>OY743226.1:17952237-18530237 GCA_963555765.1 Orthonevra nobilis | reverse complement strand
ACGAGTGTTTTCTAAATGCACTTGGCACCATTAATTACCTGCAATTTTTTGAGGATTTCCGAGGACTTTTCGCCAAATTTCTCATTTCATGAACGCCACTTAAAAAGTTATTTTTTCAAAAAATACGCTCAAAACGCAATCCAAACGAACCTTAACGTTGGACTGAAATTGACAAAGAACGCCACCTTCTCCTGAGAGATGTTGGCGAACTACGCAGTATTCCCAATGCCCAAAACCAGACTCCCACAAATTTTGAATATAACATCGCACAAATAGGTGTCCATGTCAACTCCAACATTACGTACGCTTTCCAGAGCAATTTCCAAAAGCTTGTTACAATTTCATGCCCGAACGCTATCGCTTCTTTTCGTGACATATTTGCAAACATTTTCTTCCCTACATGTAGCCCAAAGGAATCTGGTTCCTCATTGTCCCAGTATAAAATGTCATTCACACTAGCCGCAACGTCTTGGCCATTTTCGAAAATGTGTCGCTCTCCACATTCTAACTTTGTCTCCTTATTAAGATGAAAATGGGCCTCATCGCCAATTACGAGATCGGAAACATTCCCATTGAGCTCTCGCAACAATTCTGAAATCGCCGAGCATATTGTGCGCCTATTGTGAATAATTTCAATTTAGCTCGTGAACCAATTGCATTTTTTTTTTTAGAAAAAATAATAATGAAGGTTTAAGTGCAGTTTAAATCTTTGCAAGGACATCCTTGACGTCACCAATTGCTGGAGAATATTTTTGGAAGAAGTTAATAAAATAGAATTTTGTCCTTTGCCATGTGATGTACTTTTTTAAACCTTTGGCAGAAAGCTCTGGACATCCTGAGCAAATTTGGGTATTGTAAATTCAATGAATCGACACGGTTTTCGAACTTGGACGTCTTGCATGCAATATTTCATCGGAAATCAAAAATTGTGGCTGTAAGATTTTTCAACACATTGATTTCTACAGAACTCCCTTCGTAGCTTACTGTTGCTGCAAATTTTGCTCTTCGATGTGTCACAAAGGACCCGAAATCCAAACACAATCTGCCTTTCATTTCACACGACACAAATTTGCACCTCACATCCATTGAAATCCTTTTCATGTGTTTTTTTTTTTTGTTCTAATTCACAGTGCAATTGTGGCTGAGAACCCTCGTGGACGACAGCTTCGGATTAATATTCGGAATCAACACACTCATCGCACTTGGAATGCAGTCCATTTTCACGATAGGTCGTCGTCACAGAGAAAGGATTAAATTTGGAACCCCGAGGACAATTCGTCGCATTCGGCGGATACTTTGTTGTGCTGTCAGCGTTGTACGGGGTTGCGGGCACGGTTCGGTTTTTCAAAAGCGGTTCCCAGGACAGCATCCACTGAATCGAATATCCTTGTTCGTTTGTAACTTAGTTAAGGCACAAAATATACAACTTCTATTTTTTTTTGTATGCGTTTCTGATGTACTTAAGAGAATAAAAAAAAATTGTTTTCTGTTTTCCTCGTTTTTTTTTTGCACCTTGGTGTCTGTTTCAGTTCCTAAGGATTGAAAGGACTTTTTTTTTACTTTTTTTTTCTGTCGATTGGGCCCACGTTTATGATGCGTGTTTTCCATATCGCTTGATGGGAAAATAATATCACTGAAGTTTACGACGTGGAATTTTTTCGATTAAACAATCGGATAGCAGCACGGGCGGTGTGGATTTTCGTGTGCTGTAAATGAAGGCAGGCTTCCGATGAGATTGAAGAGGTTATCTCGATACAACGAAGGCAGTGGTAATCGTGTTGACCAAATAAAAAGTTATGACTTCGGTGCTCGTGACTGGTGTTTTAAATCCGAAGTTTGAGCCTCGTGTAAACGATTTACGGGGGCGTATACGTAACCTTTTTTTAGCTGTTTTCAAACAGCTTGCCCTTTTTTCGGTCCTGAAAGGGTGAAGACGATTTGAAAATGAGGTTTAACAGAACACTTTGTTTTACTCTGGTACCTGTTAAGTTTGGATGAACGTGATTTGAAGGTTATGGCTTTGCTGCCTCACATATTAATTTTAATCTTTCCGAGGAAATTCGAGAAATAGGAGGGCACTGCATTGAAGCCTTAAGGAAGACCACCCAAGCATGTTAAGGAAAGCAAAGAAATTGTGATAAGTTTTCATTAATGTGTGCGTTGAAGTCCCATTCAAAAAGACTCAAGTCCTTTTGAAAAAGGGCCATTTTTGGACAGCGAGGAATTCATCATAAAGTCCTTTCGGAAATGCCATGACAAATGCGGCTGTCGACTGTATTGAAAATTACTGGTATTTTGGCTTCGTTGCAAATAGTTTTCTTTAAGCTTCTTTATGTGAGGCTAAGAAAAGTTACCTACCTCAATAACTAAAGTTTTGACAACATTTTAAGATGTTAAATTTACTTGTGGAAAATACAGGGTGTTGCACGAATTGTGATACAAAAACAAAACGTAATAACTTTTTTTCTGTGAGAGTAATCGGATAATTTTTTTTTGGCAGATTTCTAAAAGGATTGAGATAGTGCAGTGCACTCCCCCGAGTAGATGGGCCATTATGAGGCTGGAACCATCGCTTGAAGATGGTACCATCGAGGTCCCTATGTTCGGGTGCAAGACACAATCGCGGCTGTAGCACCGTCAATTCGGGCATATCTAAGCAATTCGACATTTGAAGACGGTCACTACAACGAATAATTCATGATGATTGAAACTATGTTATTCGCTTAGAATTTTGCCAACAAATTATTGAAATGCCCGAAAGAGACAAAAGCTTTATAAATACATTGTTTATGTTTGATGAGGTCCATTCTGAATAAGCAAAATTGCCGTATTTCGAGTGAATCAAATCCAAAAATACTCCATGAGATTGAACCGCACACAAAACGAGTCATTGTGTAGTGTGCAGTTTCATCTTGGTGCATTGTGGGCCCGTATTTCTTTGAAGAAAACGGTGTACATTGGGGACCTTTATTTATTTAATCCAGAGCTACGTTTTAAAAGTATCCCTTTAAACAGCATGTGGTTGCAACAAGATGAAGCAACTGCACACATAGCCAGACCGGTTATGGGAGAGCTACCAAGAAAATTCTCAAGCTAATTAATATCCAAAAACTTTACCTTCCGCTGGCTCCCAAGGTCACCTGACCTGACTGCACCAGACTTTTTTTAATGGGGTTATGTCAAGCACGAGGTGTACAAAGCGAAACTTAAGAATTTGACTTAATTGAAGCAGTCCGTTAAAACAAGAATTGAAGCGATCGCGACTTCAACCCTTCAAGCCGCAATGAATAATTTTCTGATCAGGGTCCGCATATGTGTGGATGAGCAGGGAGGTCATCGTCTTCGAAAATTAAATTTAATTTTCTATGCAATAAACAGCACCACCCTATATTTTACCTTTAAGAAATATCCCATAAAAACTTGTACGTTTTCTTTCCTTACTCGACGGTCCGTAAAGGACCTCGTATTTCGACAATTGAAAGGGCTCGTCCGCAGTTCTGTCCTTTTATAAAGAGCAAGTGTCCCCACGAACACTTCGAGTAGGCCGAGTTCCATTCTTTATCCATGTTGTTAAACGCGTTTAAATTTCAAGTGTTTGCTGTACTCATGTAGGTTTTCTGACATCGAAGTCACTTTCTACCAAGCTTTTGGTCACAGACGGCTGCACTCGATGGCAAAATGCTCTTTAAGAGGATCAACGTCCCGACGACATCAAAAAGTAGCCTCAAAAGATGAAAACTTTTACCCTAATGGCATGCAAGATCTGCCATAAAGATGGGAAAAATAGAAGCTAGCGATGGGCAATACTTTGAGTGATTCATTTGTAATCATTTTTTTTAGGGCCGCTCTGGCTTGTGGCTTTAACGCATTGTCCTGCTGACTTAAAAAAAACCCACGAGCAAAAGGCTTCCGGGGGTCGAATCGCAAGAGCCCGATGGCCAGTTCCACATCAATTCCACGTGAGATGACCATGCCCTCAAATCGCTTGTGCAGAATTTTCGATGTGGCAAAAGCTGTGTGGCACATAGCGCCATCCTGTTGGAACTTCATGTCGATGGTGTCCATAGAAGTTAGTTATCATCGGGATATAGCGCTCGCGGTGATGGCCTGGCCAGCGTCTTTCTCAAAGTAATATGGACCTATGATGCCGACAGCACAAAATCCACACCATAAAGATATATTGGAATGCTCTTGGATCTCGCGTGGATTGGTATCATCTAAAATTCTTCAATTTTTTATGTTGATGTACCCATTCATCCAGAAATGGGCCTCATCGCTATAGATGATTTTTCGATTAAAATAAGGGTCAGCTTCCAACTACTCCTTTAGTACTTAAGAACCTCATGTGAATAATTGTTCATCATCATCCTAACCTTTGGGCAACTGGACGAAAAAAATGCTTCTATTGTTCTTAAAATCCCTTTGCGTAGGTGAGAAGGATACCCTAACAATTTCAGGTATCCGTTATCTTCTTTTGATGTCTCAATATAATCATTATTGTGGATGAATACTTTTAACTATCACATCGCGAATGGTTGAAAAGCTAAAGTTGTGGACAGAATGAGTTGTGCCTTGAGCCTTAAGTAATTCGAGACAAGAAGAAAGAGTAAACCATCCGATATTAATTCAATCAGTTTAGTTCCTCAGCTGTCTTGGCAAGAACCCAGCCTTTTAACCCATTTTTCCAACTCATTGTTGAGTGACTGAATCTTCTCTAGAATTTTTCTATAGCATCTTAAATGGCACCCGCAAAAACTTTCGTTGCATCAAATCACAGCTCCTTTGTGGCTTCCTTACAAAACCACCGATATGCTTGCCAAAAAATAATTTCTGTCTAAAATGTTGGTCAATTTTAAGCTCAAATGTATTTACAAACAGTCCGAAATCTCCTTTTTAGGTTTTCCTCAGCGACCGATATTCATATTCAGCTGCAGTTTGTGAATCACTTCAAACAAAATTGTTATAAAAATAAATGTTTCAAAAATATAACAACAGGTGGCCCACCCTATAAAAGAGCCCAAGGATCAGTTCTCTTGTAAATTTTAGAAACAAGTGGATTTCAATAATTGTTTTTGAAAGTTCCCAAATAATACATTCTTTTTATTTATAATTTTTGAAATCCATTTTTATGTTAATTAAAAAGCTCTTTCTGGAGCCTTCAGAAATCCCTTTCGATTTGAAAAATTCTGAAAGTTCTAAAACACAAAGCTACGACATTTCTGCTAATTAATTTATGATCCTTTCAATCCGTTTAAAGACACTGTAAGATGCTTTACGAAGACAAGTCAACTGAAGCGAAGCTTCTGAATTCGAATCCGCATAAAACTTAATAAAGTCCAATCAACCTACACACGTCAAGAAATTCAATCCTTGCAGGCATTCATGTGAGCATCAGGCATCGGCACAGGAATATCAGTTCGAAATAAATCCTAATCCGATTCAGCCCGCACCCACGCGCCTACCACGCGCAGTAACAGTGAAAATATGCTTTTAGTTTCTGCTGTCAATTCGCGCGCCCAAACCCTCTGGAATCATAAAGCCTTTTTTTCCGCCTTGAATGGAATCGCTTCAATGGTGTGTGGCACAAAGTGGATGCCATAATCTTTTGAGATATGAGATACACTCATATGCCTGCGAGGGGATATAAAGTTTTCGTGTGTGTTTTGTGTCCTTCATCGAGTTAATATGATGTCGGAAAGGATAGCACACCGAAATGGGAGGAAGAAAGCGTTTAACATCGAACCAATTAGATGGAACCAAGAACCACGAAACATCTGGTGTATGTAGTGTGAAGAACTTTCGCATCGAATCGTGCTCAGTGGAGCACTTCATTTTTCCATCCTTAGGATATGTGCGTTCTCGTCTTGCATGTTTTGTTGCAGGATATACTCGAACAGTTTATTGTTACTGAAGAGTGAGTTTCCTTGAAGAGGAATGGTTCCTCTGACGAGAGTCTAATTACAAAAAGCTGCCGGAGGGCCACTGTCATCGTGCATCTAGAACCAATATTGCATTTCGTGGCATGTGTTTTGTAGTTCTGCGGAGTTATCACGTCCTTCGTCGGTCTTAAGGGGAAACATCTGTTAAATGCGATTTATAGCGCGAAGAGGGTTATGGTGGGTAAGTTGAATGAAACGTGGAACTAAATTTATTTTTGCTCTCAAAGGATCACAAATACCCTTTTAATGCATTTTTCATAAAGCGAGCAGAATGATTGGGGGGAAGTGCTGAAAGCTTGGTTTAAAATTCAGATGCATTTTGGCTCCAATTGCTCGATGGTTGGTGTCTAAATTAGAATGAAGAATTCAGTATCGGCTTATTTTTATTCACTTAATTCGCAGTATTTTATCCGACAATCGATTGTAAATGAAAAGGTTGAGTTTTTGGTAGTTCAAATCATGAACTTATTGCTGGTCGACCATTGCAGTGCTAAGGTTATTAATTTCATCTCAGACTATTAAGTACCTGGACCGGATCGGAGAAACAGTTCACGACTTGCATGGATCCGTAAAGCGGCAGGCGTTTAATAAACTTCGCCGCTCAGCCAAGT
Organism: Orthonevra nobilis; assembly: GCA_963555765.1. NCBI lineage: Eukaryota > Metazoa > Arthropoda > Insecta > Diptera > Syrphidae > Orthonevra > Orthonevra nobilis. The sequence goes on along the minus strand of OY743226.1, from coordinate 18,523,687 downwards.
TTACTGATGCCTTAATTAAGATTGTTTTGAAGGAAATTCCATAAAATCAATGAGTACGGTCAATCCTTGAGAACTTAAAGTTTAAAGTTGCATTCAGGTGCTCAAATCTGGTACTGGTTTTCAAAAAACAAAAACCTAGAGTAAGCGTTACATAATATATTTCAGGCGGTGCCTATAAGGGTGCTTTACTTTTATGTTTGATACTCTGTCCTTCCTCTGCTAAGACTGGTTAAATAGACAAATGGGGCTGTATAACATCCGTGATGTACACCTGAGGCTACGAAGCCAGGGAGGCACATTCATAAAATAATCCTCGCGAACAAAACACAAATTGTACCTCACGACACCACAAAATATCTGGGAATCAACTTAAGACCCACTTTGGCTTTCAACTGGTCAACCCACTGCTTTAGAAGAGAAACGGGTTGGGCAAAAAACAACCAAACTACTGGTCTACAGGCAGCTCATAAGTCCAGTAAAAACTTATGGCTACCCAATATGGTTCAAAGTATCACCAACATCCATGAAAAAAATCGAACTTATGGAAAGAAGGATACTTCGGTCAAGTACAAGACTCTGGTGAGAACCGTACACGCTGAAATACTTCAGCAATGCGAAGTTGTATGAAGATGATTATCTGATTTGTACACACTACAGCATACTCGATAAATTAAAGACCATTCAAATCGATAGAGCAGGAATATCAGCTAGCAGACCTTAGAGCCAGCCTAAACGTACCACAGCCCACGAGCTATCATCGACCAGAGATTCGAAGAAACCATTTATTGCTAAAGCTACAAGACATCGTTCTTCGAAAAAGCAGACAGCCGATATTACAGAGGTTAAGAGCTGTAATGTTTGAAAAAATTTATATACAGTCATCTGTAAAAAAAAAAAAAATATGTTGTATTAACATCAAAAGAAATAAGTCCTATTGCCTTAATTTTAAGTCCAATTTTGAGTCATAATTTTTAATGTTCTAGACGACAAAAAAATGTCTTAATCTTAAGAAAATCGGTTCATTCATTTGAATACGAATCATCGGGGAGGAAAATTAGAACTTTCATTAAGCACCTCTATTTGTAAAAAAAAAATGGCTGCGGAGGAAATACATACTTTTTGGAAAGATCCCCTGAAGATGAACACCGCGAAAGACGTCCATCCATGACCCTCGCTGAAGACGTCACAGAACGACCATCAGACATGTAGCTGAGGTCACGGGGATCTCCTACGGCACTGTTCAAGGAATTCTTACATATTACATATTACATATGAAGAAGGTGTCCGCGGAAGGTTACGAGCAGAAGAAGAAACGAGTCGACATTTTGATGGTAAATCTCGAAAAGTTCCACAGCAATCGATATCCAGGATGAAACCCTCTTCATCGATATCGAAAAAATTCAAAGAATCGAGTTCGACGGGGAAGGTTATGCCATCCGTTTTTTGGGACGGTGAAAGAATTATTTTGACAGAATATTTGGAAAATGGAGGCTATAGAGGTAAAAATACGTGGCAAACTGCAAGCCGGAGTCTTGTTTCACTCAGACAACGCAACAAATCACAAGGCTATAGTTGCGATGGCTGCAATTCACGAAATAGGATTCTTAATGCTTGGAAACCCGCCCTATTCGCCAGATCTAGCTCCCAAAGACTTCTTCGTCTACCCCGTTTTAAGCAAATTTGCACTTGGGTTTCCTTAAACCTTAAACAGATCTTTAAAACTCAACTAAATAAACTCAGGTTGCACCACGAATAAGCCTTTTTTTATGCATTTCAGGACTTGTGTAAGGCATGAATTTCTAACTTCAATTAATTTAGTTTTTGTGACCTTATCGGCGCCCACAGAAGCTAAATACATCAAATCTTGGCAGAAATTATTTCAATGCAAAAAACTATTGGAAAAGGAATAAAACAAAACAAACCTTGTTTTTTAAAAATAATATTTTATATTTTAATGCAAATTTTATTAAGTGCAAGATGATTTTTCTGTATCGGAAGACTTATCTGAAGCTTTATTCACTGTGTGCCGAAGTATACGAAATAAATGGCTTATCAGGTTCCTTCAATAAATCAAGAACAACCTCATCAATATTTTTTGCCCGTTCTTAATATCTTCGTTGGTTTTGCCACGAGATTTCTTACGAGAGAAATTTAAAGCATGCTTAAGTAGGGCTGGTCCATGAATCAACATTTTGCAGATTGAGGGTGGCATTCGGTTCCAATTACATTTTTCCACAAACAGTCTTGCAGTCTTATAAGCCTGTTTTTTGAAACTTGTCCACATTAATTTCTTTTTTTTAATTCCACTGTAAACAATATAATAAGATGAAGCAAAAACAAGAAAAAACCTATCTAAACTACAAAATTCAGCCACAAAAGAAAATGGTGTGGCGCACATAGCAGATAATTAATAATCAATAAGTTTATGTTACGGATACATATTTATTTATAATAATACAATTTCAGAGAAACAAAAATGTGAAGGAAAAATTTCTCTCAAAATATATAAATTTTTTTACTCAAAAGCATATAATAGTTACTTTTGCTGACGTTTTGCCGAAAGTCGTTCGAAGACTCGATATTTTTCCATGTAAGATGTTCCACCTCACTGGAGTCACATAAGTCAAAATTGGGCGCACAAAGGATTGGTAGCAGATGATTTTTATATCGGACCTCAGATAGTGTGAAAAGAAAAGGCTTTTGAGTGACATAAGTGCTGCACTAGCTTTCTTGAGCTGTTAGTTTATATGCTCGTTGTAATAACGGAATTTATACAAATAGACACCTAAATATTTCACAAAAGTCCCTGATTCAATGCGGAGACCATCACCATTTTTTAATACTAAGTTTCGCCAGTTTCGCCTCTAGTCTTAATTACCCTGTCCTACTGCGGTGGGGCACAGTATGGTTTCATATTAAGAGCTGTTTATTTTGAGCTTCCAATCTCGACGGAAAGCATCGAGTTTGTTAAATTTTAGTTGTACGACATTCTGTATACTCCAATTTTTTAGCCGTATTTATATAGACTGACATCACCAGCGAATGCTATTGAATCTTGTATATCCCTGAGTCTATCTGCATTGAAGCTGTTGAAAAGTAATGGCGCCGATAATGTGCCCTGTTCTAGGCCTTCGGTGATGTCGAAATCCTTCGACGTCGTGTACTTTCTATTTGTTACCACAAATCTTTTCTCTCGTAACATTGAAATTACCGTTCTCATGAGGTAGGAGGAAATTAATATTTAATTAATTTATATACAAGCCCGTCTATTCAAACCGCGTCAAAGGCTTTTTCGATGTCCACCAGACAGGCACCTGTACATCTTTTGGTATAAAGGTTCCAGTTAATGTCAGATACTAGTTTTGTTATGGCGCGCACTGCAGAGTGGTACCTTTTAAATCCAAATTGAATCCACGAAATGCTATCCTTTTTATCGCACTCGAGCAAGCTTGACTTGCAAACAATTACCTCGAAAACCTTCCCAATATTAGGCAGGAGACTTAATGGCCTATAACTTCAGAGATCTGAAGGATCTTTCTTTTTCTTGGATTCACCGAACATCGAGCAAGTTTTTTTCAACGCCTTTAAATTTCTTGTATGGCAACCTGTAGTTGGCAACTCTTTTGAATGAATTCGTGGTCACTTTCTTTACAACTTTAGATGATTCCACTTGACCTGAAGACCGTAAACTGATTTGAGCAGCATAAAAAGGTTCTTCGGATGAGTGTTTCTGCCTCGGTCTTTTGACGCTTGGATCATTCCAAAGCTCCATCGTCAACTTTTGCCATCTTTTTTTGAAATCGAGAATCCGATTTTGCAACATAGTTTCAAAATGACTTTGGCATTAAGGGGGTATTTTTGTCTAGAGTCATGAATTTCATGTAACATTTGAAGTTTCATAAAATATTTTTAGTATCCATTTTTTTATAAGTTATTTATTAAAATAACAAGAATACAGAAAATAATAAAAAAAATTGAAAATTGGGGGTCTCAAAAAATTGCCGTGTAACCATACCCACGATTTCAACCCTCCTAACAATCTTAAACCAAAAAAAAAAAGATTATTAATCTAGAATAATGTCGCAATGCCTGGAACTACGCAAAAGTTGGAAAGATTTTTTTTCACAAAATGGCGACTACCTGAAAAATTTTTGTACCACTTTTTTTGACTGTTTCGAATTAAAAAAAAAATAGCAATAGAAATTTGGGGATGGGGATAGTTCCAGACATAGACAAGTCTATAAAGAAGACTCTCTAAAAATTTGAGGTAAATCGGTCAAGTAGAAAGTGAGAGATCGTGGGTATTGTTTTGAAAAATACAGTTTCGAGAAAAACACATTTAAAGTTGCGCGTAAAGTTTTTCGCAGTTTAAGTCATGAAATGATTTTGTAGACATACATTTATTCAATCTACTATTCCTGCTTAATACATCGGACCTTCCTCGACTTCGAAAAAACTATTTTTCGCGTTTCTCTCTTCATATCGAGCAGTTCTGGCCTCCTTTGATGCGTTGGATGCTCGTATTTCGGAACGGTCAATCCGGGCATTGTCTCGTTTCACAGCAAATGAATGAATTTTTATTTCACTCACAGCTTATATGTACGTCCATGTAGTTTGAAGGTTAGAATTCAACTGTTAGCAGCTGGACGTAAGTGAACACTAAATATAAAAGATACAAGCTACCTTGGGTTCTTATATTACAATATATACAAAGGACAAAAGTTCTTACTGAGAAATATGGATTCAGGTAGATGGAGAATCCCTAATGTCTTTTGGTCGATCAATTACCAATCAGCAAATTACCGATATCTCCGAAAATAATTTGAATTTTGAAAATACCTCTTGTAGATATATAGTATAGTATTCTTGAATTTTAAGTCACGAAAGCGAAATTTTTGAAAGCCCGGAGACGGGCTAAGATTTTAAATTGTTGAATCTGTAAATCTTAATCAGTTCGTTAGCCGAATGATCAACTGAAGCTTAAATGGAATTAAATTCGAGCGTAAGCTTTCTGAAACCTTTTTTTACTTTTTTCACTTTTCAACCAAAAGCGAAAATGTCCCAATTTACATAAAAACAATTCAAAAGGATGCTCTCCTCATTGTGAATGGGTACATTCAGTTGAATCCCTCGGCGTCCATTTAATTTCGCTAATAACTCTCAGTGCGGACTTCGTTCTTCGCATATTCGGTTACTCGCAATAACAATGTCCATCCGCAGTTCCGCTGTCGATGATGCCATCCTTTACGTGCGTGTGTGTGTGTGATTGTACAGAATGAAGTCATATTCATGCTCCAGTGGAACATCCTGTCGAGTTTAATATTTAAATGTATTTTTCTTTAAGGTCCTGCAGCCGAGGATACGAGTATTATTTCGAAAATTCACTATTGGACTCTTAGTCGGAACAACAAACACAGTAAATCACGCCATCCTTATTGTTTGTGCTGCAAAGGACTGAGTCTGGGGACCTTAAATGCTTGGTAATGTTAATTATTAATTAACAATAATTTCCTTTATTGCTGATTTAAATGTTTAACTTTAACTGATGTAAATTTGGGGAACGTTTGTTTAAATGTGACGCAAGCAATCCTTCGCGAAAATTATATGCGAATGTCAATATTTTCTTAGTTGAGGGGCACTGTTCCGCATGAAGGATAATGGAATTGGTTGATGATTTAAGAGGCCATGGTATTTTGTTGGCATTGACATGGAGCTGTGGTAGATACTTAAGTGATTTAAGACTAAGAGAACTGTTTGAATATTTTCAAAAGACGTACAAAATGCGAGATGTTTTGAAATGGTATTGAGATAATCGATTGACATTTATTAAGGGTTGTTTCGATTTTTGTTGGCTGAGGGAGAGGAACAATCTGTGTTGTTATTTTGGCCTAGTTTCGATAATGGATATTTTTGAAATACGAGACATTTTTCAAATAACTCTTCGACGCATTGACCAAAAAAGGGGTAAGTAAATTGGTTGATTTAAGGACTAAAGTGGATCCTTAGCTGCGGTACGAGGTAACACCTAATTGACCGATTTGTTTAAGTTGCCCCATAAAATATGAAAATGTTTTTAAGCCGCTTGATTTTGATATTGTTATATTATTGTTTCTTTAGCAGACGAAAATACAACAAAAAAAATATATGTAAGAATAAAGATCAAATCCATTTATAAATAAGTTGATAAATAATTTATTAAATAACTTAAAAGAAAACGAAAAGGCAAATATACGAATAAATATTAATGCAAATAAAAAAAACAAAATATATATACATAAGTAACTAGCGGAACCAACAAACGTTGCCCTGTCTGAAATTTTGAAATTTTTTTCGATGTTCGAATTTTAGAAAAACTATGCAGGTAGTGACAAAATTAGGCGGACTGTCCTGAAACACAGTTTTCTTGAAGGCAAAGAACTTTCACACAAAGGATTGAAGACAAAGGAACTGCCCTTTGTACTTGATGTGAGGATGTATATAATATATTTATATTTTCCGCGCACCCATTTTCAACTTTTTTTATTTTTTCACAGCTCGAATCCGGCTCGAAGGACCAAATCTTATTTCTTAAACTAGTGTGGTCGTTTTAAGTGGGCTGTCAAAAATGGGAAACGAATTATATAAAACACTGGATGGTTCCACAACGTTATAAGAATTACTGTATTTATTAAAAGCTATCCGGTTTTTATATGTTTGCATTTGATAGTTTCAACTGACAACAAATGAATTTAGTACATATTTGGCACTTGTTCTGTTTGCTTAAAAATTTGGGTACGGAAGGTACATTAATTATACATTATTAATAAATTTTAATTTTATAAATGTTAATACAAATGTTAAATGTATAACACGGTCTGTTGATCTTCAAAGTTTTAATGATTAAATTCAAAAGAATCTCATATGAATAATTACTATTTAACTTTTAGTTATTATTATATAACTATTTTATTCTTCTGTCTTTCTGTCCGCCATCTAACGTTTTTTTTGTCAACTAGTGCTTATTTCGTGAATGGTAACACTTAACTCATGCCTGATTTGACAGATAATTAGTTTTATCCTTCCGCTGAACGAATATGGTTGTCTATACGCTTGAACAACGCTGGGAAATATTGCGACATTACTTTGAAAATCATGGTAATGTTGCAGAATGTGTGCGAAAATTGCGTAGGGATTTTGGAAGAAGAGAAGCACCATCAGCTCCGTATGTTCGTTATCTTGTGAAAAAAGTGAAAGAAACTGGCATCCTCATCGATAAACTAAAGCGTGAAAAGCCAAAAACAGTGCGTATTGCTGCTGTGGCAGAAAGTGTGCGTGAAGCGCCATCAACATCAATTCACCGTCGTTCTCAACAATTGAACATTTCGACGAATTTTGCATAAAGACCTTGGTATGACGCTATACAAAGTCCGATTGGTTCAGGAGTTGAAGCCAACTGGCCTGCGATCGACTTACAGAAGATGCCGATTTTGCCAAAAAAATCATCTTTTCAGATGAAGCTCATTTTGATCTTGGCGGGTATGTAAACAAGCAAAATTGTCGCATTTGCGACACAGAAAACCCGCAAGCATACATTGCAAAGCCGATGCACCCAAAACGTGTCACTGTGCGGATTTTGGTCCAGAGGCATAATTGGGCCATTTTTCTTCAAAAATGAGCAAGGAGTGGCCGTTACAGTCGATGGCGATCGTTATTGGGCCATGTTGAACGAATTTTTGTTCACAAAAATTGAAGAGGAGGATATTGGCAACATTTGGTTTCAACAGGACTGCGCTACGTGCCACACAGCCGAAGCTACACTCGATGTTTTGCGCCCTGTTTTTGAAGATCGCATCATCAGCCGCAGAGCTGATGTCATTTGGCCACCTCGGAGTTGCGATTTGACACCGTTGGACTATTATTTGTGGGGCGCCTTCAAAGATAAGTGTTACGCCGACTAGCCAGAGACAATGGACGCTTTTAAGGACAATATTCGTGAAGCCATTGGTGAAATACAGCTGCACACAATCGATAATGTGCTTAAAAATTGGAATGATCGTGTAGGCTACTGCATGGCCAGCCGAGGCAGCCATTTGAATGAAATTATTTTCTATTATTAACCGCAGGTACTTTCAAATGAAAAAAGAAATTTGAGTAAATATTCAGTAATTTTTTTTATAGCATTTTCAAAAAAAAAAAATTTATTTGGCGGACCCGTTATTATTATACCAGTCTCCTATAAATAAAAACTAATAATTAGCAAAGTAGTTGTAGGAATTTTTCGCATGCAAAGAAAACAAATCATCCCACTTTTGCTGGCTTTGCAAGCTATCCGACTTTTCGAGTCTAAAAGTCCCAGTTTATTTCAAAACAAAGTGCACATTTTTTTGGAAAGAATAAGAATAAATACCAATAAATAAATCAGTGTCAAAGTTAAGTCTTGACTTTTCAGAAGGTTATTCATAAAAAAACAATCATTAATGAGTGAATTTGAACCTTCCGAGGGCACACAAAATTTCATTCAAAATTTGTGCAGATTTATGTGCCTTTTGGCTTTTGTGACCAAAAGTATTGTCGGCATATATAACGAACTTACATTCGAGAAGCTCGGGGAAGTCTACCGTAAGAATATTATTTACGGTTGGACTGATAGATGCAACCTGATCTGATGACAGAATCAAATGTCTTCTCAATGTACTTGACGAATAGAGCAATGATGGCGCCGAAATCCGAACACAACCCACTATGACTTCGTGATTAAAATGTGCCTTATCTAAATGAAAAAAAAAGTTATAGCAGAATTGCCGCCAATTTTCGGTTCAGCATTTACCATACATCAACAGGCAAAATCGCATTCATTGGGTCGGACACGATCCACAACTGTTTGATTAAGCATCACTGCATCCACGAAGATTGACTGTTTAGTGAGTCATGTGACATTAATTCTCTCGAAATGATGCAGTTACCCTCAATAAACGCTGGTGTATATCCACGTTAACAAAATTTCTTTGGTAAGTGTTCGACAACATCAAAATATGTATTTTCGAGCTATGGTTCCAACAATTCATCTAACGAAGAGCGTTCATCAATTGGCCGCCGTTATCCAGCAACTTGACACAACTGGATTATTTTCGCTGGGATAACATCAAGTCCTTAAAATCTACGCTAACGAGTAAACCACTAAGGACGAGCTGAGGCTAATACTTGAGATTCTATTACTGAAATAATGCTATACATGTCAGACCGAGTCATCAAAAAAAAGACCGACCGATTGAAGCACCGTCATGTCGGCCAAGCCCAGGCGAGGCAGCCATTTATGTTATGAGCTATTCCACAGATAATGGCATGAATGTAGCTTTAAAATAAAGCCAGACTCAATTTTGTATCTCAGATAGTTGTTGTTTTTTTTAATTTTTTTCCTATTGTTCTTATCTGGTTGTCGTCCTTAAGGTGGTTTATTTACTTTCAATATTTCGAACGCACCGGATCAGTCAACGCAAAAATATCATATGCTTGAAAAACATACCAACACCCACTGACCAAGAACTACTTATGTCAGCTCGAGACAATTTAAAATAAGACTTCGAAGAAGATAAGGATAAAAATCTCTCTAAACAGCAAGGACCTAGACTTGAGGTTTGAAAAATGAGACGCTCAATTTCAAAATAAAGCAATACATGATTTCTCTTTCATGTTCAACTTCGCCTTACTTATCCTGAAAACACTTCCTCATGCTTTCATCCACAAGAATCATAAATGGCGAAGATTCCCTGCGGCAAGTAAACTTCAAATGGCCATCAACATTCCTTACTTTGAGCCAATATGCAGCTCAATTCAGACATATTTTCCAGATGTGGAATCTTTTTAAATTCTTCACGAAGAAAAAAAATATAAACAAAATATTTTTGAAATTTTAATATTCAATGCAAAGCACTTCCTCGAAACGATATGTTCTGTGCGAATAGGAGACTAAGGACTATTATGAGTAAAGGAATACATTTTCGAATAAGGAATGGAGAATGGCGTAGACCTTCTCTCCTATGCTCTTGAGGGTCAATGGTATGCATGATGGGAACATGTCTGTACGTTTCATTGAATCCAATTTGAGAAAGAGTAGAAAAATGTTGAATGTCTTGAAAACTATTGACCAAGATATTGAAAATTTATTATGGAACAATATTGATGCTGAAAGGAAGCATTCGGATTATTGACTGACGAAGTGAATGATGCAATTGGGAATGTACGGAACCATTGATGGAAATAAGTCGTATTCTTAAGATGGAATATTATTCACTTATGAATAAATATTCTTACTCATGCTCCAGATTTGGAAATGAATTTCTGATGCCAGACAAATTAACAAAATATTCTGCATTAAATTCAAGCTGGTTTTACATTTCAAGAAAATTATGTGTGTTTTTTAATGTTTCAAACAAAAGAGCATTCAAATTAAGAATTTATAAACGATGCGGTTGGTACAATTGTTTTTAAGTGATTCTTACTTAAAAACAGCGTAAGCCATTTCTTGATTCTGCTCGTGCTGTGACGCACTAAAACTAAAGTGGGATGAATCAGTCTTTCAAAAACACAAATTTCTGGTGTTTATGGAATAAAAAACTGCGAATCAAGTAAATGTAAAAAAAATTCGATGTTCAATTCATTGGTTGACAAAAATGTTTAGAGTTTCTTCTTAGGCTTCTATTCGTTCTGTACCAAATGCATTTTAAGGGTATTCTCAACCCCTTGAGAATGGGTAAATTAAAAAAGAAAGCCAAAAAACCAATACCCAGGCGAACATGGAAATTTTTAGCTGCTAGAGATCTTAATATAAAATCCCCTCAAGCAGGTGCGACTGATGTTCAATTACTGAGATATTCATACGGTTGACGTTTTTTCGGGTTAAGACTCACATTGGATCGAAATAAATATTTCATTGCTTCCACAACACAGCATCCACTTTTGAGGTAACTTTGCAATATTTCCCAGCGTTCTTTAAAAACATACCAATCGATCGTTTCCTAGTCGGTAAAATCGATATGGAGCTTCTGTTCTCTGTAAAGTTATTATTCTTCTGCAAAACTTTATCGATTTTCACACCACAGAATGCGATATTCCATTCTCTTACAAGGCTACTTTTAGCCCACTCATTATAGCCTAATGGCGTAAAAGCCTGGTGACTGAGATGGTGGAAGTTGTTTATTGTAAAGCAACCGAAGAAATGCTTCGGATCGTTATCGTATTGCAATTGAGAGTCACTCGGGAGACCTTTTATCTCATCACTTCTTGGTAGAATTATATTCATATAGAAGTCTTGATCAATAAAACCATAAACCTCATAGAGTAACGAAACCACTACCATGTCTACTAGTGCCTGCCAGAGGTGCGAAAGATTGCATTACTCTGTGATTGCATTCATTGAATTCGCAGTATTTTGATCGTTGTTTCCAAATGACGAACTGACCTTAACGCAGTACTTAAATTTCAAAAATGCATTCATCATTCATTATGAAATCATTGAATTATAAGTCATTTAAAGCCGTAAAATTACTTCAAAGCAGTCAAAAGATTTCACTAAAATAAGTGAAATCAAAAGACTTCAAATGAATAATGATGAATTCCAAAGACTCCAGATGACTTCAAAATACTTTCATGAATGCAATCAGTCAAACAGTATACAGTAATGCATTCTTTTGACTCCAAGTCATTTGACTTATAATTCAATGACTTCAAAATCAATGGCGAATGAAATTTGAAAGTTGAAGTGTAGTCTAATGACTTCTAAATAAATCTTTGAAATCAATTGAATGAACAGGCTCGACAGGATACATTCTTTTTAATCTCTTGTGCCTGTAAAGTTTTGTTTTGTTTGACAAAACTCTGAATTCTTATTTCTTTATACACGAAGCTATCTGCCTGACCGATTTTTAGAATTCGTCCTCTTTATCGTCTCTTATATTATAAAGTGGTAATATTTGTAAATTTGTCTGTATGAAATAATCTCCGAAACTACTTATCCGATTTCAAAAATTCTTGCAACAATATTTTTATTGGTCCCTGTTTAAATAAAAGGGATAACTTAGGTCGATCAAAAACGGTCGAGCGAATACATTTTTGCAAACGCTGTCTCAACGGTAATAGATATTTAATTCCTTTCTAGGAAAAAGATTTAGAGCTTAAAAAGCTCTCTTAAAAAGTCCGCGATGACATACCTCCATATGTTAAGGTTATAACACAAATTGTTAAAATAAACTAAAAACTATATTAGAAAATAATTTTTAATATCTAGGTTATTTAAGTAGGTCATTTTAAATTAAAGTCAATTTGATTTTGCTTGTCTTCGAAGTCATTAAAACAATGTTCCTTGGTCGAGTAGTCAGCGGACGGCGGAGGGCAAAAAGCGCATTCGTGTTATCGGCGCTATACGCATCGAACGTTAAAGGAAGTTCGGAATAACTTCGCCCTGAAACCGCGCTCTTCTCCTACTCTTTAATTTTCCACCAATTATCCATAATTTTACATCCACTCCAGATCAATCGGCAGCGGCGATGTTGGCCATGTTTATCTGAAGGTCCATCGTAAGTATTGGAATTGTAAGCATTGAACAAAACGTATGCTTTTTTGTCAGCCGACGTTTTGCGTTCCAAAACTATTCTACGTTCACGAAATCGTGGCCGGGGACTGCTAGTTTAACGTGCTGCTGGGATAACGTACGCATTATCCCAGATCAAAGATATCGAACAATTCAGGAACAGACTAAAAAAACATTCAAAAGACTTGCTTCTAAACTGGCACCCAGTCTTTCCATTATTGTGAAGGAAATATTGTTAATGATCCGGAGTAAATTTTGGGTTATCCAGCACTAGCAAAAAATTACCAAGAGAGAGTGGAAAGATATAAAAAGGTCTCGCAGCCACAGCCGTTAAAAAAGTCCTTCGACCCTTTATTGAAGAAGTTCGTGTGCCCATAAGAAAGTTGAAAACAGCAAAACTTCGGGTTCAGATAGTTTCAAAAATCAACTCTTCAAGTATTGCAGAAAGTTTCTGATGGGGAGCATGTTCTAGATTTCGAAAGGGTTAGTCTGATATCCAGCAAGGACATCATCCTTTTTGAACAGATATTGCTACGGACTGTTTTGTCAACAACGATACATTTTTTTCAAATTTGTCGAACTGTTGTAATTCGCATACGATATTGACGCTAGTGCTCGCAGTAGAGTTCAGAAGATTTGGTCATCAGTTTGAAATACTTGTTGTCGACAGTAAATCAACCTGCCACACCAAAGCTGAGTCAAAATATTACAATCAACAGCTTGTAGAGGAGTCTATTTCGGTACAAATATCGACTCTACAAATACAAATTTAAAAGAAGAAGCTCCCCAAAGATTCCAGTCCCTGGCTGAAAAGTCGTACACTCCGGTTGGAGAATCGAGTAATCGCAGATGTCAAAAACTTTGTTCTGACTTACTGGAAGACTCAAATGATCCTGGAATGTACTAATGAAATAAAGTTTGTGTTTGTTGATTCATTAGTTAAATATCCTTCCTCAGTGAGCATCTCAACAAACTCTCATTGACTTTCCCTGATTGCAATCTCTTAAATCACAAGTTATGCTGCATGGCTCCGTTTACCATGGGCTCATGTGATTCTGTCACATTAGGGTTGAGTATCGTTTCCAAATTATTGTTTGCGGAAGTTCCCCTCTAAGCCTGTTTACATAAATTTGAAATTTGAAATTCAACTCAAACACACAATAAATCATATTTGATCCCTTCTCACATGTCCAAGAAGGTCGAAGAACCCTAACCCTATCTATGGAGCGGGTCGTCACATAAGTTTTCAAATCATAAAGTTTTATGTGCCTTTTTTTATTGTTGGTTGAAATTATGGTCATGTTTACCCTCTAAGGGCCTAGACTCCACCACTTTCAATGCAAAATTCAATGCTCTGTAAGCAGCTTCGCCCCATCTGAGGATAATGTATGCCACTCAGATATGGAAACAAGGATGCCATAAAATATTTCAAAACCAGCAAAGCGGGCAACTGACAGAAATTTTTGGCGTATTATTTTGCTGCCGCATGTCTAACGAGGGTCCAGAGATGCGGTTAAATACTCTAACAAGGATTCGCAGCAGCGCTTTACTTGCTACTCATGATTTTAATGCGCCTCCTGTGTACCGAGGTTGCTGTTTATTATTGGAGTTGCGAATTCCCCAAACAGGGACACGCACTCTTATTTTACCGCGATTATGCTAATTACTCAAAGACTTGTCCCACTTTCGAGTGGTGTTCGTGTTCTCCGCCCAATCTTCCCTTAGGAGGCTTGAATCTTGTTCATGTTAAGCAACATTCTTATTCAAGATTATTCCACGTGCTCTGCGGGAGGGGACCAACGTGCACAAGCTTGGGAATTCTTTGCCTGAACGTTGTCCAACTTCCTACGCTGAGCTCACGACGAAATGTGTTACAAATCTTTTATGCCAAAAAACAATGGCCCCAGATCCTGGCAATCTGTTAAGGATTATCCCGACTGAAATTCAACATCGCGTTAATGAGATTTTAATCCGCTCAGTGATGGGTTGGGGCAGAGTGTCTGTATTTCCCCACTTAATGTACTGTTAAACAATTAAATATGAGTTTTCAAATAAAAGGCCAGAGGGTTGGAATACAATCGTACTCATCGTGATGAAATTGCTGAGGATAACGTGGAAAACATTTCTCATCACGCGATGACAGCAATGGCAGTGGAATGGGGATCAACTTTTCCCAATGGACATGTTTTTGAATCGAAAAATTAAGCTTTGTTGTCAAATGCATCTCTGCTTGCTCGACATACGGGCACGAGTTTGATAGGATCAACAAATTGTGTTCGTATCCTTTGGAAGAATGGGTAAATAATTTCAAAGGAATACAATTTTTGTATAAATTCTACTTTAATTTTATGAGCAATCTTATCAAAGGTGGTCGGATAAGTAATAGGAGTGTCCTTTTTCTGGTATCTTAATATCATTACCGTGTGCATTTTATTGAAAGAAAAAATCGATAGAAAAGAGTTGTAAAATAATGCATTCACGGAATTCATTGAATTCATTGAATTCAAAAAAAGACTGCGAATTAAAAAGTCTTAAATCACCACTCACCACTAATGGCTGAGGCAATCATAGAATTGAAATCAAATTCTGAAATCAATTGAATTCACGTAAGCTAACTTGAAGTCAGCAGTGAATTCATATTTATTCATTGAAGTCTTAAGTGAATTAATTTTTAATCAACTGAAGTCAGTGAATTAAACTGACATAATTATAATTCATTTAAGTTAGTCGGTTAAATACAACATTATGTGGTTTTTCAATTTGTATCTTCTTCCTCGAGCAGGGCCATAAGCTTCACACTCTGCTACATCCTTTTTTGTCCGTCTTTTAAGTTCGCCGGCTTCCCAGTTTTGCAATAGGAAGAAATCAAGATCGTACGGAAGATCACTTAGGAATCCTATATTAACCCGACTGTGCCAGGAGGATGTTTATGTTTTTCGAGTGCATGTTTGTATACTTTGAACAAGTTGTAGCATAAAGGGCTTGATGAATTTCAGCTTGAGAGGTGTCATAAGATTCGTCTATATAGGGAGAGTGACACTGTTTTTATCAAAATTATAAAAATTTTTGTCGACTATATGCCAGACATTCATATCAGCTTGCGAAACAAAATGTAACTGGAGTTGTTAATTCCAGTGCACTGTCTAATGTTCTTTAAGGATACTTTCCTTCATAATCATCGAGGATTGAATTTCGTTTTACATCTTATGAAAAAGGAATTGTTACAACTACCATTCAAGACGACTCAAAAGATACGTTTCACGTATAAGAGGTGCTGCGATGTTAATGAAGTTTCCAAATAAAATTACATTATTCCAACATTTGATAGTAGTACAGCAAGTAAGAGGACAACTACATACTAGTAGTCCTAGTATCTCGGCTGTGATCTTTAAATGAACAATGATCATTCATTCAAGGTTGTGGATCTTGGCTCACCAAACCATACCGTTTATATGATCGAAGTGCATACATTTTCGAGGTCAGCTATTTCAAAACGTGAAAATTTTCGTAATAAAATTGATTTTGAAACAAACCACTGAAAACTTATTTCAAAACAATCGACTCGCTTTGCCAAATGAGAATTCAATGTGGACTTCAACTTACAGAGTGTGATTTAATTTATGTAATTAAAAAATTGCAATCATTCGACTTAATTCAATGATTTGTTTAAATTGATTACTCCAATTATTGACTTCAAAAGGCTGGTGACTTACGTTATTTTGAATCCCAGTCTTATTTTAGCAATTTACTTCAAAACATTTTGGATGAAATCCATAGAACTACCTTCCCAAAAGAAGTACTCGTAATTTTTTTACAACTCTGGTTTCTGGTTATGCCACACCAAACCTGGGTATCTCTGCATGCTTTTTGCGGTGTGCTTGTGTGGTTCAATGTCGGACCCCATTTTTGTTGTCTTGTGCAGTTTTTTAGCGTTAGGCAGGCTGAGAATAGTTTGCTTTTTTAAACGGTCTTTTGGTGTTAGGTGTTTTTACATTCCAGCAGCATTCTCGCATGCCGTTGTCCTTTTTATCCTTTATTCGTTTACGGGGTCAAGTGGCATCCATACGGATCGCTTTATACATTAGTTCCTCATTTAGCGGTAGGTGAGGTGGCAGTCGAGGGAAACCACGTAAAAGCTGTATGAAATGGAATCGTTCTTCTTCCAAATTGTTGTAGGAGTTAAATCCTTTTATTCTTAAATAGTTCGATTGACCAGATAAACTTGGCTTGCAATTTTTTTGTACACTTAATATATATTTAATACTTATGAATTATACCTGTCCTTAAAAAATCTAATTCACAATCATCGCCAAAAGAGTTCAAACCGATTTCAATATAAACGTTACATTCAAAAGTACTAGAAAATCTATTACATAAACAACTTACACATTCTTGAAAGAGAAATAATCCTTTAACTGATAAACAATCTGTTTTTGAGGTTTCAGAGAATATCACCAATAGCATTTTTCAAACACAGAAGACTTATTCTTAAGCTTAAGAATCAGTTGGGTTTTTCTGAGCCAGGCTGGTGTCATTGCTGATAATATATCCCGCCCTCTCAACCTTTTCTCGGTGGTCCACAAGGTTCGATTCTAGGTCCGCTATTATTCACGATTTTTATCAATGTTCATCCGATTCATACAACATACATTTTAAAAATTGTGCGCTCAAGATGATGCTCAAGTTCAACTTAGTTGCAAGCTTGGACTGATTTACGATGGGACTCACAACTTGAATTCTGACTTAAACAGAATTAATACTTCACTAGTCTAATATTAACTACTTTAATGCGAATCCACAAAAATCAAAATACAGTACGATTCGCGACATTTCGGTTTTAACGACGAAGTTAAAAGCTAAAGTTTGGTTTGCCATACAATTATTAATAAAATCTTTCGGTTGTAACGACATCGGCTTGAACGACCGTTTCGGTTATAACGATCTTTTCGTGCAAGTTATTCGTTATGAAATTCGGATATAAGAAAACAATTGAAGAGTTTCGTTTACTTTTGTCTCATTCTTGTGGTTATTGTCTTCAGGTGGAGCACAGTTATGTTCGCTGGAAAAATGAATGACGCGAACTTCCAGCAACGATCCGATGAGTTCAAATAATAGAAAAAGATATTTTCAGAGCTCTTAATTTTTGTGTTTTGATTTTCGTGCCAGTTGTGCTTAAATTTCTTTCAGAAGCTTCAACTCAAGAGAAGTGGCAAACAGTTCTTGGCGTAACTTAGTTTTTACAAAGGAATACATTTCCAACTGAAGAAAAGGCTACCATCATTTGCAGACTTGAGTCAGGGGAATTTGAATCAAATCTTGCTAAAGAATTTAATGTTTCACATTCTACAATCAGCGGAATATGGAAGAAAAAAAAGCTGTTCAAAAGGGTTTTGAATGGAAGTCAATAAAACTAAAAAAGATTCGATCTTCTAGAAATACGGATATTGAAAAACCACCACGGAAATGGTGCCTATAACAGGGGACATTTTTGCTAACAGGATGTATCTTTTTCGAATGCGAAACAACATTGTGTTCGGAAAAATTTCGGGAGAAGCGTATGGTCAGAGCAATGTGACGAATGGTAACAAAAAGTATGGCCAATAGCTCAACGAGAGTACCAACCCTCTGATACTTTTAATGTGGATGGAGCCGGGCTACTTAACCAACTAAAACCTGACAAAAAATTGGGATTTCGAGGATAGATAGATAGGATGTGCTCGTTTGTGCTGATATGGATGGATCGAAGAGAAGAAAACTCCTTAAAGTTGAAAAATCAAAAAATCCAAGGTGTTTCGAAGGTTCCCTATGCTTGTCAGTCGAGTACTTAGCAAACAAGAAGGCTTGCTGATCAAGAAAAAAGAAAATTTTGATACTTATCGATAACTGCCCTTCACAGCCAAAAATTTTACACTTTTCTTCAATACGACATCGAGTCTGAAACCCATGGACCAGGGTGTGATAAGAAGTCTTAAAAGTAATTTTCGAAAAAAACTTGTTCTCAAAATAATTCGGGACGTGGAAGCTAATATGGAAAGTACCATTGGCTTATTATACACTGTCGGCATGGTGGCTACAGCGTGGGATCGTGTCAGTCCCAAACCAATTGCTAACTGTTCTAAGCATGCGGGCTTGCAGATTTAAAACAACTCTCAAAACGAAGCACAATTTGACGAAGAAGATGATTGGCCAATCTCTAATTGGATTGCGCTTATGAACAAATCAAACGTCGTTGCTTCAAAAATAACCTGGGAGGAGTACAAAATTATTGAAGACAATATTTTCACCTCAGATAAGCAGAGAAATAAGAACCAGCCACAATTCAGCAATAAACAAAAATCTGTCCGTGGTCCTTGGAAACTCTGAATAAAATAATTATTAATAAAACGCCATCTGGTCTTTTTGAAAAACTAAAGTTTTCGATCTCGTTTCGGAATCGATCCATTTTTTGACATCATCAAAACGACGGAAGTGCCGGTCAGCCAGGCCATGTTGCATCGATCGGAAGAGATAGTAATCAGATGGCGCAAGGTCTGGACTATACGGCGGGTGGGGTATAACATCCCATTTGAGCGTTTCAAGGTAAGTTTTGACGACATTTGCAACATGTGGCCGAGCATTGTCATGTTGCAAAATAGCTTTATCGTGTCTTGCGACCGTTTCCGGCCGTTTTTCCTTCAGTGCTCGGCTCAAACGCATCAATTGTCGTCGGCAGACCTCGCCTGTGATTGCTTCATTCGGTTTTAGCAGCTCATAATACACATCACCCTTCTGGTCCAACCAAATGAACAGCATAGCCTTCAGACCATGAATATTCTGAACGGCCGTCGATGTTGAGGCATGTCCGGGGTATTTATACGTTGGCCGACATTCTGGATTATCGTAATGTAGCCATTTTTCATCACCAGTGACGATTCGATCAAGCAGCATTTCGGACATGCAAAATCGGCGTTCGACGTCTCGTGGCTTCAATTCATACGGCACTCCATGTCCTACCTTTCGGATCATTCCCATTGCTTTCAAACGATCGGAAATGGTTTGCTGAGCGACGCCAAGTGATTTTGCAAGTTCTTCTTGCGTTCATGGTCTTCGAACTTTTTCACCTGGCCAGAGCGTTCTTTGTCTTCGGTGTCAAAACCACCGCTGACACATTCTAACGTCTATAGTATAGCCCGGGTAAGCTTCGGTAAGCAATTGATGCGCTTCGGTTGCTTTTTTCTTTAAATGAAAAAAGCATATTAAAACTTCCCGCAAATGTTGTTTTGATGGCACGAATGTGACATTTAACGGCTTTACAAAAACTTATGTGTTTCCACTTATGACCAATAACCTAGACTAAAATAATTAGACAATGACATGAAGTTTCTCATGTGACAGCTGTCATGGTCAAAGTTCACCTCAGAGTAATAGATATGAAGTTGTCTGCAATAACGACATTTTCAACCGGTAGTCCGATGAAATGAAATGAATGAATAAATATGGTCATTCGTTCAAATATCCGCCAGCAAAAAAAAAAATGTCTACCTCCGACGTAAAAGGAGTACAAATGATGACTTTGAGTCGATGTTCAGGCTTTTCGTGAATGACACATGAATTCGCGGTCCCCCAGAAGCACAAATTTTATTTGATTCGTATCCGTTCAGATGAAAGTCAGCCAAGTCGCTCAACATCTTCATTTATTTCACTTAAATGCGCTGCATAGACGAACGCGTGTTGACCAATTTCATGGCAAGTCATCCGGTGAACGTCAAGGGCTCATCTGTGACATCGCCACAGCGACAATATTTTCATCGGATCGGGAGAGAGAAGAAGTGCCCTTCATGTTTCGATAATCTCCTCATGGCGAAAATCTCAACATTTATGTGTTTGACTAGTTGTCGCAGGACGGATGGAAAACATGCCTTGATGTTAAAAAAACTGTGTCACCGGTTTTTCGCGACCATAAGGATTGTTGCATTCAGTGACTTATCGAAGTGCATTTCGCATCTATTTGTTAAGCAAATAACAAAAAAAATCAGAAAATTGCAAAATTTAAAGCATCTTCCGAAGAGTTGATATATTTTGGGCCATCCTTTAAGCCGGGTGGAACCACAATATTTTCAGTCATATATCTCCCATGAAATTGACAAAGACAATAGGAAGCATAGATTTGGACATTTCTGCAATAAGTCTGAATCAAAAAATCTTTAAATTGTGATACTTTTCATTCATAATTATTAAGTCTTTCACTTGGATATGCCTTTTATTCATGTGACTTATTGGAATTGCATGTAAATCGATTTTCAGTTTTTACTTTGTGTCTGATATGGTTAAGAAAATCACTTCCAGGTGTCGCGTCATAACCAATTGATTCACTCATACATAATCTTAAATCTAAATTTAAAGAAATATAAAATGTTGCTCACTGAAGCGTGGTTCGGAACCCTTCGTGTGAGAGTCAAACTCTCAGCTGGTTGCCTGTTATTAAAAAAATTCTACAAAAATGACTCATTTCATACTAGCAGTAATAAAATCTCCTACGTTTTGACACAACTTCTATCTGCACCATACTTATTTGCACAACCACTTAGAACACCAATATTGACGAGTGTTACATTGTTGTTCAAAAAGGCGTGAAGTTTATTTCAAACAAGTTATTTCTCATTCACGTGAGGTTCTGTAAGCAATCGCAAGCTTGTTGTGAAAAGTCTCGACATCACGTTGTTGTTTATTTAAAATATAATCACGCGACGATTTGCTTCCAATAAATCAACGAATAAAATTTGACCCTGATGAACCAAATAAGGTTAGTTCAATTTATGAACTTTGAGTCAAGTTTGAAATATGACGAAATCCTTGAATCCTTCCCATGTTTTCTTCCTTATTCCTTTAAACCCATTCAACCTCCTGTAGATATTTGATATTAGCCTACGCTGTCAAACAACCATTTCTCCTTCAAAGTGATCCACTCCTGTCACGCCTATCAACTGCCCCAAAATCCATTACATCCATCACTTTTCGATAACTCCAACCTTAGGCACTCAACTTGAATTTTACATCAATTCCTTTAAATTATATCCTTCCAGCGGGCTATATCCTTTTCTGTTTTTTTTTTACCCTAGGACATTTGTAGTCCTTAAAAACAAATTTAACTGCATTTCATTTTGTTGGGGTTTAAATCCAATAAACAATATCATCAAAGGCAAAAAAAGTTATAAGGATTTAATTCATTGCAAACGCGTTTTTGCCAACTCACCTATCAAGTGATTCTCATTCGACAGGATTTTCTTTTAAGGACTTGTGCCCTGTTTTTTTTTTATTCAAACCACCCAACTGAAGTGGAGAAGGCCATTAATCTGCACCGAACGGAGCATGTCTATATTATTTGGCTATAAAAATAAACAGCAAAAAAACAGAATCTTCTTCCTTTCCGATAGAAGATAGAAGGCAAAAAAAAAAGGATCAATGAAGGACCTTGTCAGATTTCAAAGTGAATTGATTTTCGAAATCAAATTTTTCTCATAACAGTGCTTGTTGACTTTGATTCTGCTATATTGACAGCAGTCTTTTCACGTCCTTAAATCACATGGACAAGGATAATTTGGGGTAAAAATACATACCCTGGTTCCTTCTAACCCCATCAGGAGTTAAAGTTTATTTTAAAATATTTTTTTCCTTTACGAAAGCCACAATTGAGTAATTGATGTTGCTTCGTTCGACATTCATTATTTAAGCGGTCATAATTCGACAACCAAAAATCCTTGTTAAAAAGGGTACTCCACACGGATGTGTATGAATATGTTCATGTCCTGTTTTTTAATGTTCATTGGAAAAAAAAAAATAAAAGTAGTGAAGGTAAAATGCTCGCAGTTTTACGATAAAATTCCATTTAGTTATAATCCAACGCAATGTTTATTTAATGATGTGCTGGTGTTAAAGGCTACCGGCATTGGGATTAGGATATCAGATCATAGCAACAACAAAAATTCCCGGATGTGAGTAGTTCCAACCGAATGGATAAACACATCCGGTTTTTGTTTTTGTTTTTTTAAGAATGTTCTTGTAAATTTACCGCGTATCCACTTTTTAAAAATTTGGGTACAATATTGTCCGGATGTACGGGAGATAAACAGGAAGTCACACAAGGCACACAATAAAGGACATTCTTATCTGATGATAAAAACAGTTGCGGTTAAGAAGAATGAAGTATGAATGCATAAAAAAACATGATAACACAAGGCGAATGGTTATGGGAGTTTGTGATAGAGCAAGAAACTTTTGTTGATTTTATTCAAGCCTAGAGGCTTTAAACTTTTTTTCGAGCAGGTCCAACAGTCGAAAATTTAATTCCAATCTTGAATTCGAATGTCATGTAACAAACGTTTGCTGTTACTTTCTTCAGTAAGACATGGTTGAAATTTTACAAAGAAGCTCAGAAGTTTCGTTTTTCTTTCAAAAATACAAAAAAAAATCCGCAAAATAACGAGCTTGTTATTTTTCAGGATTGGCATCAGAGGCAGTTATAGCAGTAATTATGAAGAAAATTGAGACAAATATATTTTGAGTTTCTGAGGACATTTTTTTATTTTTAAGGTTCCGTACCTCGAAAGAGAAAACGGAACCCTTATACTATAAATTCGTTTTCCGTCTGACGGGATCATTTTTCTAAGGAATGCATGTAGGTATCATGTTGACAAATATACTATATATGAATCCTGTAAAATGATTAAGCTTGTTAATCAACGCTGTCAAAAAGGATGACTGTTTATGCCCCAAATTTTGATACTCGCAAGGGAATCAACATACCTACAAGTTTGTAAAAAATTTTTCGTTCTCCCTTCTTTCTCTTAAAAAAGTAATTGCGGATTTTTTTCGAAAATAAAACACAATTTTTCATGGAACGAAATAACTTTATTCTGTAATGTGATGCCCATTTTGAGCAACGACGTTTTTTGCCATCTTTCAGACAGCATCATAATTCCACGTTCATAAGACTTCTGGTTTGTATCAGCAAAAAACTGATAACATTGTTCAATGTAGACATCTGAATTGATCGTTCGGTTGGGTGGAAAGTGTTCAAAGTAGATTCCTTTGTAATCCCACCAAGCTGATAACATAATTTTCTTTTGATGAATATCAGCTTTTGATGTTGTTTGAGCTTGAGGTTGAGGTTCACCGATTGACATTGTTGTAAAAAACCCATTTTTCATCACCAGTTATCAATCGTTAAAAAATGGATCATTTTGATTACGTTTCTTTAACAAATCGCCGATGTTAATGCGTTGTATTAAATGATTTTCTTTCAGTTCATGAGGAACCCAATTATCGAGCTTTCGTACAAAGCAAAGTTGTTTTAACCGATTTTCAATGTATGTATATCAACTTCAACTGGACGACCATAGCGTTATTAATCTTTGAGTGAAAAATCACCAGAACGAAATTTGGATAACCAATTTTGACACTGCCGATCTTTTAAAGCTTCGTTACCATAAACAGCACGCAACTTTTTGTGAGCTTGCGATGCGTTTTTCCTTTCCGGAAATAAAAAAGTAAAATATGAT
The DNA here is from genome assembly GCA_963555765.1 of Orthonevra nobilis. Classification (NCBI taxonomy): domain Eukaryota; kingdom Metazoa; phylum Arthropoda; class Insecta; order Diptera; family Syrphidae; genus Orthonevra; species Orthonevra nobilis. The sequence continues at coordinate 18,499,585 of OY743226.1, read as the reverse complement.
GTAAATTTTCGTTTTGATTTTCCATTTTTCAAAAGACGCCAAACAAAAACTACACAACCGATCAAAAAAATTTGTTTACTGATCGACAGTTGAAGTACCAACTATCAAATAACAAAATGTTTTTTGACATTTCGATCCATCTATGAGTGAAATCCGCCAGTTGCCAACCAATGCATGGTTGGTGGTATTGGATAAAGATATCCTTCGGGTCCATTAAAATATAGGTTTTAGAAGACATCTGTAAATAAATGACGGAACTCGGCTTATTAGTGCGCCATGCAGATTTTAATATGACCCTCAGAAGCATCCTAGTGGGGCATTGAGGGGGAGCCTCTTACTATTCATGCTTTGGGACTGCTCTAGTTTGCTCAGTTTAAGATATCTTGTGACTGCATGGCATGGCAACAAAAAATTGTCTTTTGATATAATCTTAAACATTTGTGCGCAAATCTTGACAAGCTTAGTTATCACCCAAATTAATCCACATATTATCCGGAATGAACATTTATGCAGCAATGAATTCGACGTAAAAGAAGTTGCATCCATCGCCTTTCTTGAATGTACCATTGACCAATCTTTTTTGACAGACAATACCGAATTCTGTTAATGGACCCATCCAGGATCCGTTAGTGACTTCATTCTAATATTAAAAAAATATCTGCCAAAATTCAAAGTGCCTGTGATGTAAGCTTTTTCTTTCAATCAATCTCCTTCAACTTCAAATATGAAAGCTGTCTTTATCGCGTTACTGCTTCCATTGATATTGAATTCAGCATTGATTCTTTCAACTTTGTGTGTGTGAAAGTTGGTAATAACATTCGTTTTAACGTCCAATCCACATTACGCGGTTAAAAACCACTCCAGCTATAGTGCTAAGTTAAAACTGTCCACAGGCATCGATAGGAATACATCCGACGCCAGAATGTTTACATTATCAGCAAAGGTCGTCACGCTGAAGCTATGAATTCTAGTCTCTTGTGTTGTCCTCATGTAGTGTCGCATTTATTGTTCGATAAGCTTACATCTTACTTGGTCTATATAAGCCGGGTAGTCTGATTGGGTATGCTTTTTTATCTTGTTCCAAGGAAGGCAATTAAAAGACTTCCCGATCTCTCTCAACTCGGTCATGCAAATTGAAAAGTCTAGAGGCAGACTAAGCCACTGGCATCCGTAATGGTCAGGTTCTCAGAGCTAAATGCTTTCATAAGGCTCCTTGGCTTAGTCGCACTACTCCTTTTTCTGTTTTGTTTTGCTTGATTACGCATTTCGAAATCTATATTCCGAAGTATTCTCTGTAAAATGAATAAAATGACGTCCATTATGACGGCGACGCCAGAATACTACAGACCTTCAGCGAATGATAACAATGAGATTAATGATCATCATCTTTCGGCCAAAGGAAATATCACTGTTTTTTGAACATCCAAGTTTCGCATCACATATCGATTGAGTTGCTAAGTTGACAATAATTTGAGGACTCAATTCAATTTATTAGAAGCTTATTAACTCACACAGTAAGAACATTTCTTATAAGTTAGTGTAAGTCTACGATGAATGGACATTTTTTAAAATTATAAATCGGTTACAAATTAGGTAAAGGAAGACAGGATAAGATAATAAGTAAAAAGATCACAAGTTTAATAAATTTAAAATTAAACATTTTTGAATCAGTGGAAAAAAATGTATAAATAAATATATACATAAGTAAATAAAAAAGAAAATTACATTAAAGAAAGAAAAATAAAATTAAATTAAAAAAATTATTTAAACTCGGTCCATGGCCATTAACTGAGATAATTTTTGCTTGAAAGTGTTGCGTCTCTAACTCTACTTATGTCAATTGAGAGGGAATTCCACAGACGCGTCGCGTGAATGAAAAATTGTCTATCTGATGTCAAAATCTTGATGGAACGAGAGTAAGATTCCTTCCAGATACAGAAAAACATAATTCATTGAAAAGGTAGAACATAATTGGTAACAGCGAGATTTTGTTTTAATAGGCTTAATGGACTGAATTGCCTATAGGATTCGCAGAAGCCCATAAACATTTCCAATTGTGACGTTGACGTGGTTATCCCAAGAAAGATTGCGGTTAAATATTACTCCCAAATTTCAAGTTCGTTTGTAGGAAAATTCTTTAAATCCAACAGACGCCGAAAGATGACAACTGTCTTTGATTTACTGCGGTTAAAGCAAAGACTATGAGCCTTAGCCAACACCACTATGCTGTTAAGGTCATCGTTCATTTTGAAAGCGGATTCCTCAATGGAGTGTAATGGGCAACTCGTGAGCAATTTCACGTCGTCTGCATACATGTGAGTGTGAGTGCTTAACCAAATTAGGCAGCTCATTCACATAAATGCAGAACAAGATAGGCCCGAGTATAGAACCCTGCGGAACACCACTAGTCTTCCAGTTAAATATGAGTGAATGAACCTGACTGACTGATTCGAGAATTTAAAATACCTTAAGAGCTTACGACATAGGACTGTAGGATTTACGGTGTCGAAAGTTTTCGAAAAGTCAATAAATGTCAAAAACGTAAGTTCTCTCTTATCGAAACGTTGCCTTATTTCATCCACAACTTATAAAAAGACAGTTTTGCAGCTGCGTTTAGCCCGAAATCCTAATTGGAACGATGACATAAGATGTTCATCACTGAGATGTTTCCTTATTTATACGTAAATTGCCTTTTCAAATACCTTGGATAAAGAGGGTACTATCGCGAAAGGCCTTTTGGAAGGAACGATTTTCGCCTTTTTCCATTTGTTTGGGAAAACGGAAGTGGTCAAAATCGTATTGCATTCGACTTGATCGATAGCAGCACCTCTACAAGATCTTCATCGATCAATCTCCGGTATTGTAGGGCACCAGAATTGTTCGAGTGTATTCTAAAGGCTCAACAGTCAGAGACTTACAAGAAGGAGGAGAGGAGAAAACGGCATTTAGAGGACTTATGTCCCAATTAAGATAGAACCTGCTATTTATACAAATAACTAGCAGATCCGATGGACATTGTCATTTCTGCACGTTCACTTTACCTTCAACAAGAAGATTTACCAAACGTTTGTCGATGTACAAATCAAAGGTCAATTCAATCAAGTCAATCTCAGAAGTCTAACCGATTATAAATTTAATAGAGTACATCTCAAGTACACATAAGAAATTGAATCAAAATCCGTCCAACCGTTAAGGAGTTCAGGGACACACACAAACATACCCACAGCATTTCATAAGAGTACCCTCACTAGTGACCCACTTTCCCATTCCGCGAACTTAAAAATGCCCTCCGTTACATACAGTCAAGTTAAGGACTCATTGTCTTACTCTAGTTCGTCCTTGATCCTTTCCACGCACAATGTATCTATATTTTTAGCAACAAACAAAAAAACCCAATTATTTTTGTCCTGGGGGCCACTGTTTGCCTCCGGATAATGTAATGAACCGTTGTAGTGTTGCTATTGTCTGTTTCGAGTCTGCAGTTTGACTTCCATTCATCCTTGAAGAGCGACTTAAAAATTTGCGACTAGATTCACAACTAAGGCTCCAAATCTAAACCAAGTCAATTTCATTTTTTAAGCTCTAACGAGCTGAGGCTTCTACTCGATATCTTTACAAAATTCATCTTATCATCCTGAAGCAGTAACTCTGTCAGGATTTGGAATGTCTTGGAATATACCAACCACCATCACCAGCACGTGACTTTATTTATGCACATTTATTGTATGCAAAACGACGTTCTGGCCAAATAACAAAAGCAAAAACAAGGACATTCAGTCCAATACCTGCTGGCAGTAAAATAAATATAAAAGAAAATCCAATCTCAGTCCTCGTACATCGTGATTACGAGGCAAAGTCGGCCGGCATCCTTGCAATTTTGTTGATCCACAAGTTTTATAGAAAAATAAAATGCAAGATCCTACGCCGAGAAATATGAGGTTAATCTTCCCGGGGCACGGATAATAGTTACAACCACGTCCTGCGGATAATGGTGGTCAGCTAGTTTGTCTTCTCATGATATGGTTCCGACTCTCATTGCACCCTCTTCTTACATTATTTGTTTCTTTCTTAAGCGGGTAGAATTATTGTTGCTGTTGCTACACGTGTTTAATTTCGTAGTTAAGCCCGCATAAGGATATATAGTAAAGTATTTTGGCCAATGCTACTTGAACCATTTAAATTTTAAATTTCAAAGTATTCCTCGAAAACCAGTTTCGAAAATCATTTCAACCTCAAAAGTAATTTAACGCCATTCTAAAAGTAATTAACAATAAATATCTCATGTCCTGAAATAACATAATCATCCTTCGGACATAAATAACTGGTCCTTTTGGAAACGTGACTGTAAATCTCATTCCTGTACTGCCCATTTGTGACTCAAAACTCGATAATAAGGTTGGAGGATAATTTTAACTTTGGATTAAGGACACAGGACACTACCCGAGGTGTCTTTTTCCCATTCCGTCCACACGAATCTCGACTACAAAAAGGCGAATTGGAAAGTTCAAGATACGGACGCACTTCCACTGACTTTATCCATTTATAGAAACTTTTCCAATGAGTCTCTTCCAAAGGAGATACCATCGAAGGCAAGTCTCTGAGAAGAAAAATAATCAAGGATAGAGAAAAAAAGGAAGCTTCAATTAATTGTCAACTTGTCTGTCGTTTTGTGTTTCATTGTGAATTGCCGTTGACGTGCACGTTGGGCTTCAATAATGTGTAATAAATGTATCTGGAATGGAAAATCCAGTTAATGAGGGAGAATTTCTTTCCTAAGGACCTCTTCGAATAGCAGTAAGTTGGATAATCTTTTGAATTGAGGGCTTGTGGTAATCGAAGACACAGTAATTGCCCGCAAAGATTGGTTTGCCATAGGAAATTCCAAATACGAGTAATTGTTTCATCGTCCGTCGTGATTGAAAGGGATTTAGTCTTCTTGTAACAGTTTGGTTTTTGAAATGCTTTACGTGCCCACTTCAATTGTAGAAAGATAAAGGATATTTAAAGAGCCAAAAGGTTCAGCTTTGATGTTGGTGAGTTATGTTTTTTTAAGGAAGCTCGACAAAGGCACTGCAGAGTTAATTCATGAAGCTATTAGGGTACATAAATCTGATTGAAAATGCTTCAGCTCGAATGATTGATTACCAAGTAAGTATCTCAATCATTCATCAGCGTACGCCATTGAAATATTATTCCCGAGTGAAAGAAGGATGATAGGAAAAATTCCCGGCCACCGAGTGCCAACGCCACGTAAGCTGCGAACAAACGGGTCATCCGGAAGCTACATGGGATGCCCCGTCCGTCACAAAATCAAATTGAACCAAAACGGTTATAAATGGTGAGGTTGTAGAGTGGTGCCATTGGAATATTGAGAGTTGGGGTAAGTCAGTTATAATGCCGCAGAGATTGCGACGCCATCCTGAATTCGCAATCAAGGCGTTTTGTAAAAGTGGCAGGTCTTATGTAATAATGCTTTGGCAATTTAACTCATTTCTAAACATGGGAACAAAGATTCCACAAAACCACTTCAGCGTTGAGCAGATCGTCGACGACAATCGAAAAAAATAAGACGATAAATGAAGCTTATGTGAGCGCCTAGGTCTCCTCAGTGTGAAAGTCCGCTTTAGTGCTTCCAAAAATATATTATTCATAAGGATTTATCTCCTTCAATGGCATCTGCTGAAACCAATCATGATCTGTGTCAGTGAGGATTTCAATCTGATAAATAGCCCCCACATGGCACATTTCTTGGTGAACCTGTGTTTGCAGCGAACCAATCCATCCGGATGCAAATTCTGACAGGCCAAACTACCTTGGATACGAGCGGAACTCTAAACCGAACACTCTACATTTCAAAAGCTCCGAGACTAAATTAGTCCTTGTATTGGAGTTGTCACACACACGGAAATGGGCTATCCTTACTCTACCAAGCGAATCAAAAAGAAAATAGAAAGAAATACAAAAGGGACTCTTCAACAATGTGAAATCCTGACCAACAGGAATTATTATTGATGATTTTTTCAAAAAGGAACGTATCTTAACTAATCACACCGAGACAACTCCCAGTACCGCTCCCCAAGGATACACTTATCTACAACCAAGACTCTACCGGCCTGATGACAAAGACTCAGAAAGTCAATATTTATCAGAAAAAACTGCAGCATGACATAATTATACTTTCTGTAACTTGGCTGGACACCAAACTACTTGACTCAAGCTACCAAATTTTTCGAAGGGCATGAGGCATATGGCTTCTGACATATCAACTGTGTGTGCTTCATCATGAATCTGCTCCATAATTCAAATATCCCTCCATGGTAAAATTAAGATCAAAAAACTCTGAAAACAACAGGTACTAAAGCTTTTTGAAACCCTTATCTGTGAATTGTTAGTATTTAATGCCAATTCCATTATTTGTGACAATCAGCATGGCTTTCTTAAGAATAGATCAACGACTACTAATCTTTTAGAATACAGCACGAATTGTTTTGAATCTTTTTCAAAACAAAAACACATGATTACAAGACTGCATTTTCACAGACTTTAGCAAAGCACTCTCAACGATTCTGCAATCATCAACCGTAGTGCGCCAGCACAGAAAATACAAAAACAACCCAAGAAACCAAGAATACGAGAAAGACTCTAAAAAGTATCGCAAGAAGCTCAGCAAAACGAAGCTAGTCAACACGATTTTGGGGAAAAAGTCTAACAGATTAGATGACGTTTTGAAAGTCAATTTTACGAACGAAAGCAACAAAAAGAATTTAGCCAATAGATTGTTAAATATGCTGTCGACGGAAGACGAAGAACATTTTTTCAATCAACAGGTAGCTACTTACTACTTCTTAAAGCAGTACCAAGAACTAGGCGTTCGTGGAAGCATTTTGACCTGGTTCGACAGCTATTTCAAAAACAGGCATTTCAAAGTAAAAAAAAATCGATAACCAATATAGTAACGAAGAAAGCGCTAAGTATGGAGTCCCGCAAGGATCAAAATTTTAACCGCTTATCTTTATCATTTACGTCAAAAATGACATGCTGTCAGTTCTCCAACAAAGCACCGGATATGCCTACGCAGATGACACAGCCATCATCACAAGCACGTGGAAGAGACAACAAAAGATTTAAATGCAATCACAGCGTGATGCCACGATAATGTTCTTATCATTAACGCAAAAAACGAAGGTCACATAAGCAGCTGCAAGACAACAACGAATGCAACGAACTGATCGAAGACTGACAACCTCAAATGGAGTTATCACAACGAGGCGGTTGCAAAGAATCTGCGACAATCAGCTTATGCCCTCTACCTCCTGGGCAACATTTGTCCAGCTTCAGTCTTACATCAATATTATCATGGTCGAGTTGAAGGCCATTTGAAATATGGAATATTAGCCTGAAGTAAGGCTTCGCAAATGGCTCAACGAGAGTCAATGTTGAAAATGATCCATAAGATTATATACAGGGCGAAGCATGGATACCACCACCAGCAACAACTGGCTGGAAATGACGTCAAGGTGCTGAACGTGTCTTATCTCCACAAGCTTCAGGTTCTCTCCAACCTGGAACGACAGAGCAGTTATAAAACATCTATGCAACAGACGTTCAAGAATGCAGCAAAGGCGCTACAATATTCCATGGTCCTGGAACGAGTATGACCGAAGAAGCTACAAAGTCGTGATTCCAACGAATTTCAACGAGCTACTAACTATTTTAAGCAATGTGTCGAAAGTAAAGTTAAAACGTTTAATCGTTAAAATTGTACACACATTCTAATTCGCTTGTAGAAATGATGTATAGATTCAGTCTTCTGCAGACAAGCCCCTGAGCCATTTTTATAAATAAAATAAATGAATGAATGAAAAAAAAAAAAACTTTCGAGAAGTTATCGAATTCTTTTTTGCTATGTTAACTTATTTCACATTGATTCAATAACAATTTTATTAGCTGGACCGAATTATATTTGAAAAAAAGATCACACAAAGTCCAATTTAAATCATATTTATCTTAAATATTTAAGGCTTGGGATCTGGCCTACCTCAAGGGAGCCACCTGGGTCCCATCTTGTTTGTTCTATTTATGAATGATCTTCCAAATATCATCAAATCGCGATATGAATGTATGCTGAAGACGTATATGTTTAAGGCCATAAAAACCTTGGTTCACTGATCTCCAATGTTATCATGATAATTTTGTGTCTTGGAGTTATGACAACCGTTTTATGTCCAAAATAAATTAACGTAATGTAATGTAATCACCGAACTTAAACGCATAAAATACCTAAGATTGTGCTTCTTTCCAAAACTTATAAATGTTTCTTTTGACCTGTCAAAAATTTTGTTCAAAATAAATTTTAATATTAATATTTTTGAAAGTTACAAAAGGTGCTGACAGGCTCACTTAAGTTCAACGTTAGGCATGCGGACCGCAGCCTTCGAAGCAATTCTTAACATACAACCACAGTACAACTGGAAGTGAAGAAACACGCAGGACTCTCGGCCATAAGACTAAAGACACTGGGTCACTTTGACGATAGAAAAACCACCGGGCATAGGAAAATTGTGAACTTTGTAAGGGCAATGACACCATTACTAAAGCGCCAAAGCGTCCTGGATGATTTTTTAAGCAGTGTCTCTTGGCCGAACGGAAACACGACAAGAGACCCCGGAGTAAGCACAATATATGGCATGAAGATGGCTGCCAAATATCGTCTGCATCGGGGGTAGGGATTAATTGCCCAAGCCCACTGGTTTCCCAAGCCGCATTTTTCGCAATACTAACTAGTGAAGAAAAGATCTCCAACCTCAATATACTGGAGAAGCAAATTCTCATCGGCTCCGACATTACTGCAGCAATCAAAGCCATTACAAACCCTCTGTCAGCATCGACACTGGTCAGGAAGCGCAAACACAAACTAAACAAACTAACAACACAAAACGACGTCAGTCCTACATGGGTACCGGGGCACGAAGTTGTAACGGGGAATAAAAAAGCTAAAAAAATGAGCAGGAAACCACCACCAAAACCCTGAGAGGGATAAAGGCAATGTCGAATGGGCAATCCAGGAACTCAAAAATTACTGGGTCAACCTAGCAACGTGTAGAACAGGAAAAACCGAATAACAAGGAAGCGAAACGGGCTCTAAACACCAGCAAAGGGAATCTTCTGTTAATGGTGGGACTATTAACAGGGGCATATCAACTTTAATCTCCTCTTATTTAGACTCAGACAAAACCGCAACATGCCAAAGCTGTGAGAAGGACGATGAAGAACTGGAGCACTTCTTCTGCCACTATCCAGCAACAGCGAGACTGCGATATAAAATACTACGGTCAACACTGATACCGGATCTTGCGCACCTCAAGGAATTAGGGATCAGTGAGGTCATAGAGTTCGCAAAACGAACGAAAAGATTTCGCGACCACACAAATCAAGACAATCCATAGAATCAACCCAGTATCAATTCCAGTATATAAGTATAATATAAGCAATCCCCAACCAAAAAAAGCTAAATGAAGAATTCTATGAACTGATTTGCCTGAGCTTTTCGAAAGTACGACGTCAAAGTCATAGTTGAGGACTAAATGCCAAAATTTTTAACGAAACTTTTTTTGGCGGAGTGGTGCGAAAGTTCAATTCATATGAAACGCCAGTAGATAATGACATTGAGACAACTCGAAATAAAGTGAAAAAGAGCACAAGATTTCTTCACAAAACGGTCCACACAGCAGCCTGGCTATCCTCGGACAGTCGAACTGACCACGTGCTGAATTGACGCAAGACACTCATTGAATTTTCTGAATGATCGAACATTCAGGGGGATTAATGTCGACACAGACAACTGCCACAGCCAACAACATGGATGTTAATTTTTGGGCAGCTCAGCAGAACGAATATAGCCTGGGCGGTCTAAGAGCACCTTAACCTAATCGATTGAGACCATGCCTGCCACGAGTGTCAGCAATATGTAGTCATGAAGAAAAAGCCGAGACCACTTTATGCTGTTAAAATGACGTTTCGAGAAAAACTGGAATAGCAACGAAAGAGTGCACGGAAAAGAGTTAAAAGAGTTAAAAGAGTTCACACAGTCTCTCCGTAATTGAAGAGGAATCCTATCAAGGATATGCCGCCAAATGTGGGTGTATTCAAGCAGCGTTTCCAGCACCTGCTGAACGAAATTGACTAAGAACCTATGAAGAAAATGTCAATAGCTTTTCTGTGTCGGGAAAACTGATCCGTTTATGCTGCACAAAGCTGGAATTATGGTGGACCCACACTTTATTCCAGCAAGGATCCAGATTTTTATAGCCTAATTCTTAGACAAATATTGCGATTTGAGGTTGTCGGGCTGTTGGGTTGTATAAGCGATGTTGATATCATTGTTTGCACCCAAAGTGCCATCAATGAAGATTCTACGATGATTAAAAAAGTTGGCTTTCAAATAAAGGACAAAACAAAATTCATGCTGTCGACTGGAAACGAGTCCATCGAAAACCAGCTGAGGCAAAAGTCTGCTGGGTTGTTAGCTTGTAAATGAGTTTCTGTACTTCGGAGCAACTCCAAAAGCGAGCTCTGGTGAAGATGAAGAAGAGCAGCAGGCATCAAAACTCCTAACCCGAATGACAAAAATCATGCTCTACAAATTAGTCGTCTTGTCAGTACTTCTAGATGGAGCCAAATGTTGAACGATAAGCGAGGTAAGCAATTCTCAGTCAGTTGTTATGTCCTGAGTGCAGGGATGGCGAATGGAGTAGAAGGAGAATCGTCAACTATACCAGCTATAAGTAAGCTGTAGTAAATGAGCTAAGAGTATCTTCTGATCACTGCTTCGAGGTTCACGAATGAGGGAAAGACATCCGTTTCAAATGACAAGCAATCTAGGATACCAAGAAGCAGGAGTCTATTCAACTGAAAATTACCTTCAGGTCAGGCTCGGATGCCACCGGGATTAATCAACCACTGCCAGTTTTGTCTTTGCACCTCTTGTAGACTAAGTTGGAATCTCGATCCAAACTATAAAATTGGTTTGATTGAGGCCTTTGTACCGTACTTCAGGAGCACGTCCCTCTTAACAGTGCTCACTTTTGTGACTTTAAGCCCACGTGCATTCAATTAAATACTGTCTACAAACACTTTAACGTAAAATCAACTACGTGCGAAAACTATCCACAAAGTTCACCAAACTCTCGATGGCAATCTGAACGAGTTCATCACTTTCCCGAAAAAAAAATATACAAAACACGTCCACAGTACGCAACTACTTCTGTGCATCCGTGCAGTGAAAAACTTTCCCTTTGACACCTTACCCCACTGACTTTCTCCTCGTTTCGCAGAATAAATTCCAAATTCCCATAAAAAGCCAAAAGCCCAAAATCACTTTGCATGCCAGAATAGCTCACGTAAGGAATTTAATTCAAACAATTTTATTTTTTTTTGTCAGCACCGCGATCCCCGTTTCATTCAGTATGTCAGTCGGTTGTCAATTTAAAATGATTTTGCAATTTTAAAACACGCAAAAATAAAAACAAAGGCTGTCGCGGAATGGGTTGAACGAACCTCTGCGGGCCAATAAATGGAATTTATTTCGCATACATGATTCGCTTTTGTATATGGTAGGCTCTTTGGTCCACGGCCATTGGCATTCAATGGAAACGCTTCACTTTGCTATTCACGGCTCGTACAAAAGCCAATAGCTTTTGGAATCTAATGGATACAAAAACGGTGCTTCTTTTTACACACAATTTCAAATGAATTGCGGTTCAGAGCACAGCAAAAAAAAAATGGTGGTCTAATTGGGCTTTTAAGTTCGTTATGAATATTGGTCTTTTATGATTCAAAGTTTTAGGATCTTTGTAGTCTTCTGAAAGTGTTTTGTGCATCTAACAGGGTGTTCGTAGCTCAGTGGTGACTGTGAAGTTTAATCGCATTTTTTTGTTCACATATTTCGTTCTATTCTCGTTGAAACAAGTTCTCATAGCTTAAGGGACTTTTTTTGAGCTTTTTTCAAATAAAATTTGGTTATGTTGACGTCTAAATCGGCACCCCATCCAAATAAAAGTATGCATCTCAGAAGTTGCCTGAGTTTGTAATGTACAGATCCTCTAATCCGTGGAAGAATCTATTGACGAACGGACTCTATTTCCTCTTCGTCAACCTGTCAGTCCGCTTGGATGTCTATGGGAAAGTGGCCTAATTTTCTACTGGACTTCCACTTCACATTAACACTGAATGCTGTTTCCATATCAATTTTTCTACGGAGATTGGAGTTTGACGCCTTAGCCAAGAGAAGGGTGTGTGCATTGGCCCGGTTTGCTTCCTACTTCAGGAGTACGTCAGGTTCCTCATTTTCCGAGACAACACTATGTCGTGCCACCCAGAGTGATAACTTGACTAACTTCGGTGATAATTTTTAATTCATGCGTGGACAACTTGTCAAACTTGGTTTTTATGAATAGCTAGCAATCCGACCGCTGACATCACAGCGTATTCATTGTCCAACAAATATCATCTAATTGGCAATTTTTTTTTAACATAAAATTACCTCGACAATAAGCAAAATTAATTTGATACCAATTCAAGCTTAAATTTTCAATATATTTTTTTTGTTTATTTCGTTATTTATGAATTAATTGTAACATATAGAGATATGACATCGCGGACTTTTTTATAAACCTAATCGAGCTCTACTACTTTTCTGTAAGAAGTATCTACACATCTCTTACCGTTAAGGCAGTATTAGAAAAAAAAACATTCGATCGATTGTTTTTCAACGACTTTAGTTATAAAATTGGTCGCCACAAAATTCGTGGTTTTTTGTAAACGGGTATTTATGTAGCCTGTGTGACTCTGATGGTCCACTATAAATATTGTTGTAAGAATTTTAGAGATCGGATGAGCAGTTTCGAAGATAACCTACCAAGATATAGACTAAAAAAATTTCAAAAATTTACTCTTTATAATATTGTGTGCTTACCTTAAGATATAGAGATATGTCGTCGCGTACATTCTTGTAGAAGTCTTTGAGTTCTAAAACTTTTCTTTAGAAAGCAATTAAATATCTATTGCCGGTAAAGCAACGTTCGCGAAAAAACGCATTCGCTCGCGCATTTTTAAGTTATGTAATTGTAATGCTTATATTCATTCCAAAGGTCTATTCTACATATTGATGAACGAATTTTTTAAATCAGATGAGCAGTTTCGAAGATAACATCATACAATCAAAATAAAAAACAAAACATCGTTATATGTTGGAAGAGATGACTCCGGTGCCAATATTTTCGATTGGCTTTCAACGTTGATTGTAACGATATTTTGAAAAATATTTTCTGGTATGATCAATTCCTGCAGAATAGCTTTGATTTCGACTAGAAAGACGGTACAGCCATTTCTTAACACGAAGAAACCATTGACCGACAATTCTTCAAAAGAGACACCAGATTCGCTTCCGGAAAATAGATCTGCCAGAGTAGAGGAACAGCCCTGCTTTGAAGCAGACTGCATCTTCATCCTTCCATTCTATTGCGATAAGAAAGACGCATCCCTCATGAGATTGCCTTTCTATCTGAACTGAGTCTATACCGGGAACGATAAATTGGCTTCGCATTTCTTCTCAAGAACATTGCACCTTCCTTTCCAACTATTGCAGGGTATATCCAATGTATCACTTATGGATTGGGACCCCAAATCTTTCGAATATATTTGTGCTTATGTAGAAATTAAGTATGCTTTCCCGACACGATTAGATCCTTGTTAAGATCATTATCTCGGCTTTTGCTAGATTTTCGACTAGTCCATATTTGACAGAGTTATGAGTGTCCACGAGTGTGGATAGACATTTTTCCGAATACCAGAATTGCAAAACATAACACTGAATAATAATAATGTAATTTTTTTGATTTTCTGAATATCTTACTTTGTCTTTGTCGCGCTGAGCTTTGTGTGACATCTCGATCATAATTTTGGGTGATAGTTTTCCACGCCAGCCAATCTGTACTTAACCAAACCTTTATGATGAAAGCCTGTTGTTGTAAGGGTTTTCAAATGGTGCAAGGAATTTGGTGATCGAGGTGTCCGGCTTCCTCAAACACATCCTCGATTTGAATTCAAAAACACGATTTAACATTTGGCCTTAGCGAATTGACAGCGACGGTAACATCTTCCCCATATCCAAAGGAGTATGGATAAATGAAAATTGCACTCCATAAGTCATTTGAATTTATGTAAAAGTCTTTCGACAGTTAAATGCGGATTTAAACTTTCCGATGTACAACAATTTTGGTTGTTAACTGGTCACGTTAACGGACTAAAAAATGAGCCACATCGCTGAAGAAAATCATGTGTCAATTGGTCATCAAAATGATGATGTTCAAGCAACCGATCCGATTTTTAAATGATCCATATTGTTAAATGACAAACCCATACATGCATGTACACACAGTGGCGATCAAAAGTTGATATATTGGGTTTTGCAATAAGGACTTGAAACTTTTCTTTTAAATAAATTAAATCGATTGTAAGGTGTGCTGTGTGGCTTGAGGCGCCATCCTGTTAAAACCACATGTCGTCTAAGTTTATATCCTCCAATTCGGGTCAAAAATAATTGCTTATCATGGCACGATAATGTTGGCCAGTCACAGTAACGTGACAATCGTTTTCGTCTAGGAAAAAAATATGGCCCAATAACGCCGCCGGGATGCAAACCCACCAAACAGTTAATTTTTGTGGATGAAGTGCTGATTCATGAAGCAAATATGGATTTTCACCCGACCAATAGCGCATATTTTGCTTATTGATGAACCCATTGATCCAAAAATGAGCTTCGTCACTGCTTCAATCGGCTTCAATTCTTGAGTCAGCTTGTGCTTGTATGAGTGTAAATCAAGATCCTTATACAAAATACGCCATAATGTGGTCTGATTCTTGAGACCGCTGTGGAATTGACTTGTTTGGATCGTTTGCTACTGACGCCTGAATGCCAGCCGTTGTCTTACTGACACGCAATATCACACGATGAATATCTAGACTCAAATTTTTGCAATTAACTGTCGACTAAGGCGAGAACTAAGACCGAAAATAAGAGTTAACGCTCTTCAACTCTTGCGGTCACCGACTCCGAATTTCGGTAGAAAATTTTTATAATTTGCCGAGGTTGCTCATTCGTGTACTTTACCATGATGAGAATGATGAGACTGAATAAATTGACAATGACAGTTCGATTTTCAGTGAAAGGGTGCATTCACAAGATAAATTCAAAGTTGTCAAGTCCCCATTTGAAAACCATTTATAATCACCGATTTGGTGGTTTTTAATCAATAAAATAAATTCCTTAAATTATATTAAAATAAAATTTTCAAATATATTCACTCAGTTCTTTGTTTAATTCGATTGAATCATTATTAAAATCAATATCTACTCTCACTACTCCAAAGTATCCAGTTTTGCACGATTTAATTTTTTCAGAACTTTCTTTCAAATTAAACGTTAGTTTTCACTTTTTAATGGTTCCGTACCTCGAAAGGAAAAAACGGAATATCCGTCCGTCCGTCTGTCTGTCAAGACCCTTTTTCCCATGAAAGCTGGAATCTATATCAAATACTCAGAACTACTATCTCTTGGAGTCTCTTAGCCAACGCAATCACAAGATTAAGCCGTTTATTTCAGTAAATTTTCGCCACTCGCAAGGGAATCAAAACCTTAAGGGTATCTACTTCCAGTCGACCAAGAATCTTAAAATATGGCATGAAGCAATGTTTTATAACACACAAAATCCGAAATTCTTAGATTTTTAATTACATCCCATGAACGCCAACAACCATTTATTCCGCTTATTTTCAAATTCGCAACTACGTGCAAAGGAATCAAAACCTAAATTTAAATTGTGACAGCTTGCTTGTATTGTTCCTACAATATTTTATTTTGCAAGGCTAGTGTTGTTATTTCAGTTTTATTATAAAATAAATCTTTAAAAATGCTATTAGAATGACTTTACTGTCGTGATGGCTGAACTTTTTCTTAACTATATACCTGCAGGTTTATACAGAACCCTCCTTGCGCGAGTCCGACTCGCACTTTGCTGTTTTTTTTTGGAAATGGCTGTTATCATTTAACAATAAAAAAGTATTTTTATTAACAAATTCAGAAAACATGTCAAACTGATGCTGAAAATCGTTTCGATGGCTTTAAATGGAGACTCGTCAATCCAAATTACTCAAAAAGTTAATGTGTGCCAAAACACCCAAGGCAGCAGCGAAACGCATGAATAAAGATGTGAGCGAGTCAATGGTCCGAGAGCACTAGTCTAGGCTAAAGTTCTGCAAAGAACTTGATCTGTGGATGACTGGAAACGATTGACGAAACCAAAATCAATCGATTCCAGTCTGATTGAAAGGAGTACTATTGACACCGAGCACACGAAACTATCCAAAGGCACCAAGTTAGACAA
Source organism: Orthonevra nobilis (assembly GCA_963555765.1). Lineage (NCBI taxonomy): Eukaryota > Metazoa > Arthropoda > Insecta > Diptera > Syrphidae > Orthonevra > Orthonevra nobilis. Next base: position 18,483,144 of record OY743226.1, on the reverse strand, counting down.
ACTCTGAAGCAGTGTGGAGGCAGCTCCAATGGTACAAATCAATGCCATAATGAGAAAGAAGGATTGCCTTCATATCCTGCAGATAAATTTTCCCGCGTTTTTTTTTAAGAATGCGCCTATCCAATGAACGAAAACATTTTCCAAAAAGATGAGGACCCCGAATAATCAGCCAAACTTGTAAAAAAAACTGGCCGGCATATAGTTCGGATCTAAATCTGACCGAAAAATTGTGGGCTATTGCGAAAGGAAGGCACTGAAGAACTTGGTGAAGTTGTGGATCAGAGTACAGGCTGAATGGGAAAAAGTACCCCAAGAAATTATGAAAGATGATAAAAAAACATGCCAAGACGAAAAATAATATAAGTGTAATAAAATATTGAATTGCAAAACAACGAACGTCTTCGAACTGATAGTTTGATATTTTGATTATTTAATTATTTTAATAATTAATTTGGAAAGTAAATCTTGCGATCCAATTTGGCTCTCCACGTACAGTCTCATGTGACAACTTAGTTTGACGTACGTATGTACATAGTATGTAATTGAAACATGGACGCATATCCGGACGTAAAAGCGTTTTCTATAGCACTAGTCTGTAGTACATTGTACAGTACACCTGTATTTAATGACAGTCATCGTCTTCCGAAATTTGTAAGAACGCGAGACACATTTCTAGAACCGAAATCAATGCGAGAAAAAAGAATATTTTTAGATTGAAACGTGTAACCAAATATTCTTCACGCGTATTCTTCTATAACAACGCCAACTTTTAAATTAGTATTTTCAAAGTCTGGCGAACTGCTGCATTTCATCATTAGTTAATTAAAACAGACGTTTCGAACGCCTTGAATACATTAAAAGAAGAGTAGTTTTTTTGTATTTCCGAAGCCAATTTGAATTCCTTTAACGCAATACTTTTAACAATTTGTCAGTCGTTGTTTTTCAAAAGTTCACTTCAAAAAATAAAAACAACAGCAACCTTTTTTTTAGCAACATTTTTTTTTCGAAAAAAAGTAACCGGAAGTGTTTTTCTATACAAAAATTACACCAGTGTTTATTAGAAATATCCTCGACCGTAAGGCCTAACTGATCGTACATACTGTCAGAGATAGAGATAGAGATAGAGATAGAGATAGAGATAGAGATAGAGATAGAGATAGAGATAGAGATAGAGATAGAGATAGAGATAGAGATAGAGATAGAGATAGAGATAGAGATAGAGATAGAGATAGAGATAGAGATAGAGATAGAGATAGAGATAGAGATAGAGATAGAGATAGAGATAGAGATAGAGATAGAGATAGAGATAGAGATAGAGATAGAGACTTCAAATAACTCTAACTCGGTTTCTTCGACATGTTCTCCAACAAATAAACGTCGATTTCTTCAGCGATAGAGTTTTTCAAAAGGGGAACTTTTTAGGCCTTTTAGACTGCGCTGTAATATGACTTACATGCGAGTTAAAGGTTATTTCAATTATATTTGTAAAAGAATTTTGATTTTTAAGAACAATGTTTCTGTCATTATTCTAAAATTAAGCCCTTCTTGATTTTCTTCTTTAGACCATGATCTGGGGCCTTAAGACCTTCGGAATCTAGTTAAACGAACACTGCCTTCTTATTCTCATAGTTGATATTGTAATACTTCCTCTTTATTGACAAACCCTTTTCAGCATCTGCCATCTTCAATATTGCCCCATCAAATTGCTCAGTTATCATTCTTAATTAAATCGTTCCTCTAAGTTTACATTCAGACGAATCAAGAATACTAAAATTGACTCATCGATAATGGAAAACTCACGTTTTGACAGTCGTTTAAATGTCATAAGTAGTTACTTATTTGTTCATTTTGCCGGTGCAACCAAAGCCTGAACAATCGTTGACAAGGGTGTGTTCAACAGACTGGAAATTATGTGAAACAGAACAAGGGACTTTTCACTGTAAAGCCATAATATCTGTTATGACTTTGATGGAGAATCAATGTGAAAAACAATGTGCTTTACCGAGTCCAATTCATCCCTTCACATTGTCCATTGTTTATACGTTTTGTTATAAGATTAAAATTTTTATTTGTTTATATTTTCCCTCGGCTAAATCTGGTAAAGTTAAAAATACGATTTTCGTGGTCGTTCGTTTTCCGATTGATTATTGCAAGTGTATGTGTCTATTCATCGTCGTTTACATAATTCAGTTGTAGGGGTTGGCGGTGCCCTTTATTTATTTCGGAACATCGGTTACGTCCAAATGAATCCAAAACAATAAAACAATGAAGGTAATTAGTTTATTAAATGAAAACAAATCATTTATTTGTAAAACGAAATCTAAAATTTGTAAATCGTTTTGCGGCCTCAGGTTAAACCACAAAACAATCAATTCTGGTGATTTAGGTGAAATGAAATTCATGTCGAAATTGACGAGAAACGAAACTTATTGGAATTCGAATTAAATTGTTTTAAAACACTCGCAGTTTATGTTTGTGGATGCGTATTAAGTGGGAAGTCCAGTGATTGAAAAGAATTTAAAAAAAAAAAAAGATGAAATTCTGGCCCATGCATGAATATGGTGAACACAATTTTTGGGTGGTTTATTTTGATGTAGATTATCAGAAGAGGAGAGTTCACATCATATGCACTGTTAATGATTCGTATTGATTCTGGATAAGCTCCAAAGCACAACAATGCAGAGGTTTGAGTAAAGAAAGCCTTAGAGTCGCGGCTTGGATCGTTGGAAGAATGAGTGGTCGCAGCCACGAACCTATCGTCATGATTATAAAGATATTTTGTGAGTTAAAAAAATGAAAAAGCGAAACACTGGAAGTTGGTCTTATTGGACGACAAGTAAAAAAACTGAATCATAACCATCCTTGAATTTAAATTTTAAAACTAAGCGAATATTCGGTGGCTCTCAAGGTAGTGATGCGAAGTGAGGTGCTGCTCCTTAAATCGAATGTGAGCAGAGAGAGTCAGATGTTTTCTGCCTAGATTTGCAAAATTTCATCAAGAACATCCCGGAAGATGATATTTTCTCTTGGCGAAGATTTGAATATAAATATCGGCAAGTCAAAAGAAAAATATTTACATATGAAGACTGCCATTGAGGACCAGAGAAGCGACATCCTCCGTAAGTGAAACTCATGCGTTCCATAAATCATCATGGAATCATCCTTAAATCATTGTTCGCCCTACAAAACCGGAACAAAATTACTTTCAGCAGGGGTGGATATGAGACAAAATAAACTTCATGATGTTGACAAAAGGAGCACATATTTAAGTCAAGTCAAGACCCTCGTGTGCCTACAGGATCTCCAGTGAATTCAAGCGACAGCACCAAAACTGATATCAAATGAAGGATCACTCTTGCCAGCTGCTGAGTCATGAACTCCTATCTTCGAACGAAGTTTTTCGAAGCCCCAATAACCTCGGTCGTATTATATAGCGCAAAAGCTTTTTGCTCTTGATTTTATTGAGAGCAAAAAGCTAAGGGTCATACTTTTTGCAGGTATTGGTATGTTGAGGCTCAGATCACCTCGAATTTAGCGCCATCGAAATCAAAAGGTTAAGTTAAACAAAATATGCATCGTTTAAAAATCTCTAGATTTCGGAAAGACAAGTGCCAGTGGTGGATAACGAATAAGATTGTCGGAGACGAATCAGAGCCCTTCCAGACATCGGAATTCACTTTGCAAATATCTGAACGTATACGGAGCGGAGAGGCTATTTGTCGAATTCAAAATCAACAAGTAAAAAAATAGTACTTATAGTATTTTATTGGTTTTAAAGTGAATGCAAATAGACTTCAACTGATTGCAGGAGCGAGCAACTCACTTGAAGTTGAATGAATGAATTCACAGACTTCAACTGATTTCTATTGAAATCCGAATTCCGACTTCCAAAGAATATTTTTTTTGTTTTTATATCTCAATTGGATTGAGTTATGTCCAATGCAAGCATATCTCTTCGAGGAAGATACGCCATCTTAATCAAATTAGAGCTGAAAATTCACAAAGAATGTGTATAGCCATTTCGTCTACTTCCAAACAGAGTCGGCATTCGGTGGTTGTACTGAGCCCTAGTTTGGTTAGATATGATCTCAAGCGGCGGAGAGAAAGTTCACGAGCTTTCTAATTTAGATTGTCTGAGTCCCGGTTGATTTCTCCAGTATGCAATGCGTAGCTGATATTTACACTTATTGGTCAGACCTCTGGCCGAATTCCATCTTATGCCACAGAAAGGTTGAGAATGGCTTTCTTCTTGTTTAAAAATCGCAATTTTTTGTTCATCAAAAAAAAAAAAACTTTTGCAAACGATCATTCTTTGGGAATTTGTTTAATAATTGTCAAAATGGTCCTCTACATTTTTACAATTACTATTATATTATATTATTATAGTAAGTGTGAATTGAATGTTGTATAGTTTTCTACATAACCAAATGAAGTGTCAAATCCATTCGTACGTGTTTTGCTTTTGTTGTGGCATTTTTCTCATTCTGAAAAAATTAATTAATAGGACTACCGGTTGAAAATGTCGTTATTGCAGACAACTTCAGGTGAATTTTGACCATGACAGCTGTCACATCAGAAACTTCATGTCATTGTCTAATTATATCAGTCTAGGTTATTGGTCATTAGTGAAAACACACAAGTTTTTGAAAAGCCGTAAAATGTCTACATTCGTGCGATCGAAACAACATTTGCGGGAAGTTTTAATATGCTTCTTTTATTTAAAGAAAAAAGCAACCGGAGCACATCAATTGCTTACCAAAGCTTACCCGGGCTATACTATAGACGTTAGAATGTGTCAGCGATGGTTTAAGCGGTTCAAAGATGGTGATTTCGACACCGAAGACAAAGAACGCCCCGGCCAGGTGAAAAAGTTTGAAGACAAAGAATTGGAGGCATTGCTCGATCAAGATCCGTCACAAACGCAAGAAGAACTTGCAAAATCACTTGGCGTCGCTCAGCAAACCATTTCCGATCGTTTGAAAGCAATGGGAATGATCCGAAAAGTAGGACATTGGGTGCCGTATGAATTGATGCTACGAGACGTCGAGCGCCGATTTTGCATGTCCGAAATGCTGCTTGATCGAATCGTCACTGGTGATGAAAAATGGCTACATTACGATAATCCAAAACGTCGGGCAACGTATGGATACCCCGTAATGCTGTTCATTTGGTCGGACCAGAAGGGTGTTGTGTATTATGACCTGCTTAAACCGAATGAAAAAATCACAGGCGATGTCTACCGATGACAATTGATGCGTTTGAGTCGAGCACTGAAGGAAAAACGGCCGGAAACAGTCGCAAGACACGATAAAGTTATTTTGCAACATGACAATGCTCGGCCACATGTTGCAAATGTCGTCAAAACTAACCTTGAAACGCTCAAATGGGATGTCCTACCCCACCCGCCGTATAGTCCAGACCTTGCGCCATCCGATTACTATCTCTTCCGATCAATGCAAGATGGCCTGGCTGACCAGCACTTCCGTCATTTCGATGATGTCAAAAAATGGATCGATTCGTGGATTGCGGCCAAACCGGTCGAATTTTTCAGAACGGGTATCCATGAATTGCCAGAAAAATGGGAAAAATGTGTGGCTAGCGATGGGCAATACTTTGAATATTGAATTTTTATCTATTTTTCCTCAATAAAGCATTGATTTTTGAAAAAAAACGATGTTTTCAACCGGTAGTCCTATGACAATGTAATTTTTTGAAACTAAATTATTAAACGAAGTATTTCATGTGATTTTAATGTGAGTTTGAGTTATGATTATCAACATTTCAATAAATCGCTTAAAACAAAGGGTTGAAATATAACGAAAAACGTAAACATTGAATGATGTTATGTGTGTTGATCACGCAGTTTAGGGCCACAAGGATATTCAAAGTTTAGATTATTTTTTTTATTTTTCAATATATCCGTTGAAAAAAATTACTCAAAGATGCTCCAGAATCGCATGATACACTTGTATTTAATTATTTATTTTCACGAATATACCATTTTTACCATTTTTACCGATATGTAATGTGACTTTGTTTGGGTAGGAAATTGGATGTCGCCCTAACACCATTACATTTCGACGTCAGAATCGTAGATTCACACATTTCTACGTTCAGTCTGCATTAAATAATCTTTTAATCTTGTGAGCATTTTAAATCCTAATTTTTTTAAACCTTTTCATTCCCCATCCGCAAGTTTTTATTCTAATTGGAAGAACAAGTAAGTCGTTAAAGAGCTTTTACTTTGTCTGATTTACTCATACATATTTATGTGCCTAGCCTTGAGAAATCGTTTTGCGTTTTGCTTTAGTTTAATGCTGCTTAATATTCAGAGAAACATTATTTTAGGATAAACGAAAGCAACACAAAGATTTCCATTTTCACGAAAAGAATACCTTACAGGACGGGGTCCCACTTCCCACTTAGATTTTTCATACCTTTTTAAAACAAAAACAATTGACCTTTTTGCTCACTTGTAAATATTTAAAAATGTGTTAAAAACAAAAGTGACCTTCAAGTTTTCCCATGGCAAATTTCAACCCACATGATGTCGATGATGTCCTTGAATACCAAACTATCCTGTCCTTTAATTAAAATTATAAACAGCACAATGTTAATTTGTTGGCTTTTAACCTGCATTACGTAAAGACACTTTCGGTGGGAATTATGTTTAGCTTCATGTCATCTAATTAAGTTAAGGCAAAGTGTTATTTATCATGTCAACATTCCTTCTCACCAAAATTAAGCAGAACAAGTTCATACGCAAAAAAAGCACTCCCGAGAGTGTTGCAATCATTTGAAAAATAGGTTTGGTGTTTGAGTTTTTGAAAAATTACGACTTATTTTTTGTATTCTGAAAAAAACACATCGGAAAGGATTGTCTCTTAAAAATAAATAAGGCAGAGATTAAGGAAAATTTTGAATTTAAAAAAAAAACTTGACCTCAACTAGTATGCTGTCAGCAGTTGTAGAAAATTGTTTCGAAAAGAATTCCACAAGTGATTTTCATAACATTGAGATATTTTAGAAGTCCATCTAGATCCAAGGTCTACTGCAATCAGGACACCTAAAAAGAAGTTTTTGCCTACCATCAACGACCAAAAAGACGATGTTCCTAAGCCCCCCAGTAATTCTCTATAGCAGAGAAGCATGGACCTCATTGAATATGTATAAAATAAAAATTTCGCATGAAATTTTCCGGTGAGGAGGGCGACAACTTCGGGAGTGGAGCAAATTTTAATGTTCCATCAAATCTAAACCTTCGAAATATGCCACCTTTGTGTATGCCATTGAAATGCAGATTCTATAGAATCAAAGTGGCTCAACAGACTTAAGCTCAAATCCAATACAAACTTCAGTTGCATCAAACATTTCAAGCCTCTTTTGCAAACATCCTTGCTTGTTTACTTTTCACAGTGACGTCGATAAAACAATTGGCTTGCATGTGAATTATTGATGCTTTATAATAAATATTTAAAAATTGAATACAACATTTTCTTAACGTAACCAATTCTGGGTATTTGAAGTTATTTCAATCTGCTTATATTTTCAAAAACAAAAGTGTTTGTAACTGGCCAGCAATATTCTTCAATGGCAAAAAATTCCAAAAACTCCCACTGCTGACTTTAATTTCGTAAAAATATTTCCTACAAATTCACCCTCAAGGAATAGCATGGTATCCTCACGTTAATCACTTGCCACGCGTGTACACCAAATCAACGCACACAAGGCATACTCCTACGAACACTACTACCCGACTCGCCGAAGGACCTCTTTACAAAAAGCAATTAATGATGGCAAACCATCATGCTTAACATTATCCAACCGTTTCTAAGGTAACTATTCTGTTTCTGTAATTGAATGCTATTCCATTACAGTCTCCAGGATAACCTATGCAAAAATTATTCGCCGCATGTTCACTGTATCCATTTCAACTCTTGAACCTATTTTTATACAAAAAAAAGAAGCCAAAAGCTTCTTCGTTAGCTTCAATGGTTTTTCCTTCTCGGAATGAATTTATAATTCATCGTTCTATTCCATCCTCCCGAAGCAAATATTATGATTTTCAAAAATCACCATTTCCATCGTTCTTCGAATCGGTGTTCATCTAAAACTGCATACACATCGCGTAATCATCATTCATGGCATCGATAATATTTATTTTGATGACGAACAAGAAAATGTTTTTGTTTTTAATTAATGATCTGAATACAGAGGTTAGGCAATGCTCATTCATTTCATCCGCAAACATAAACAAAAGTACATCAATAAGAACTCACCGAAGCGATCGTTATTAGCACATTCGGACGTATTCCTTATAATTGGCTGAGTATAATGACTAAATTTTTCCCACTATAATTCTTTCAACAGACACTAATTACAATCGATTAACAAGCATAACAGCACCATACTTAAGGCTGAACCTTTTCCTTCTACCACACGTCATTACGCGTCACACAAAACGGCACATTGCTTTAGCCACTTTGGCACACACTTTTCCAGCCAGCCGCCCCTTTCAGCCAGACTCAAACACTTTATTTGTGAATCGACTCTAAATGATTATTTACGAGCCACCCTCTTAATTAGTGGGTGGACAATAGCACACAAAAGACAACAAATATTTTTTTTTCTTTTTTTTTTTCTATTTGAAATATTCTTCACTTTTTCACCGTGATCCGTACTTTACATATTTTTTTTTCTTTTCTTCTTTTTCGTAGCATTTATCAGCCAAACCATTTATATCCTCTATCATCATTGGATTCCGTAAAAGCCCCAAATCGATCGCAGTGATTTGATTTGAAAAAAAAAACAACTAAAAATCGAATTTTTAACTAAATTACCGTTTACACAGACCACGGGGGTGGGTAGAAAGTTTATTTGAAAAACCAAAAACCAAAAAAAAAATCTTTTTTGTCGCCCGCAAATGAAAACAAAATTTCTCCGTGTTATTCTAAACAAACACAAACTGCACCAAATTTCTCGTATTTGTTTTTTGAAAATTTGCAAAATAAATAAACATCCTTTTGTATACAAAAAAAGATAGAAATAAAGGACGCGCAGAAATCTTCTGTAGAAACGTATCTCGACAAACTATCGAAAATAACGAACAACAACGTTGAGACGTATCCGATCAACGCGACCGACGCATGAATCAAATCCAACTGACAAACAAAACACTCTATGGACGGAATCTTTTGGATACAGTCAAGCAGTTGAATGTGCATCTACACAATGTGTAGATACTATGCCCGCCACCAGTCATAGCCAGTACATATTCGTACATGCCGATGTGAACTTTTTCTTGTTATAGTACCAAGCGAATTGGCTTAAACAGCTGTTTAGGTTTATGGCGAATTGCAGAGCTTTTCGCTGTGCATGTGTTCTGGTTGATTTTGGCGCCAATTTTCTTTCTACTCACAGTGTCAGATGAGTATCATCCTCCTCTCGAGAGTTTTTACCAGTTGCCAACCACTTTCGCCAACTGACTAGGGTACTTAAGGGTAAAGAAAACTTTCTATCAACCCTTTATAAATGTCATTCATAGTAGGGTTACGTTTGTCGCCTCCAAGCATGATGTGTATATGGGATAAAAGCAATGCAGGGAGCTGTGTTCCTTTTATAAAATGAATAACAGGAAGTTTGCTTATTGAAACCTCTGAGTTATGACTTCACCTTTGAAAACTTTAAGTATTATTCACATGTTTTCCAATGGAACTCGTTTTCAATGCATGTCTCTAAGGGTTTACTTATGCGGTCGTACATCCCACTTCAGTCGTTTTTAAGCAAATATTAAAAGTTTATTGGACTTGATACGAGTTTTAGACACAATTTTAATATTTTTATGTGATTCAGTAAATGACAGAACTTGATATTGAATATTTTGAAAAAAAAAACTCAAAAACTGGCTTTGAAAAAAAAAAAAAAGCGGCTAAGCAGGCAAATTTTTATCAGTTTTTTTGGGCCATTTTAAAATATTAAACAAATGAATACTGACAAGTTATTTGAACAAAAATAAAATAGGGGTCAAGTTTTTTGTTATTGTTTTTTGAATAAATTAAAGGCGGTAAAAAAAGTTTGCTAACAAGAATTCGTCATAAAAAAAAGCCAAAGCTTGTTCGTTGAAGGTCACAAGAGTTATATTTAAATTTTATTTCTATGAATCAGCGAAAAATTTATAAAATAAACAAATAACGTAACAAGGTGACGTTGGTGGTGGTAGTTAATTAACAATAAATTTCAAACGAATTAGTACGATTTGTCCTGCCACACTTAAATGAACTTCTCATGTAATGATTAAAAAATATTGTTTCCTTTCGGTCGGTAACGAAAGCTGAACAGCCTCATTTTCAGCTTTTGTTGATATCACTATTTCAGTAAGCATTCATCAACCAATTGACGTTTGTTGCTTTTATTTAGTTCAGTCTATGGTGTACTTCAAACAAGTTGTCTGCCAGAATGGTAATCATCAAATAAACCGGATAATATGTACGGATAGCCCTTGCTACGTTTAATGGTTTCGAAACCAAAGGGTCTAAAGGCACCCTGTTACTTATATTCAAAAAAAAATGTAATTAATGCGATTTTGATGTGACTTTGAGTTATGAGCATTTTAATAAATCACTTAAAACGAGAGGCTGAAAAATTAAGCAAAACGTAAACATTAACTGACGTTGACTCACGTTGTGTTGTTTTTTTTTGGTTACACATTTAAGGCCAAAGAGTATTCAATGTTTGGATACATTTTTTTCAAGAACCTACGATAATATTCAATATCTTGGCGTGAACAAAACACGTCCAAATAAAAGAGAAAAAATTATGTTCGCACTTACGCCACTAAAACCAATTTTCACTCGGTTTGAGATACATTCCTTGTTATCGTTTTAAATACTTATTTGTTTTAATTTCCCATCTGGGAGTTCTTATACTTAGAGCTTTTACTTTGTCTGGTTTAGTCGTACATGCGGTGCTATGAAAAATCTAAAATTTAAGAAATAAAGTGCTGTATACTCTTAGGAGGCGTGGAACCCTTCGTGTGATTCGCTACTTTTTTTTCTTATTAAATTAAAACAACCTTAACAATGTTTAAATAAAACAAAATGTTAATAATATTAAAATTCCATTGAGGAAAGTCCTGGATTTGGAATATTGATATAAATTATTAATTACCTTCACTGCGCAGAGTTAAGATCCTTAAAGCTTATAAGTAAAAGTTTCTTTACATATTTGAGATGTTTTTGTTACAAAAAAAGTAATTAAATTTAAAGTTATTGAATAACTCAGTTCCGGGCTCAAAATCAAAACTGAAGAATGACGGACTTATTAATGGAGTCTGAGCCTAGACTTCGATAGCTTACTTCAGACTCCAAGATGTGCCTCTAAGATTTGGTTAGATAAAGCTTGATATTTAAACGGGGAATTGGTTTATTTTACGGGAATCTCAGCTTTTGGTTGTCCTTCAAACTAGATTCACATCATTATTCAGTTCGTATAGATCGATATTTTTCTTTCTCCTACATTCGCCCTCCTCACTGAGAAGACTCTTTAAGCGACGTAGAACCCTAAAATCTGTTCTGTTGCCTTGCACATCGTTGGGCATGCGGTTTCATATAGAAGAACTGGCAAGATGAGAATACTGTAGAGCCTTATTTTGGTCTTTCGAGTTTGGAGGATTGGTTCCAGTTTGTTACACAAACCTTCGATTACTTATGATGAATCTTCGTTAGGTTTGCATTAATGTTTTGAATATTTAGACCTGTGACGTGCAGCCGATCAACTCGCGACAACTATGGACCGCTACAGGAGGCAGGCATCACTAGCCTTGGAAAGATGCGATGCTGTGCTCTGGTCAACAAATGCATGTAAGACTTTTGAACCATCAAAAGTCCAACCTGCTCCCACTGCAGCTAGCTAGCAACTGTCTACCTCCAGCCAGCCAACAACTTGCTACACCAAGCCAGCTAACAACCAATGCAGCCAGCTACCCAGCAACTGGCTACCCACCAACTGGCTACCGCCAGCTACCCAGCAACTATTTACCTCCAGCCAGCTAGCTACCTGCCCCCACTGCAGCCAGCTACCCACCAACTGGCTACCGCCAGCTACCCATCAACTGATTACCTTCAGCCAGCTAGCTATCTGCCCCCACTGCAGCCAGCTACCCACCAACTGGCTAACGCCAGCTACCCAGCAACTGGTTACCTCCAGCCAGCTAGCTACCTGCCCCCACTGCAGCCAGCTACCTACCTACTGGCTAACGCCAGCTACCCACCAACCGGCTACCGCCAGCTACCCAGCAACTGGTTACCTTTAACCAGCTAGCTACCTGCCCCCACTGCAGCCAGCTACCCACCAACTAGCTATCGCCAGCTACCCACCAACTGGCTAACGCCAGCTACCCAGCAACTGGTTACCTCCAGCCAGCTAGCTACCTGCCCCCACTGCAGCCAGCTACCCACCAACTGGTTACCTCCAGCCAGCTAGCTAGCCCCCACTGCAGACAGATACCCACCAAATGGCTAACGCCAGCTACCCACCAACTGGCTACCGCCAGCTACCCACCAACTGGCTACCCCGAGCCAGCTAGTAATCTGCTCCCACTGTAGCCAGCTACCCAGCAACTGGCTACCGCCAGCTACCTACCAACTGATTACCTCCAGCCAGATAGCTACCTGCCCCCACTGCAGCCAGATACCCACCAAATGGCTAACGCCAGCTACCCACCAACTGGCTACCGCCAGCTACCCACCAACTGGCTACCCCGAGCCAGCTAGTAATCTGCTCCCACTGTAGCCAGCTACCCAGCAACTGGCTACCGCCAGCTACCTACCAACTGATTACCTCCAGCCAGCTAGCTACCTTCCCCCACTGCAGCCAGCTACCCACTGGTTAACGCCAGCTACCCACCAACCGGCTACAGCCAGCTACCCAGCAACTGGTTACCTCCAGCCAGCTAGCTACCTGCCCCCACTGCAGCCAGCTACCCACCAACTGGCTACCGCCAGCTACCCAGCAACTGGTTACCCACCAACTGGCTATCGCCAGCTACCCACCAACTGGCTACCCCGAGCCAGCTAGTAATCTGCTCCCACTGTAGCCAGCTACCCAGCAACTGGCTAAAGCCAGCTACTCACCAAATGATTACCTTCAACCAGCTAGCTACCTGCCCCCACTGCAGCCAGCTACCCACCAACTGGCTAGCGCCAGCTACCCAGCAACTGGTAACCTCCAGCCAGCTAGCTACCTGCCCCCACTGCAGCCAGCTACCCATCAACTGGTTACCCACCAACTGGCTAACGCCAGCTACCCACCTACTGGCTAACGCCAGCTACCCACCTACTGGCTAACGCCAGCTACCCACCATCTGGCTAACGCCAGCTACACAGCAACCGGTTACCTCCAGCCAGCTAGCTACCTGCCCCCACTGCAGCCAGCTACCCACCAACTGGCTACCGCCAGCTACCCAGCAACTTTTAACATCCAGCCAGCTAGCTACCTGCCCCCACTGCAGCCAGCTACCCACCAACTGGCTAACGCCAGCTACCCAGCAACTGGTTACCCACCAACTGGCTAACGCCAGCTACCCACCAACTGGCTACCCCGAGCCAGCTAGTAATCTGCTCCCACTGTAGCCAGCTACTCACAAAATGATTACCTTCAGCCAGCTAGCTACCTGCCCCCACTGCAGCCAGCTACCCATCAACTGGCTAACGCCAGCTACCCACCAACTGGCTAACGCCAGCTACCCAGCGACTGGTTACCTCCAGCCAGCTAGCAACCTGCCCCCACTGAAGGCAGCTACCGCCAGCTACCCACCAACTTGTTACCTCCAGCCAGCCAGTAACCTGCTCACACTGCAGCCAGCTACCCACCAACTGGCTTACGCCAGCTACCCACCAACTAGCTACCGCCAGCAACCCAGCAATTGGTTACCTCCAGCCAGCTAGCAACCTGCCCCCACTGCAGCCAGCTACCCACCAACTGGCTAACGCCAGCTACCCACCAACTGGCTAACGCCAGCTACCCACCAACTGGCTAACGCCAGCTACCCACCAACTGGCTAACGCCAGCTACCCACCAACTGGCTAACGCCAGCTACCCAGCAACTGGCTGAAGCCAGCTACCCAGCAACTGGCTGAAGCCAGCTACCCACCAACTTGTTACCTCCAGCCAGCCAGTAACCTGCTCACACTGCAGCCAGCTACCCACCAACTGGCTTACGCCAGCTACCCAGCAACTGGTTACCTCCAGCCAGCTAGCAACCTGCCCCCACTGAAGCCAGCTACCGCCAGCTACCCACCAACTTGTTACCTCCAGCCAGCCAGTAACCTGCTCACACTACAGCCAGCTACCCACCAACTGGCTGACGCCAGCTACCCAGCGACTGGTTACCTACAGCCAGCTAGCAACCTGCCCCCACTGCAGCCAGCTACCCACCAACTGGCTTACGCCAGCTACCCAGCAACTGGTTACCTCCAGCCAGCTAGCAACCTGCCCCCACTGAAGCCAGCTACCGCCAGCTACCCACCAACTTGTTACCTCCAGCCAGCCAGTAACCTGCTCACACTACAGCCAGCTACCCACCAACTGGCTGACGCCAGCTACCCACCAACTGGCTACCGCCAGCTACCCAGCATACCTCCAGCCGGCTAGCTCCCTGCCCCCACTGCAGCCAGCTACCCACCAACTGGCTAACGCCAGCTACCCAGCAACTGGCTGAAGCCAGCTACCCAGCAACTGGTTACCTCCAGCCAGCTATCAACCTGCCCCCACTGCAGCCAGCTACCCACCAACTGGCTAACGCCAGCTACCCACCAACTGGCTAACGCCAGCTACCCACCAACTGGCTAACGCCAGCTACCCACCAACTGGCTAACGCCAGCTACCCAGCAACTGGTTACCTCCAGCCAGCTAGCAACCTGCCCCCACTGCAGCCAGCTACCCACCAACTGGCTAACGCCAGCTACCCACCAACTGGTTACCTATAGCCAGCCAGTTACCTGCTCCAACTGCAGCCAGCTACCCACCAACTGGCTAACGCCAGCTACCCACCAACCGGCTAACGCCAGCTACCCAGAAACTGGTTACCTCCAGCCAGCTAGCAATCTGCTCCCACCGCAGGAAGCTACCGCCAGCTACCCAGCAACTGATTACCTATAGCCAGCCAGTTACCTGCTCCAACTGCAGCCA
Organism: Orthonevra nobilis; assembly: GCA_963555765.1. Lineage (NCBI taxonomy): Eukaryota > Metazoa > Arthropoda > Insecta > Diptera > Syrphidae > Orthonevra > Orthonevra nobilis. Next base: position 18,467,958 of record OY743226.1, on the reverse strand, counting down.
GCTACCCACCAACTGGCTAACGCCAGCTACCCACCAACCGGCTAACGCCAGCTACCCAGAAACTGGTTACCTCCAGCCAGCTAGCAATCTGCTCCCACCGCAGGAAGCTACCGCCAGCTACCCACCAACCGGCTAACGCCAGCTACCCAGCAACTGGTTACCTCCAGCCAGCTAGCAACTGCACCCACTGAAGCCAGCTACCGCCAGCTACCCACCAACTGGTTACCTCCAGCCAGCTAGCAACCTGCCCCCACTGCAGCCAGCTACCCACCAACTGGCTAACGCCAGCTACCCACCAACTGGCTAACGCCAGCTACCCAGCGACTGGTTACCTCCAGCCAGCTAGCAACCTGCCCCCACTGAAGCCAGCTACCGCCAGCTACCCACCAACTTGTTACCTCCAGCCAGCCAGTAACCTGCTCACACTGCAGCCAGCTACCCACCAACTGGCTAACGCCAGCTACTTCTAGCCAGCCAGTAACCTGCCCCCACTGAAGCCAGCTAACGCCAGCTACCCAGCAACTGGTTACCTCCAGCCAGCTAGCAACCTGCTCCCATTGCAGCACTACCCACCAACTGGCTACCGCCAGCTACCCACCAACTGGCTAACGCCAGCTACCCAGCAACTGGTTACTTCTAGCCAGCCAGTTACCTGCCCCCACTGCAGCCAGCTACCCACCCGCTGGCTACCGCCAGCTACCCAGCAACTGGTTACCTCTAGCCAGCCAGTAACCTGCCCCCACTGCAGCCAGCTACCCACCAACTGGCTAACGCCAGCTACCCACCAACTGGCTAACGCCAGCTACCCAGCAACTATTTACCTCCAGCCAGCTAGCTCCCTGTCCCCACTGCAGCCAGCTACCCACCAACTGGCTACCGCCAGCTAACCAGCAACTGGTTACCTCCAGCCAGCTAGCTACCTGCCCCCACTGCAGCCAGTACCCACCAACTGGCTAACGCCAGCTTCCCAGCAACTGGTTACCTCCAGCCAGCTAGTTACCTGCCCCCACTGCAGCCAGCTACCCACCAACTGGTTACCTCCAGCCAGCTAGCTACCTGCCCCCACTGCAGCCAGCTACCCACCAACTGGCTACCGCCAGCTACCCAGCAACCGGTTACCTCCAGCCAGCTAGCTGCCTGCCCCCACTGCAGCCAGTACCCACCAACTGGCTAACGCCAGCTACCCAGCAACTGGTTACCTCCAGCCAGCTAGCTACCTGCACCCACTGCAGCCAGCTACCCACCAATTGGCTACCGCCAGCTACCCAGCAACTGGTTACCTCCAGCCAGCTAGCTACCTGCCCCCACTGCAGCCAGCTACCCACCAACTGGCTACCGCCAGCTACCCAGCAACTGGTTACCTATAGCCAGCTACCCACCAACTGGCTAACGCCAGCTACCCAGCAACTGGTTACCTATAGCCAGCTACCCACCAACTGGCTAACGCCAGCTACCCACCAACTGGCTAACGCCAGCTACCCACCAACTGGCTACCGCCAGCTACCCAGCAACTGGTTACCTATAGCCAGCCAGTTACCTGCCCCCACTGCAGCCAGCTACCCACCAACTGGCTAACGCCAGCTACCCAGCAACTGGTTACCTATAGCCAGCCAGCTACCTGCTCCCACTGCAGCCAGCTACCCACCAATTGGCTAACGCCAGCTACCCACCAACTGGCTAACGCCAGCTACCCAGCAACTGGTTACCTATAGCCAGCTACCCACCAACTGGCTAACGCCAGCTACCCACCAACTGGCTAACGCCAGCTACCCACCAACTGGCTAACGCCAGCTACCCACCAACTGGTTACCTATAGCCAGCTACCCACCAACTGGCTAACGCCAGCTACCCACCAACTGGCTACCGCCAGCTACCCAGCAACTGGTTACCTATAGCCAGACAGTAACCTGCTCCCCCTGCAGCCAGCTACCCACCAACTGGCTACCGCCAGCTACCCAGCAACTGGTTACCTCCCACTGCAGCCAGCTACCCACCAACTGGCTAACGCCAGCTACCCACCAACTGGTTACCTCCAGCCAGCCAGTAACCAGCCACCACTGCAGCCAGCTACCCACCAACTGGCTAACGCCAGCTACCCACCCACTGCAGCCAGCTACCGCCAGCTACCCACCCACTGCAGCCAGCTACCACCAGCTACCCACCAACTGGCTAACGCCAGCTACCCAGCAACTGGTTACCCCCTGCAGCCAGCTACCGACAACTACCCACCAACTGGCTACCTCCAGCCAGCTAGCTACCTGCCCCCACTGCAGCCAGCTACCCACCAACTGGCTACCTCTAGCCAGCCAGTAACCTGCTCCCACTGCAGCCAGCTACCACCAACTGGCTAACGCCAGCTACCCACCAACTGGCTACCGCCAGCTACCCACCAACTGGTAACCTCCAGCCAGCCAGTAACCAGCCACCACTGCAGCCAGCTACCCACCAACTGGCTAACGCCAGCTACCCACCCACTGCAGCCAGCTACCGCCAGCTACCCACCCACTGCAGCCAGCTACCACCAGCTACCCACCAACTGGCTAACGCCAGCTACCCAGCAACTGGTTACCCCCTGCAGCCAGCTACCGACAACTACCCACCAACTGGCTACCTCCAGCCAGCTAGCTACCTGCCCCCACTGCAGCCAGCTACCCACCAACTGGCTACCTCTAGCCAGCCAGTAACCTGCTCCCACTGCAGCCAGCTACCCACCAACTGGCTACCTCTAGCCAGCCAGTATCCTGCCCCCACTGCAGCCAGCTACCCACCAACTGGCTAACGCCAGCTACCCACCAACTGCCTAACGCCAGCTACCCACCCACTGCAGCCAGCTACCGCCAGCTACCCACCAACTGGCTAACGCCAGCTACCCAGCAACTGGTTACCCCCTGCAGCCAGCTACCGTCAGCTACCCACCAACTGGTTACCTCCAGCCAGCCAGTAACCTGCTCCCACTTCAGCCAGCTACCCACCAACTGGCTAACGCCAGCTACCCACCAACTGGCTACCTCTAGCCAGCCAGTAACCTGCCCCCACTGCAGCCAGCTGCCCACCAACTGGCTACCGCCAGCTACCCAGCAACTGGTTACCTCCAGCCAGCCAGTAACCTGCCCCCACTGCAGCCAGCTACCCACCAACTGGCTAACGCCAGCTACCTACCCACTACAGTCAGCTACCCACCAACTGGCTAACGCCAGCTACCCACCCACTGCAGCCAGCTACCCACCCACTGCAGCCAGCTACCACCAGCTACCCACCAACTGCCTTACGCCAGCTACCCAACCACTACAGACAGCTACCCACCAACTGGCTAACGCCAGCTACCCAGCAACTGGTTACCCCCTGCAGCCAGCTACCCACCAACTGGCTACCTCCAGCCAGCTAGCTACCTGCCCCCACTGCAGCCAGCTACCCACCAACTGGCTACCGCCAGCTACCCACCAACTGGCTACCTCTAGCCAGCCAGTAACCTGCCCCCACTGCAGCCAGCTGCCCACCAACTGGCTAACGCCAGCTACCCACCAACTGGTTACCGCCAGCTACCCACCAACTGGTTACCTCCAGCCAGCCAGTTACCTGCCCCCACTGCAGCCAGCTACCCACCAACTGGCTAACGCCAGGTACCCACCAACTGGCTACCGCCAGCTACCCAGCAACTGGTTACCTCCAGCTAGCCAGTAACCTGCTCCCACCGCAGCCAGCTACCGCCAGCTACCCACCAACTGGCTAACGCCAGCTACCCAGCAACTGGTTACCTCCAGCCAGCCAGTAACCTGCTCCCACCGCAGCCAGCTACCCACCAACTGGCTAACGCCAGCTACCCACCCACTGCAGCCAGCTACCGTCAGCTACCCACCAACTGGCTTACGCCATCTACCCAGCAACTGGTTACCTCCAGCCAGCTAGCAACCTGCTCCCACCGCAGCCAGCTACCGCCAGCTACCCACCAACTGGCTAACGCCAGCTACCCAGCAACTGGTTACCTCTAGCCAGCCAGTAACCTGCCCCCACTGCAGCCAGCTACCCACCAACTGGCTAACGCCAGCTACCCACCCACTGCAGCCAGCTACCGCCAGCTACCCACCAACTGGCTAACGCCAGCTACCCAGCAACTGGTTACCCCCTGCAGCCAGCTACCGACAACTACCCACCAACTGGCTACCTCCAGCCAGCTAGCCACCTGCCCCCACTGCAGCCAGCTACCCACCAACTGGCTACCTCTAGCCAGCCAGTAACCTGCTCCCACTGCAGCCAGCTACCCACCAACTGGCTACCTCTAGCCAGCCAGTATCCTGCCCCCACTGCAGCCAGCTACCCACCAACTGGCTAACGCCAGCTACCCACCCACTGCAGCCAGCTACCGCCAGCTACCCACCAACTGGCTTACGCCATCTACCCAGCAACTGGTTACCTCCAGCCAGCTAGCAACCTGCTCCCACCGCAGCCAGCTACCGCCAGCTACCCACCAACTGGCTAACGCCAGCTACCCAGCAACTGGTTACCTCTAGCCAGCCAGTAACCTGCCCCCACTGCAGCCAGCTACCCACCAAGTGGCTAACGCCAGCTACCCAGCAACTGGTTACCTATAGCCAGCCAGTAACCTGCTCCCACTGCAGCCAGCTACCCACCAACTGGCTAACGCCAGCTACCCAGCAACTGGTTACCTATAGCCAGCCAGTAACCTGCTCCCACTGCAGCCAGCTACCCACCAACTGGCTAACGCCAGCTACCCAGCAACTGGTTACCTCTAGCCAGCCAGTTACCTGCTCCCACTGCTTGGGCCATGTCCAATCAGAACAAAATCGAGTTTGTTAAATGTGTTAAGATTTTTAGGGCTCCAAAGACTAACCATAAAAGCTTTAAGGCAATTGAGAGAGAGAGAGAAAGTGAATTTTGGTTGGGATCGATGTAACCTCTTTGATTACGGGTCAGTTAAACGTTGCTATAATTGCTGGGGTTTTAAGCACGAGACGAAAATTTGGACAAACAAAATTGTGTGCGCAAAATGTTGTGAAAACCATGAAACGAAGACCATGGTTTAGAGCTCGATGTAAATCCTGATCGTAGAAGTCACGCATGTGAAGTGTTTAAGAAAAAAGTTGAATTAGAAAAGAAAGGAATATCCTAGTAGCCATTAATACTCAATCTTATCTATTTAAAGATCTGCGATTTAACTAACAATTTCGACGAGTTACAAAATCTAGCCATTAATAAGGATTTCGATATTTTATTCTATCCGAAACCCATGTAACCAAAGATATACAGTGAGTAACAAATATATTTGCACATTCAGTTCATTTAAAATCCCAGAAACATGCTATAAAAAAATACAGAAAGAAAACTCCAAGACCATTTCTTCCATTGATAAATTTAACTATTCTTACTGACAAGTGAAGAAAGATCAGTTTGGCTATAACAATGTGTCCCAATGTGATTGAAATTCCAGTGTCTTCATGCGAAAAAATAATTCACTTGTGCGATAGAGCTACAGAGAAATAGTAAATTTTGTAGGATGCCACGTAAAACAGCGCTAACGAGAGACTGGATCAACCGGAAATAAACTTCGTTCTGGAAGACCAATAAAGCTCAGTGCACGAAAACTAGCCCCACATGTTGCAACAGCATCAGGAAGAACAGTTAATCCACAAACTAATCGCATTGTGGAGTACACGTTTTAGTTTGGGGTTGCGACGCGTTGGCGTTGGTAACCTGGGATTTATTGAGGGCACCTTGACAGCTCTTGCCTTGTTGCGATGTAATTTGCCTCAGAGCGTTCAAAAATTAGGCATTCATGAGTCATTCTATTTCCAACAGGACAATGACCCCAAGCATTCAGGTACTGTAAAAAAGAATGATTGTTATATTTATAATGTGCCACATCAACTCATTGCGCCAATAGAAAATATATGGAATATTTTCGACAGTCAAATACGGAAAAGAAGAATTTCGAACAAAAATTACTCAAAAACACCACTGTTCCGATATCATTCACAATCTTATAGATTCAATGCCAAGGAGACTACAAGCCATTATTGAAGCGCGCAAAATATTGAAATTTTAGAAATAATAACTTTTTCTTTTTTCCTTCAGAAAATTAAATGTGCACATACTTTTTTGAATACTGATATGACTCCGATTTTGAATGTTGGACCTTTTCTTTCTACATTTTCTGAAATACAACACGTTCCAGTTTCTTCAAAGGAAAATATTAAAATACGTTTTTTACTCACTGTAGACGACAGTGATAACTCATGCTATCTGTAAGCAAATGAACCTGCACGTATAACAAAAAACACGACAACATAATTAGACTACGTAGTTTCAAACAAAGGCTCAAATCGTTAAAGATATGAAACTAAGTGATCATGAGACTATTACAATTGACCTCGATATTAAAGAGAGTTAAAGAGTTTTAAATGATCTATTCAGAGGCTTAAATAAATTTATAAACGTGAATTTCAGTATAGCCAGATAACATCAGTGCCTTATTTAGAGTTTAAAAAAAAGTAATTGCATTTGAAAAAACTAAATTTTAAACTTATCAAAACACTTGCTTGACATTTTGATGTTAATTAATATCTATTTATTGAAAAGTATGAATGTATTTTAATAGATACTCTATGGTAAATAAACTTTTACAAACAAACAAACCTCCAGCCAACTAGCAAGTGACTCCCTCCACAGCCAGTTAACAACTGACTACCTTCACAGCCAGTTTACAACTGCCAACCTCGAGCTAGCAACTGACTCCCTCCACAGCCAGTTAACAACTGACTTCCTTCACAGCCAACTAGCAACTGACTACCTCCGCTTCCGCTGCCATGATTACCTCCACAGCCAGCTGGGAAACGCCCACCTCCAGCCAACTAGCAACTGACTCCCTCCACAGCCAGTTAACAACTGACTACCTTCACAGCCAGTTTACAACTGCCAACCTCCAGCCAGCAACTGATTCCCTCCAAAGTCAGTAAACAACTAACTCCCTCCACAGACAGTTAACAACTGACTTCCTTCACAGCCAACTAGCAACTGACTACTTCCGCTGCCATGATTACCTCCAAAGCCAGCTCGGAAACGCCCACCTCCAGCCAACTAGCAACTGACTCCCTCCACAGCCAGTTAACAACTGACTACCTTCACAGCCAGTTTACAACTGCCAACCTCCAGCCAGCAACTGATACCCTCCAAAGTCAGTAAACAACTAACTCCCTCCACAGACAGTTTACAACTGACTACCTTCACAGCCAGCTAGCAACTGACTCCCTCAACAGCCAACTAGCAACTGATTAACTCCACAGCCAGCTAGCAACTGACTACCTCCACAGACAGTTAAAAACTGACTCCCTCAACAGCCAGTTAGCAACCGACTACCGCCAGCTACCCAGTAACTGGTTGCCTCCAGCCAGCTTGTAACCTGCTCTCACTGTAGCCAGCTAGCAACTGGCTAACTCCAGCTAGCCAAGCAACTGGCTACCCATAGCCAGCTAGCAACCTGCCTCCACTGCGGCGAGCCAGCAACTGGCTACCGCCAGTTACCCGGCAACTGGCTTCCTCCAGCCAGCTAGCTACCGTCAGTTACCCAGCAACTGGCTACCACCAGCTGCTTGCTACATGCGCCAACTGCAGCCAGCTACCCAGCAACTGATTACCTCCAGCCAGCCAGTAACCTGCTCCCACTGCAGCCAGTTACCGCCAGCTACCCAGCAACTGATTACCTCCAGCCAGCCATTAACCTGCCAACACTGCAGCCAGATACCCAGCAACTGATTTCCTCCAGCCAGCAAGCTACCTGCCCCCACTGCAGCCATCTACTTCCAGCTACCCAGCATCTAGCTTCCGCCAGCTACCCATTAATTGGTTACCTCCAGCCAGCCAGCAACCTGCTCCCACTGCAGCCAGCTACCGCCAGCTACCCACCAACTGGCTAACGCCAGCTACCCACCAACTGGCAAACGCCAGCTACCCAGCAACTGGTACCCCCACTGCAGCCAGCTACCCACCCACTGCAGCCAGCTACCGCCAGCTACCCACCAACTGGCTAACGCCAGCTACCCACCAACTGGCTAACGCCAGCTACCCACCAACTGGTTACCTCCAGCCAGCCAGTAACCTGCTCCCACCGCAGCCAGCTACCGCCAGCTACCCACCAACTGCCTAATGCCAGCTACCCACCCACTGCAGCCACCTACCGCCAGCTACCCACCAACTGGCTACCTCCAGCCGGCTAGCTACCTGCCCCCACTGCAGCAAGCTACCCACCAACTGGCTACCTCTAGCCAGCCAGTAACCTGCCCCCACTGCAGCCAGCTACCCACCAACTGGCTACCTCTAGCCAGCCAGTAACCTGCCCCAACTGCAGCCAGCTACCCACCAACTGGCTAACGCCAGCTACCCAGCAATTGGTTACCCCCACTGCAGCCAGCTACCGCCAGCTACCCACCAACTGGCTACCTCCAGCCAGCTAGCTACCTGCTCCCACCGCAGCCAGCTACCGCCAGCTACCCACCAACTGGTTACCTCCAGCCAGCCAGTAACCCACTGCAGCCAGCTACCGCCAGCTACCCACCCACTGCAGCCAGCTACCACCAGCTACCCACCAACTGGCTAACGCCAGCTACCCAGCAACTGGTTACCCCCTGCAGCCAGCTACCGACAACTACCCACCCACTGGCTACCTCCAGCCAGCTAGCTACCTGCCCCCACTGCAGCCAGCTACCCACCAACTGGCTACCTCTAGCCAGCCAGTAACCTGCTCCCACTGCAGCCAGCTACCCACCAACTGGCTACCTCTAGCCAGCCAGTATCCTGCCCCCACTGCAGCCAGCTACCCACCAACTGGCTAACGCCAGCTACCCACCAACTGCCTAACGCCTGCTACCCACCCACTGCAGCCAGCTACCGCCAGCTACCTACCAACTGGCTAACGCCAGCTACCCAGCAACTGGTTACCCCCTGCAGCCAGCTACCGTCAGCTACCCACCAACTGGCTACCTCCAGCCAGCTAGCTACCTGCCCCCACTGCAGCCAGCTTCCCACCAACTGGCTACCGCCAGCTCACCACCAACTGGCTACCTCTAGCCAGCCAGTAACCTGCCCCCACTGCAGCCAGCTGCCCACCAACTGGCTACCGCCAGCTACCCAGCAACTGGTTACCTCCAGCCAGCCACTAACCTGCTCCCACCGCAGCCAGCTACCGCCAGCTACCCACCCACTGCAGCCGGCTACCGCCAGCTACCTACCAACTGGCTAACGCCAGCTACCCACCAACTGGCTACCGCCAGCTACCCACCAACTGGTTACCTCCAGCCAGCCAGTAACCTGCTCCCACTGCAGCCAGCTACCCACCAACTGGCTAACGCCAGTTGCGGTACCCACCAACTGGCTAACGCCAGCTACCCACCAACTGGCTACCGCCAGCTACCAACCAACTGGTTACCTCCAGCCAGCCAGTTACCTGCCCCCACTGCAGCCAGCTACCCACCAACTGCCTAACGCCAGCCACCCACCCACTACAGCCAGCTACCGCCAGCTACCCACCAACTGGCTAACGCCACCTACCCAGCAACTGGTTACTCCCTGCAGCCAGCTACCCACCAACTGGCTACCGCCAGCAACCCACCAACTGGCTACCTCTAGCCAGCCAGTAACCTGCCCCCACTGCAGCCAGCTACCCACCAACTGCCTTACGCCAGCTACCCACCCACTACAGCCAGCTACCCACCAACTGGCTAACGCCAGCTACCCAGCAACTGGTTACCCCCTGCAGCCAGCTACCCACCAACTGGCTACCTCCAGCCAGCTAGCTACCTGCCCCCACTGCAGCCAGCTACCCACCAACTGGCTACCGCCAGCTACCCACCAACTGGCTACCTCTAGCCAGCCAGTAACCTGCCCCCACTGCAGCCAGCTGCCCACCAACTGGCTAACGCCAGCTACCCACCAACTGGCTACCGCCAGCTACCCAGCAACTGGTTACCTCCAGCCAGCCAGTAACCTGCTCCCACCGCATCCAGCTGCCCACCAACTGGCTAACGCCAGCTACCCACCAACTGGCTACCGCCAGCTACCCAGCAACTGGTTACCTCCAGCCAGCCAGTAACCTGCTCCCACCGCATCCAGCTACCGCCAGCTTCCCACCCACTGCAGCCGGCTACCCCAGCTACCCACCAACTGGCTACCTCTAGCCAGCCAGTAACCTGCCCCCACTGCAGCCAGCTGCCCACCAACTGGCTAACGCCAGCTACCCACCAACTGGCTACCGCCAGCTACCCACCAACTGGTTACCTCCAGCCAGCCAGTAACCTGCTCCCACTGCAGCCAGCTACCCACCAACTGGCTAACGCCAGCTACCGCCAGCTACCCACCCACTGCAGCCAGCTACCACCAGCTACCCACCAACTGGCTAACGCCAGCTACCCAGCAACTGGTTACCCCCTGCAGCCAGCTACCGACAACTACCCACCAACTGGCTACCTCCAGCCAGCTAGCCACCTGCCCCCACTGCAGCCAGCTACCCACCAACTGGCTACCTCTAGCCAGCCAGTAACCTGCTCCCACTGCAGCCAGCTACCCACCAACTGGCTACCTCTAGCCAGCCAGTATCCTGCCCCCACTGCAGCCAGCTACCCACCAACTGGCTAACGCCAGCTACCCACCCACTGCAGCCAGCTACCGCCAGCTACCCACCAACTGGCTAACGCCAGCTACCCAGCAACTGGTTACCCCCTGCAGCCAGCTACCGTCAGCTACCCACCAACTGGCTACCTCCAGCCAGCTAGCTACCTGCCCCCACTGCAGCCAGCTACCCAGCAACTGGTTACCTCTAGCCAGCCAGTAACCTGCTCCCACTGCAGCCAGCTACCCACCAACTGGCTACCTCTAGCCAGCCAGTATCCTGCCCCCACTGCAGCCAGCTACCCACCAACTGGCTAACGCCAGCTACCCACCCACTGCAGCCAGCTACCGCCAGCTACCCACCAACTGGCTAACGCCAGCTACCCAGCAACTGGTTACCCCCTGCAGCCAGCTACCGTCAGCTACCCACCAACTGGCTACCTCCAGCCAGCTAGCCACCTGCCCCCACTGCAGCCAGCTACCCACCAACTGGCTACCTCTAGCCAGCCAGTAACCTGCTCCCACTGCAGCCAGCTACCCACCAACTGGCTACCTCTAGCCAGCCAGTATCCTGCCCCCACTGCAGCCAGCTACCCACCAACTGGCTAACGCCAGCTACCCACCCACTGCAGCCAGCTACCGCCAGCTACCCACCAACTGGCTAACGCCAGCTACCCAGCAACTGGTTACCCCCTGCAGCCAGCTACCGACAACTACCCACCAACTGGCTACCTCCAGCCAGCTAGCCACCTGCCCCCACTGCAGCCAGCTACCCACCAACTGGCTACCTCTAGCCAGCCAGTAACCTGCTCCCACTGCAGCCAGCTACCCACCAACTGGCTACCTCTAGCCAGCCAGTATCCTGCCCCCACTGCAGCCAGCTACCCACCAACTGGCTAACGCCAGCTACCCACCCACTGCAGCCAGCTACCGCCAGCTACCCACCAACTGGCTTACGCCATCTACCCAGCAACTGGTTACCTCCAGCCAGCTAGCAACCTGCTCCCACCGCAGCCAGCTACCGCCAGCTACCCACCAACTGGCTAACGCCAGCTACCCAGCAACTGGTTACCTCTAGCCAGCCAGTAACCTGCCCCCACTGCAGCCAGCTACCCACCAACTGGCTAACGCCAGCTACCCAGCAACTGGTTACCTATAGCCAGCCAGTAACCTGCTCCCACTGCAGCCAGCTACCCACCAACTGGCTAACGCCAGCTACCCAGCAACTGGTTACCTCTAGCCAGCCAGTAACCTGCCCCCACTGCAGCCAGCTACCCACCAACTGGCTAACGCCAGCTACCCAGCAACTGGTTACCTATAGCCAGCCAGTAACCTGCTCCCACTGCAGCCAGCTACCCACCAACTGGCTAACGCCAGCTACCCAGCAACTGGTTACCTATAGCCAGCCAGTAACCTGCTCCCACTGCAGCCAGCTACCCACCAACTGGCTAACGCCAGCTACCCAGCAACTGGTTACCTCTAGCCAGCCAGTTACCTGCTCCCACTGCTTGGGCCATGTCCAATCAGAACAAAATCGAGTTTGTTAAATGTGTTAAGATTTTTAGGGCTCCAAAGACTAACCATAAAAGCTTTAAGGCAATTGAGAGAGAGAGAGAAAGTGAATTTTGGTTGGGATCGATGTAACCTCTTTGATTACGGGTCAGTTAAACGTTGCTATAATTGCTGGGGTTTTAAGCACGAGACGAAAATTTGGACAAACAAAATTGTGTGCGCAAAATGTTGTGAAAACCATGAAACGAAGACCATGGTTTAGAGCTCGATGTAAATCCTGATCGTAGAAGTCACGCATGTGAAGTGTTTAAGAAAAAAGTTGAATTAGAAAAGAAAGGAATATCCTAGTAGCCATTAATACTCAATCTTATCTATTTAAAGATCTGCGATTTAACTAACAATTTCGACGAGTTACAAAATCTAGCCATTAATAAGGATTTCGATATTTTATTCTATCCGAAACCCATGTAACCAAAGATATACAGTGAGTAACAAATATATTTGCACATTCAGTTCATTTAAAATCCCAGAAACATGCTATAAAAAAATACAGAAAGAAAACTCCAAGACCATTTCTTCCATTGATAAATTTAACTATTCTTACTGACAAGTGAAGAAAGATCAGTTTGGCTATAACAATGTGTCCCAATGTGATTGAAATTCCAGTGTCTTCATGCGAAAAAATAATTCACTTGTGCGATAGAGCTACAGAGAAATAGTAAATTTTGTAGGATGCCACGTAAAACAGCGCTAACGAGAGACTGGATCAACCGGAAATAAACTTCGTTCTGGAAGACCAATAAAGCTCAGTGCACGAAAACTAGCCCCACATGTTGCAACAGCATCAGGAAGAACAGTTAATCCACAAACTAATCGCATTGTGGAGTACACGTTTTAGTTTGGGGTTGCGACGCGTTGGCGTTGGTAACCTGGGATTTATTGAGGGCACCTTGACAGCTCTTGCCTTGTTGCGATGTAATTTGCCTCAGAGCGTTCAAAAATTAGGCATTCATGAGTCATTCTATTTCCAACAGGACAATGACCCCAAGCATTCAGGTACTGTAAAAAAGAATGATTGTTATATTTATAATGTGCCACATCAACTCATTGCGCCAATAGAAAATATATGGAATATTTTCGACAGTCAAATACGGAAAAGAAGAATTTCTAAAAAAATGTCTCAAAAACAGCACTGTTCTGTTCAATGCCAAGGAGACTACAAGCCATTATTGAAGCGCGCAAAATATTGAAATTTTAGAAATAATAACTTTTTCTTTTTTCCTTCAGAAAATTAAATGTGCACATACTTTTTTGAATACTGATATGACTCCGATTTTGAATGTTGGACCTTTTCTTTCTACATTTTCTGAAATACAACACGTTCCAGTTTCTTCAAAGGAAAATATTAAAATACGTTTTTTACTCACTGTAGACGACAGTGATAACTCATGCTATCTGTAAGCAAATGAACCTGCACGTATAACAAAAAACACGACAACATAATTAGACTACGTAGTTTCAAACAAAGGCTCAAATCGTTAAAGATATGAAACTAAGTGATCATGAGACTATTACAATTGACCTCGATATTAAAGAGAGTTAAAGAGTTTTAAATGATCTATTCAGAGGCTTAAATAAATTTATAAACGTGAATTTCAGTATAGCCAGATAACATCAGTGCCTTATTTAGAGTTTAAAAAAAAGTAATTGCATTTGAAAAAACTAAATTTTAAACTTATCAAAACACTTGCTTGACATTTTGATGTTAATTAATATCTATTTATTGAAAAGTATGAATGTATTTTAATAGATACTCTATGGTAAATAAACTTTTACAAACAAACAAACCTCCAGCCAACTAGCAAGTGACTCCCTCCACAGACAGTTAACATCTGACTTCCTCCACAGATAGTTAACAACTGACTACCCTCACAGCCAGCTAGCAACTGACTACCTCCGCAGACAGTTAACAACTGCCAACCTCCAGCTAACAACTGAATCCCTCCACAGCCAGTAAACAACTGACTTCCTCCACAGCCAGTTAACAACTACCAACCTCCAGCAAGCAGCTGACTCCCTTCACAGTCAGTTAGCAACTGACTCCTTCCACAGCCAGCTAGCAACTGACTACATCCACAGCCAGTTAATAACTGACTTCCTCCACAGCCAGTAAACAACTGACTTCCTTCACAGCCAGTTAGCAACTGGCTCCCTCCATAGCCAGTTTACAACTGCCAATATCCAGCTAGCAACTGTTTCCCTCCACAGCCAGTTAACAACTGCCAACCTCCAGCTAGCAACTGACTACCTTCACACCCAGCTAGTAACTGACTTCCTCCATATTCAGTTAACAACTGACTACCTTCACACCCAGCTAGTAACTGACTTCCTCCAAATTCAGTTAACAACTGACTCCCACCACAGCCAGCTAGCAACTGACTCCCTCCACAGCCAGCTAGCAACTGTTTCCATCCACAGCCAGTTAACAACTGCCAACCTCCAGCTAGCAACTGACTTCCTTCACAGCCAGTTAGCAACTGACTCCCTCCAAAGCCAGCTAGCAACTGTTTCCCTCCACAGCCAGTTAACAACTGCCGACCTCCAGCTAGCAACTGACTACCTTCACACCCAGCTAGTAACTGACTTCCTCCATATTCAGTTAACAACTGACTCCCTCCACAGCCAGCTAGCAACTGACTCCCTCCACAGCCAGCTAGCAACTGTTTCCATCCACAGCCAGTTAACAACTGCCAACCTCCAGATAGCAACTGACTTCCTTCACAGCCAGTTAGCAACTGACTCCCTCCACAGCCAGCTAGCAACTGTTTCCATCCACAGCCAGTTAACAACTGCCGACCTCCAGCTAGCAACTGACTACCTTCACACCCAGCTAGTAACTGACTTCCTCCATATTCAATTAACAACTGACTCCCTCCACAGCCAGCTAGCAACTGACTCCCTCCACAGCCAGCTAGCAACTGTTTCCATCCACAGCCAGTTAACAACTGCCAACCTCCAGCTAGCAACTGACTTCCTTCACAGCCAGTTAGCAACTGACTCCCTCCACAGCCAGCTAGCAACTGTTTCCATCCACAGCCAGTTAACAACTGCCAACCTCCAGCTAGCAACTGACTCCCTTCACAGTCAGTAAGCAACTGACTCCTTCCACAGCCAGCTAACAACTGACTACATCCACAGCCAGTTAACAACTGACTTCCTCCACAGCCAGTAAACAACTGACTTCCTTCACAACCAGTTAGCAACGGGCTCCCTCCATAGCCAGTTTACAACTGCCAACCTTCAGCTAGAAACTGTTTCCCTCCACAGCCAGTTAACAACTGCCAACCACCCAGCTAGTAACTGACTTCCTCCATATTCAGTTAACAACTGACTCCCTCCACAGCCAGCTAGCAACTGACTCCCTCCACAGCCAGCTAGCAACTGTTTCCATCCACAGCCAGTTAACACCTGCCAACCTCCAGCTAGCAACTGACTGCCTTTACAGCCAGTTAGCAACTGACTCCCTCCACAGCCAGCAAGCAACTGTTTCCATCCACAGCCAGTTAACAACTGAATTCCTCCACAGCCAGTTAACATCTGCCAACCTCCAGTTAACAACTGACTTCCTTCTCAGCCAGTTAGCAACTGACCCTCCGCTGCCATGATTACCTCCACAGCCAGTTAACATCTGCCAACCTCCAGTTAACAACTGACTTCCTTCACAGCCAGTTAGCAACTGACCCTCTGCTGCCATGATTAGCTCCACAGCCAGTTAACAACTGCCAACCCCCAATTAACAACTAACTTCCTCCACTGCCAGTTAACAACTTCCAACCCCCAATTAACAACTGACTACCTCCACAGCCAGCTAGCAACTGACTACCTCCACTGCCAGTTAACAACTGCCAACCTCCAGCTAGCAACTGACTCCCTCCACTGCCAGTTAACCACTGACTACCTCCACATCCAGTTTACAACTGCCAACCTCCAGCTAGCAACTGACTCCCTCCACAGCCAGTTAACAACTGCCAACCTCCAGCTAGCAACTGACTCCCTCCACTGCCAGTTAACCACTGACTACCTCCACAGCCAGCTAGCAACTGGCTCCCTCTACAGCCAGTTTACAACTGACTACCTCCACAGCCAGCTAGCAACTGACTACCTCCACTGCCAGTTAACAACTGCCAACCCCCAATTAACAACTAACTTCCTCCACAGCCAGTTAACAACTGACTACCTCCACAGCCAGCTAGCAACTGGCTCCCTCTAGAGCCAGTTTACAACTGACTACCTCCACAGCCAGCTAGCAACTGACTACCTCCACTGCCAGTTAACAACTGCCAACCCCCAATTAACAACTAACTTCCTCCACAGCCAGTTAACAACTGACTACCTCCACAGCCAGCTAGCAACTGGCTCCCTCTACAGCCAGTTTACATCTGACTACCTCCACTGCCAGTTAACAACTGCCAACCCCTAATTAACAACTAACTTCCTCCACAGCCAGTTTACAACTGCCAACCTCCAGCTAGCAACTGACTCCCTCCACTGCCAGTTAACCACTGACTACCTTCATAGCCAGTTTACAACTGTTAACCTCCAGCTAGCAACTGACTACCTTCACAGCCAGTTTACAACTGCCAACCTCCAGCTAGCAACTAACTCCCTCCACTGGCAGTTAACCACCGACTACCTTCACAGCCAGTTTACAACTGCCAACCTCCAGCTAGCAACTGTTTCCCTCCACAGCCAGTTAACGACTGATTCCCTCCACAGCCAGTTAACAACTGACTACCTTCACAGCCAGCTTTCAACTGACTACCTCCACAGACAGTTAACAACTGCCTTCCTCCAGCTTGCAACTGATTCCCTCCACAGCCAGTTAACAGCTGACTACCTTAACAGCCGACTAGCAACTGACTTCCTCCACAGACAGTTAACAGCTGACTACCTTCACAGCCAGCTAGCAACCTGCTCCCACTGCAGCCAGCTACCCACCAACTGGCTAACGCCAGCTACCCACCAACTGATTACCTCCAGCCAGCCAGCCAGCTACCCACCAACTGGCTAACGACAGCTACCCACCAACTGGTTACCTACAGCCAGCCAGTAACCTGCTCCCACTGCAGCCAGCTACCGCCAGCTACCATCAACTGTCTAACGCCAGCTATCCAGCAACTGGTTACCCCCACTGCAGCCAGCTACCCGCCAACTGGCTAACGCCAGCTACCCACCAACTGGCTACCTCCAGCCAGCTAGCAATCTGCTCCCACCGCAGGCAGCTGCCGCCAGCTACCCACCAACTGGCTAACGCCAGCTACCCACCAACTGATTACCTCCAGCCAGCCAGCCAGCTACCCACCAACTGGCTAACGACAGCTACCCACCAACTGGTTACCTACAGCCAGCCAGTAACCTGCTCCCACTGCAGCCAGCTACCGCCAGCTACCATCAACTGTCTAACGCCAGCTACCCAGCAACTGGTTACCTCCAGCCAGCTAGCAACCTGCCCCCACTGCAGCCAGCTACCCACCAACTGGCTAACGCCAGCTACCCACCAACTGGCTAACGCCAGCTACCCACCAACTGGCTAACGCCAGCTACCCACCAACTGGCTACCTCCAGCCAGCTAGCAATCTGCTCCCACCGCAGGCAGCTGCCGCCAGCTACCCGCCAACTGGCTAACGCCAGCTACCCACCAACTGGCTAACGCCAGCTACCCAGCAACTGGTTACCTCTAGCCAGCCAGTAACCTGCCCCCACTGCAGCCAGCTACCCACCAACTGGCTAACGCCAGCTACCCAGCAACTGGTTACCTATAGCCAGCCAGTAACCTGCTCCCACTGCAGCCAGCTACCCACCAACTGGCTAACGCCAGCTACCCACCAACTGGCTAACGCCAGCTACCCACCAACTGGCTAACGCCAGCTACCCAGCAACTGGTTATCTATAGCCAGCCAGTAACCTGCTCCCACTGCAGCCAGCTACCCACCAACTGGCTAACGCCAGCTACCCACCAACTGGCTAACGCCAGCTACCCACCAACTGGCTACCTCCAGCCAGCTAGCAATCTGCTCCCACCGCAGGCAGCTGCCGCCAGCTACCCACCAACTGGCTGACGCCAGCTACCCAGCAACTGGTTACCTCCAGCCAGCTAGCAACCTGCCCCCACTGCAGCCAGCTACCCACCAACTGGCTAACGCCAGCTACCCACCAACTGGCTAACGCCAGCTACCCACCAACTGGCTAACGCCAGCTACCCAGCAACTAGTTATCTATAGCCAGCCAGTAACCTGCTCCCACTGCAGCCAGCTACCCACCAACTGGCTAACGCCAGCTACCCACCAACTGGCTAACGCCAGCTACCCACCAGCTGGCTACCTCCAGCCAGCTAGCAATCTGCTCCCACCGCAGGCAGCTGCCGCCAGCTACCCACCAACTGGCTGACGCCAGCTACCCAGCAACTGGTTACCTCCAGCCAGCTAGCAACCTGCCCCCACTGCAGCCAGCTACCCACCAACTGGCTAACGCCAGCTACCCACCAACTGGCTAACGCCAGCTACCCACCAACTGGCTAACGCCAGCTACCCAGCAACTAGTTATCTATAGCCAGCCAGTAACCTGCTCCCACTGCAGCCAGCTACCCACCAACTGGCTAACGCCAGCTACCCACCAACTGGCTAACGCCAGCTACCCACCAGCTGGCTACCTCCAGCCAGCTAGCAATCTGCTCCCACCGCAGGCAGCTGCCGCCAGCTACCCACCAACTGGCTGACGCCAGCTACCCAGCAACTGGTTACCTCCAGCCAGCTAGCAACCTGCCCCCACTGCAGACAGCTACCCACCAACCGGCTAACGCCAGCTACCCACCAACTGGCTAACGCCAGCTACCCAGCAACTGGTTACCTATAGCCAGCCAGTAACCTGCTCCCACTGCAGCCAGCTACCCACCAACTGGCTAACGCCAGCTACCCACCAACTGGCTAACGCCAGCTACCCAGCAACTGGTTATCTATAGCCAGCCAGTAACCTGCTCCCACTGCAGCCAGCTACCCACCAACTGGCTAACGCCAGCTACCCACCAACTGGCTAACGCCAGCTACCCACCAACTGGCTACCTCCAGCCAGCTAGCAATCTGCTCCCACCGCAGGCAGCTGCCGCCAGCTACCCACCAACTGGCTTACGCCAGCTACCCACCAACTGGCTAACGCCAGCTACCCAGCAACTGGTTACCTATAGCCAGCCAGTAACCTGCTCCCACTGCAGCCAGCTACCCACCAACTGGCTAACGCCAGCTACCCACCAACTGGCTAACGCCAGCTACCCACCAACTGGCTAACGCCAGCTACCCAGCAACTGGTTACTTCTAGCCAGCCAGTAACCTGCTCCCACCGCAGCCAGCTACCGCCAGCTACCCACCAACTGGCTAACGCCAGCTACCCAGCAACTGGTTACCTCCAGCCAGCTAGCAACCTGCCCCCACTGCAGCCAGCTAGCCACCAACTGGCTTACGCCAGCTACCCAGCAACTGGTTACCTCCAGCCAGCTAGCAACCTGCCCCCACTGCAGCCAGCTACCCACCAACTGGCTGACGCCAGCTGCCCACCAACTGGTTACCTACAGCCAGCTAGCAACCTGCCCCCACTGCAGCCAGCTACCCACCAACTGGCTGACGCCAGCTACCCAGCAACTGGTTACCTCCGGCCAGCTAGCAACCTGCACCCACTGAAGCCAGCTACCCACCAACTGGCTACCGCCAGCTACCCACCAACTGGTTACCTACAGCCAGCCAGTAACCTGCTCCCACTGCAGCCAGCTACCGCCAGCTACCCACCAACTGGCTAACGTCAGCTACCCACCAACCGGCTAACGCCAGCTACCCACCAACCGGCTAACGCCAGCTACCCACCAACTGGCTTACGCCAGCTACCCAGCAACTGGTTACCTCCAGCCAGCTAGCAACCTGCTCCCACCGCAGCCAGCTACCGCCAGCTACCCACCAACTGGCTAACGCCAGCTACCCAGCAACAGGTTACCTATAGCCAGCCAGTAACCTGCTCCCACTGCAGCCAGCTACCCACCAACTGGCTAACGCCAGCTACCCAGCAACTGGTTACCTCCAGCCAGCTAGCTGCCTGCCCCCACTGCAGCCAGCTACCCACCAACCGGCTAACGCCAGCTACCCACCAACTGGCTAACGCCAGCTACCCAGCAACTGGTTACCTCCAGCCAGCTAGCAACCTGCTCCCACCGCAGCCAGCTACCGCCAGCTACCCACCAACCGGCTAACGCCAGCTACCCACCAACTGGCTTACGCCATCTACCCAGCAACTGGTTACCTCCAGCCAGCTAGCAACCTGCTCCCACCGCAGCCAGCTACCGCCAGCTACCCACCAACTGGCTAACGCCAGCTACCCAGCAACTGGTTACCTCTAGCCAGCCAGTAACCTGCCCCCACTGCAGCCAGCTACCCACCAACTGGCTAACGCCAGCTACCCAGCAACTGGTTACCTATAGCCAGCCAGTAACCTGCTCCCACTGCAGCCAGCTACCCACCAACTGGCTAACGCCAGCTACCCAGCAACTGGTTACCTCTAGCCAGCCAGTAACCTGCCCCCACTGCAGCCAGCTACCCACCAACTGGCTAACGCCAGCTACCCACCAACTGGCTAACGCCAGCTACCCAGCAACTGGTTACCTATAGCCAGCCAGTAACCTGCTCCCACTGCAGCCAGCTACCCACCAACTGGCTAACGCCAGCTACCCAGCAACTGGTTACCTATAGCCAGCCAGTAACCTGCTCCCACTGCAGCCAGCTACCCACCAACTGGCTAACGCCAGCTACCCAGCAACTGGTTACCTCTAGCCAGCCAGTTACCTGCTCCCACTGCTTGGGCCATGTCCAATCAGAACAAAATCGAGTTTGTTAAATGTGTTAAGATTTTTAGGGCTCCAAAGACTAACCATAAAAGCTTTAAGGCAATTGAGAGAGAGAGAGAAAGTGAATTTTGGTTGGGATCGATGTAACCTCTTTGATTACGGGTCAGTTAAACGTTGCTATAATTGCTGGGGTTTTAAGCACGAGACGAAAATTTGGACAAACAAAATTGTGTGCGCAAAATGTTGTGAAAACCATGAAACGAAGACCATGGTTAGAGCTCGATGTAAATCCTGATCGTAGAAGTCACGCATGTGAAGTGTTTAAGAAAAAAGTTGAATTAGAAAAGAAAGGAATATCCTAGTAGCCATTAATACTCAATCTTATCTATTTAAAGATCTGCGATTTAACTAACAATTTCGACGAGTTACAAAATCTAGCCATTAATAAGGATTTCGATATTTTATTCTATCCGAAACCCATGTAACCAAAGATATACAGTGAGTAACAAATATATTTGCACATTCAGTTCATTTAAAATCCCAGAAACATGCTATAAAAAAATACAGAAAGAAAACTCCAAGACCATTTCTTCCATTGATAAATTTAACTATTCTTACTGACAAGTGAAGAAAGATCAGTTTGGCTATAACAATGTGTCCCAATGTGATTGAAATTCCAGTGTCTTCATGCGAAAAAATAATTCACTTGTGCGATAGAGCTACAGAGAAATAGTAAATTTTGTAGGATGCCACGTAAAACAGCGCTAACGAGAGACTGGATCAACCGGAAATAAACTTCGTTCTGGAAGACCAATAAAGCTCAGTGCACGAAAACTAGCCCCACATGTTGCAACAGCATCAGGAAGAACAGTTAATCCACAAACTATTCGCAAAAATGAAAATATTAGCAAAACAGTTAAGCATTGTGGGGTACACGTTTTAGTTTGGGGTTGCGACGCGTTGGCGTTGGTAACCTGGGATTTATTGAGGGCACCTTGACAGCTCTTGCCTTGTTGCGATGTAATTTGCCTCAGAGCGTTCAAAAATTAGGCATTCATGAGTCATTCTATTTCCAACAGGACAATGACCCCAAGCATTCAGGTACTGTAAAAAAGAATGATTGTTATATTTATAATGTGCCACATCAACTCATTGCGCCAATAGAAAATATATGGAATATTTTCGACAGTCAAATACGGAAAAGAAGAATTTCGAACAAAAATGTCTCAAAAACAGCACTGTTCTGTTCAATGCCAAGGAGACTACAAGCCATTATTGAAGCAAACAGGATGCGCAAATATTGAAATTTTAGAAATAATAACTTTTTTTCTTTTTTCCTTCAGAAAATTAAATGTGCACATACTTTTTTGAATACTGATATGACTCCGATTTTGAAATTTGGACCTTTTCTTTCTACATTTTCTGAAATACAACACGTTCCAGTATCTTCAAAGGAAAATATTAAAATACGTTTTTTACTCACTGTAGACGACAGTGATAACTCATGCTATCTGTAAGCAAATGAACCTGCACGTATAACAAAAAACACGACAACATAATTAGACTACGTAGTTTCAAACAAAGGCTCAAATCGTTAAAGATATGAAACTAAGTGATCATGAGACTATTACAATTGACCTCGATATTAAAGAGAGTTAAAGAGTTTTAAATGATCTATTCAGAGGCTTAAATAAATTTATAAACGTGAATTTCAGTATAACCAGATAACATCAGTGCCTTATTTAGAGTTTAAAAAAAAGTAATTGCATTTGAAAAAACTAAATTTTAAACTTATCAAAACACTTGCTTGACATTTTGATGTTAATTAATATCTTTTTATTGAAAAGTATGAATGTATTTTAATAGATACTCTATGGTAAATAAACTTTTACAAACAAACAAACCTCCAGCCAACTAGCAAGTGACTCCCTCCACAGCCAGTTAACAACTGACTACCTTCACAGCCAGTTTACAACTGCCAACCTCGAGCTAGCAACCGACTCCCTCCACAGCCAGTTAACAACTGACTTCCTTCACAGCCAACTAGCAACTGACTACCTCCGCTTCCGCTGCCATGATTACCTCCACAGCCAGCTGGGAAACGCCCACCTCCAGCCAACTAGCAACTGACTCCCTCCACAGCCAGTTAACAACTGACTACCTTCACAGCCAACTAGCAACTGACTACCTCCACAGCCAGCTAACTGCAAACCTCCAGCTAGCAACTGACTCCCTTCACAGTCAGTAAGCAACTGACTCCTTCCACAGCCTACTAGCAACTGACTACGTCCACAGCCAGTTAACAACTGCTAAACTCCAGCTAGCAACTGACTTCCTTCACAGCCAGTTAACAACTGGCTCCCTCCATAGCCAGTTAACAACTACCAACCTCCAGCTAGCAACTGACTCCCTTCACAGTCAGTAAGCAACTGACTCCTTCCACAGCCAGCTAGCAACTGACTTCTTCCACAGCCAGCTAGCAACTGACTACCTTCACAGCCAGTTAACAACTGACTTCCTCCACAGCCAGTTAACAACTACCAACCTCCAGCTAGCAACTTACTCCCTTCACAGTCAGTTAGCAACTGACTCCTTCCACAGCCAGCTAGCAACTGACTACATCCACAGCCAGTTAATAACTGCCGACCTCCAGCTAGCAACTGACTACCTTCACACCCAGCTAGTAACTGACTTCCTCCATATTCAGTTAACAACTGACTCCCTCCACAGCCAGCTAGCAACTGTTTCCATCCACAGCCAGTTAACAACTGCCAACGTCCAGCTAGCAACTGACTTCCTTCACAGCCAGTTAGCAACTAACTACCTTCACAGCCAGTCAACAACTACGAACCTCCAGCTAGCAACTGACTCCCTTCACAGTCAGTTAGCAACTGACTCCTTCCACAGCCAGCTAGCAACTGACTACATCCACAGCCAGTTTATAACTGCCGACCTCCAGCTAGCAACTGACTACCTTCACACCCAGCTAGTAACTGACTTCCTCCATATTCAGTTAACAACTGACTCCCTCCACAGCCAGCTAGCAACTGTTTCCATCCACAGCCAGTTAACAACTGCCAACGTCCAGCTAGCAACTGACTTCCTTCACAGCCAGTTAGCAACTGACTACCTTCACAGCCAGTTAACAACTGACTTCCTCCACAGCCAGTTAACAACTACCAACCTCCAGCTAGCAACTGACTCCCTTCACAGTCAGTTAGCAACTGACTCCTTCCACAGCCAGCTAGCAACTGACTACATCCACAGCCAGTAAATAACTGCCGACCTCCAGCTAGCAACTGACTACCTTCACACCCAGCTAGTAACTGACTTCCTCCATATTCAGTTAACAACTGACTCCCTCCACAGCCAGCTAGCAACTGTTTCCATCCACAGCCAGTTAACAACTGCCAACGTCCAGCTAGCAACTGACTTCCTCCACAGCCAGTTAGCAACTAACTACCTTCACAGCCAGTTAACAACTGACTTCCTCCACAGCCAGTCAACAACTACGAACCTCCAGCTAGCAACTGACTACCTTCACAGTCAGTTAGCAACTGACTCCTTCCACAGCCAGCTAGCAACTGACTACATCCACAGCCAGTTAATAACTGACTTCCTCCACAGCCAGTCAACAACTACCAACCTCCAGCTAGCAACTGACTCCTTCCACAGCCAGCTAGCAACTGACTACCTTCATAGCCAACTAGCAACTGACTTCCTCCACAGCCAGCTAACAACTGACTTCCTCCATATTCAGTTAACAACTGACTCCCTCCACAGCCAGTTAACAACTGACTACCTTATCACCCAGCTAGTAACTGACTTCCTCCATATTCAGTTAACAACTGACTCCCTCCACAGCCAGCTAGCAACTGACTCCCTCCACAGCCAGTTAACAACTGACTACCTTATCACCCAGCTAGTAACTGACTTCCTCCATATTCAGTTAACAACTGACTCCCTTCACAGCCAGCTAGCAACTGGCTCCCTCCATAGCCAGTTTACAACTGCCAACCTCCAGCTAGCAACTGTTTCCCTCCACAGCCAGTTAACAACTGCCAACCTCCAGCTAGCAACTGACTGCCTTCACACCCAGCTAGTAACTGACTTCCTCCATATTCAGTAAACAATTGACTCCCTCCACAGCCAGCTAGCAACTTACTCCTTCCACAGCGAGTTAACAGCCGACTACGTTCACAGCCAGCTAGCAATTGACTACCTTCACAGCCAGTTAACAACGGCCAACTGACTTCCTTCATAGCCAGTTAGCAACTGACTCCCTCCACAGCCAGCTAGCAACCTGTTCCCACTGCAGCCAGCTACCGCCAGCTACCCACCAACTGGCTAACGCCAGCTACCCAGCAACTGGTTACTTCTAGCCAGCCAGTAACCTGCCCCCACTGCAGCCAGCTATCCACCAACTGGCTAACGCCAGCTACCCACCAACTGATTACCTCCAGCCAGCCAGCCAGCTACCCACCAACTGGCTAACGCCAGCTACCCACCAACTGGTTACCTACAGCCAGCCAGTAACCTGCTCCCACTGCAGCCAGCTACCGCCAGCTAACCACTAACTGGCTACCGCCAGCTACCCAGCAACTGGTTACCTCCAGCCAGCTAGCAACCTGCTCCCACTGCAGCCAGCTACCACCAGCTACCCACCAACTGGTTACCTCCAGCCAGCCAGTAACCTGCTCACACTGCAGCCAACTATCCACCAACTGGCTAACGCCAGCTACCCACCAACTGGTTACCTCCAGCCAGCTAGCAACCTGCTACCGCCAGCTACCCACCAACTCGCTTACGCCAGCTACCCAGCAACTGGTTACTTCTAGCCAGCCAGTAACCTGCCTCCACTGGAGCCAGCTACCCACCAACTGGCTACCTCCAGCCAGCTAGCAATCTGCTCCCACCGCAGGCAGCTAACGCCAGCTACCCAGCAACTGATTACCTCCAGCCAGCTAGCAACCTAGCTAGCAACTGACTCCCTCCACAGCCAGCTAGCAACCTGTTCCCACTGCAGCCAGCTACCGCCAGCTACCCACCAACTGGCTAACGCCAGCTACCCAGCAACTGGTTACTTCTAGCCAGCCAGTAACCTGCCCCCACTGCAGCCAGCTATCCACCAACTGGCTAACGCCAGCTACCCACCAACTGATTACCTCCAGCCAGCCAGCCAGCTACCCACCAACTGGCTAACGCCAGCTACCCACCAACTGGTTACCTACAGCCAGCCAGTAACCTGCTCCCACTGCAGCCAGCTACCGCCAGCTAACCACTAACTGGCTACCGCCAGCTACCCAGCAACTGGTTACCTCCAGCCAGCTAGCAACCTGCTCCCACTGCAGCCAGCTACCACCAGCTACCCACCAACTGGTTACCTCCAGCCAGCCAGTAACCTGCTCACACTGCAGCCAACTATCCACCAACTGGCTAACGCCAGCTACCCACCAACTGGTTACCTCCAGCCAGCTAGCAACCTGCTACCGCCAGCTACCCACCAACTCGCTTACGCCAGCTACCCAGCAACTGGTTACTTCTAGCCAGCCAGTAACCTGCCTCCACTGGAGCCAGCTACCCACCAACTGGCTACCTCCAGCCAGCTAGCAATCTGCTCCCACCGCAGGCAGCTAACGCCAGCTACCCAGCAACTGATTACCTCCAGCCAGCTAGCAACCTGCTCCCACTGCAACCTGCTACCGCCAGCTACCCACCAACTGGCTTACGCCAGCTACCCAGCGACTGGTTACTTCTAGCCAGCCAGTAACCTGCCCCCACTGCAGCCAGCTACCCACCAGCTGGCTACCGCAACCCAGCTAGCAACCTGCCCCCACTGAAGCCAGCTACCGCCAGCTATCCACCAACTGGCTAACGCCAGCTACCCAGCAACTGGTTACCCCCACTGCAGCCAGCTACCCACCAACTGGCTAACGCCAGCTACCCACCAACTGGCTGACGCCAGCTACCCAGCGACTGGTTACCTCCAGCCAGCCAGCAACCTGCCCCCACTGAAGCCAGCTACCCACCAACTTGTAACCTCCAGCCAGCCAGTAACCTGCTCACACTGCAGCCAGCTACCCACCAACTGGCTTACGCCAGCTACCCACCAACTGGCTAACGCCAGTTATCCAGCAACTGGTTACCTCCAGCCAGCTAGCAACCTGCCCCCACTGCAGCCAGCTACCCACCAACTGGCTAACGCCAGCTACCCACCAACTGGCTGACGCCAGCTACCCAGCGACTGGTTACCTCCAGCCAGCCAGCAACCTGCCCCCACTGAAGCCAGCTACCCACCAACTGGTTACCTCCAGCCAGCCAGTAACCTGCTCCCACTGCAGCCAGCTACCGCCAGCTACCCAGCAACTATTTACCTCCAGCTAGCTAGCTCCCTGCCCCCACTGCAGCCAGCTACCCAACAACTGGCTAACGCCAGCTACCCACCAACTGGCTTACGCCAGCTACCCACCAACTGGCTAACGCCAGTTATCCAGCAACTGGTTACCTCCAGCCAGCCAGTAACCTGCCCCCACTGCAGCCAGCTACCCACCAACTGGCTAACGCCAGCTACCCAGCAACTGGTTACCTATAGCCAGCCAGTAACCTGCTCCCACTGCAGCCAGCTACCCACCAACTGGCTAACGCCAGCTACCCAGCAACTGGTTACCTCCAGCCAGCTAGCTGCCTGCCCCCACTGCAGCCAGCTACCCACCAACTGGCTAACGCCAGCTACCCAGGAACTGGTTACCTATAGCCAGCCAGTAACCTGCTCCCACTGCAGCCAGCTACCCACCAACTGGCTAACGCCAGCTACCCAGCAACTGGTTATCTATAGCCAGCCAGTAACCTGCTCCCACTGCAGCCAGCTACCCACCAACGGGCTAACGCCAGCTACCCACGAACTGGCTAACGCCAGCTACCCACCAACTGGCTAACGCCAGCTACCCACCAACTGGCTAACGCCAGCTACCCAGCAACTGGTTACCTCTAGCCAGCCAGTAACCTGCTCCCACTGCAGCCAGCTACCCACCAACTGGCTAACGCCAGCTACCCAGCAACTGGTTACCTCCAGCCAGCTAGCTGCCTGCCCCCACTGCAGCCAGCTACCCACCAACTGGCTAACGCCAGCTACCCAGCAACTGGTTACCTATAGCCAGCCAGTAACCTGCTCCCACTGCAGCCAGCTACCCACCAACTGGCTAACGCCAGCTACCCAGCAACTGGTTACCTCCAGCCAGCTAGCTGTCTGCCCCCACTGCAGCCAGCTACCCACCAACTGGCTAACGCCAGCTACCCACCAACTGGCTAACGCCAGCTACCCAGCAACTGGTTACCTCTAGCCAGCCAGTAACCTGCCCCCACTGCAGCCAGCTACCCAGCAACTGGCTAACGCCAGCTACCCAGCAACTGGTTACCTATAGCCAGCCAGTAACCTGCTCCCACTGCAGCCAGCTACCCACCAACTGGCTAACGCCAGCTACCCAGCAACTGGTTACCTCTAGCCAGCCAGTAACCTGCCCCCACTGCAGCCAGCTACCCACCAACTGGCTAACGCCAGCTACCCAGCAACTGGTTATCTATAGCCAGCCAGTAACCTGCTCCCACTGCAGCCAGCTACCCACCAACGGGCTAACGCCAGCTACCCACGAACTGGCTAACGCCAGCTACCCACCAACTGGCTAACGCCAGCTACCCAGCAACTGGTTACCTCTAGCCAGCCAGTAACCTGCCCCCACTGCAGCCAGCTACCCACCAACTGGCTAACGCCAGCTACCCAGCAACTGGTTACCTATAGCCAGCCAGTAACCTGCTCCCACTGCAGCCAGCTACCCACCAACTGGCTAACGCCAGCTACCCAGCAACTGGTTACCTATAGCCAGCCAGTAACCTGCTCCCACTGCAGCCAGCTACCCACCAACTGGCTAACGCCAGCTACCCAGCAACTGGTTACCTCTAGCCAGCCAGTTACCTGCTCCCACTGCTTGGGCCATGTCCAATCAGAACAAAATCGAGTTTGTTAAATGTGTTAAGATTTTTAGGGCTCCAAAGACTAACCATAAAAGCTTTAAGGCAATTGAGAGAGAGAGAGAAAGTGAATTTTGGTTGGGATCGATGTAACCTCTTTGATTACGGGTCAGTTAAACGTTGCTATAATTGCTGGGGTTTTAAGCACGAGACGAAAATTTGGACAAACAAAATTGTGTGCGCAAAATGTTGTGAAAACCATGAAACGAAGACCATGGTTTAGAGCTCGATGTAAATCCTGATCGTAGAAGTCACGCATGTGAAGTGTTTAAGAAAAAAGTTGAATTAGAAAAGAAAGGAATATCCTAGTAGCCATTAATACTCAATCTTATCTATTTAAAGATCTGCGATTTAACTAACAATTTCGACGAGTTACAAAATCTAGCCATTAATAAGGATTTCGATATTTTATTCTATCCGAAACGCATGTAATTAAAGATATACAGTGAGTAACAAATATATTTGCACACCCAGTTCATTTAAAATCCCAGAAACATGCTATAAAAAAATGCAGAAAGAAAACTCCAAGACCATTTCTTCCATTGATAAATTTAACTATTCTTACTGACAAGTGAAGAAAGATCAGTTTGGCTATAACAATGTGTCCCAATGTGATTGAAATTCCAGTGTCTTCATGCGAAAAAATAATTCACTTGTGCGATAGAGCTACAGAGAAATAGTAAATTTTGTAGGATGCCACGTAAAACAGCGCTAACGAGAGACTGGATCAACCGGAAATAAACTTCGTTCTGGAAGACCAATAAAGCTCAGTGCACGAAAACTAGCCCCACATGTTGCAACAGCATCAGGAAGAACAGTTAATCCACAAACTATTCGCAAAAATGAAAATATTAGCAAAACAGTTAAGCATTGTGGAGTACACGTTTTAGTTTGGGGTTGCGACGCGTTGGCGTTGGTAACCTGGGATTTATTGAGGGCACCTTGACAGCTCTTGCCTTGTTGCGATGTAATTTGCCTCAGAGCGTTCAAAAATTAGGCATTCATGAGTCATTCTATTTCCAACAGGACAATGACCCCAAGCATTCAGGTACTGTAAAAAAGAATGATTGTTATATTTATAATGTGCCACATCAACTCATTGCGCCAATAGAAAATATATGGAATATTTTCGACAGTCAAATACGGAAAAGAAGAATTTCTAAAAAAATTTCTTAAAAACAGCACTGCTCTGTTCAATGCCAAGGAGACTACAAGCCATTATTGAAGCAAACAGGATGCGCAAATATTGAAATTTTAGAAATAATAACTTTTTTTCTTTTTTCCTTCAGAAAATTAAATGTGCACATACTTTTTTGAATACTGATATGACTCCGATTTTGACATTTTCTGAAATACAACACGTTCCAGTTTCTTCAAAGGAAAATATTAAAATACGTTTTTTACTCACTGTAGACGACAGTGATAACTCATGCTATCTGTAAGCAAATGAACCTGCACGTATAACAAAAAACACGACAACATAATTAGACTACGTAGTTTCAAACAAAGGCTCAAATCGTTAAAGATATGAAACTAAGTGATCATGAGACTATTACAATTGACCTCGATATTAAAGAGAGTTAAAGAGTTTTAAATGATCTATTCAGAGGCTTAAATAAATTTATAAACGTGAATTTCAGTATAGCCAGATAACATCAGTGCCTTATTTAGAGTTTAAAAAAAAGTAATTGCATTTGAAAAAACTAAATTTTAAACTTATCAAAACACTTGCTTCACATTTTTATGTTAATTAATATCTATTTATTAAAACGTATGAATGTATTTTAATAGATACTCTATGCTAAATAAACTTTTAAAAACAAACAAACCTCCAGCCAACTAGCAAGTGACTACCTCCACAGCCAATTAACAACTGACTTCCTCCACAGCCAGTAAACAACTGACTTCCTCCACAGACAGCTAGCAACTGACTCCCTCCACAGCCAGCTAGCAACTGACTACATCCACAGCCAGTTAATAACTGCCGACCTCCAGCTAGCAACTGACTACCTTCACACCCAGCTAGTAACTGACTTCCTCCATATTCAGTTAACAACTGACTCCCTCCACAGCCAGCTAGCAACTGTTTCCATCCACAGCCAGTTAACAACTGCCAACGTCCAGCTAGCAACTGACTTCCTTCACAGCCAGTTAGCAACTGACTACCTTCACAGCCAGTTAACAACTGACTTCCTCCACAGCCAGTTAACAACTACCAACCTCCAGCTAGCAACTGACTCCCTTCACAGTCAGTTAGCAACTGACTCCTTCCACAGCCAGCTAGCAACTGACTACATCCACAGCCAGTTAATAACTGCCGACCTCCAGCTAGCAACTGACTACCTTCACACCCAGCTAGTAACTGACTTCCTCCATATTCAGTTAACAACTGACTCCCTCCACAGCCAGCTAGCAACTGTTTCCATCCACAGCCAGTTAACAACTGCCAACGTCCAGCTAGCAACTGACTTCCTTCACAGCCAGTTAGCAACTGACTACCTTCACAGCCAGTTAACAACTGACTTCCTCCACAGCCAGTTAACAACTACCAACCTCCAGCTAGCAACTGACTCCCTTCACAGTCAGTTAGCAACTGACTCCTTCCACAGCCAGCTAGCAACTGACTACATCCACAGCCAGTTAATAACTGCCGACCTCCAGCTAGCAACTGACTACCTTCACACCCAGCTAGTAACTGACTTCCTCCATATTCAGTTAACAACTGACTCCCTCCACAGCCAGCTAGCAACTGTTTCCATCCACAGCCAGTTAACAACTGCCAACGTCCAGCTAGCAACTGACTTCCTTCACAGCCAGTTAGCAACTAACTACCTTCACAGCCAGTTAACAACTGACTTCCTCCACAGCCAGTCAACAACTACGAACCTCCAGCTAGCAACTGACTCCCTTCACAGTCAGTTAGCAACTGACTCCTTCCACAGCCAGCTAGCAGCTGACTACATCCACAGCCAGCTAGCAACTGACTACCTTCATAGCCAACTAGCAACTGACTTCCTCCACAGCCAGCTAACAACTGACTTCCTCCATATTCAGTTAACAACTGACTTCCTCCACAGCCAGTAAACAACTGACTTCCTCCACAGACAGCTAGCAACTGACTCCCTCCACAGCCAGCTAGCAACTGACTACATCCACAGCCAGTTAATAACTGCCGACCTCCAGCTAGCAACTGACTACCTTCACACCCAGCTAGTAACTGACTTCCTCCATATTCAGTTAATAACTGACTTCCTCCACAGCCAGTCAACAACTACCAACCTCCAGCTAGCAACTGACTCCTTCCACAGCCAGCTAGCAACTGACTACCTTCATAGCCAACTAGCAACTGACTTCCTCCACAGCCAGCTAACAACTGACTTCCTCCATATTCAGTTAACAACTGACTCCCTCCACAGCCAGTTAACAACTGACTACCTTATCACCCAGCTAGTAACTGACTTCCTCCATATTCAGTTAACAACTGACTCCCTCCACAGCCAGCTAGCAACTGACTCCCTCCACAGCCAGTTAACAACTGACTACCTTATCTCCCAGCTAGTAACTGACTTCCTCCATATTCAGTTAACAACTGACTCCCTTCACAGCCAGCTAGCAACTGGCTCCCTCCATAGCCAGTTTACAACTGCCAACCTCCAGCTAGCAACTGTTTCCCTCCACAGCCAGTTAACAACTGCCAACCTCCAGCTAGCAACTGACTGCCTTCACACCCAGCTAGTAACTGACTTCCTCCATATTCAGTAAACAATTGACTCCCTCCACAGCCAGCTAGCAACTTACTCCTTCCACAGCGAGTTAACAGCCGACTACGTTCACAGCCAGCTAGCAATTGACTACCTTCACAGCCAGTTAACAACGGCCAACTGACTTCCTTCATAGCCAGTTAGCAACTGACTCCCTCCACAGCCAGCTAGCAACCTGTTCCCACTGCAGCCAGCTACCGCCAGCTACCCACCAACTGGCTAACGCCAGCTACCCAGCAACTGGTTACTTCTAGCCAGCCAGTAACCTGCCCCCACTGCAGCCAGCTACCCACCAACTGGCTAACGCCAGCTACCCACCAACTGATTACCTCCAGCCAGCCAGCCAGCTACCCACCAACTGGCTAACGCCAGCTACCCACCAACTGGTTACCTACAGCCAGCCAGTAACCTGCTCCCACTGCAGCCAGCTACCGCCAGCTAACCACCAACTGGCTACCGCCAGCTACCCAGCAACTGGTTACCTCCAGCCAGCTAGCAACCTGCTCCCACTGCAGCCAGCTACCACCAGCTACCCACCAACTGGTTACCTCCAGCCAGCCAGTAACCACCAACTGGCTAACGCCAGCTACCCACCAACTGGTTACCTCCAGCCAGCTAGAAACCTGCTACCGCCAGCTACCCACCAACTCGCTTACGCCAGCTACCCAGCAACTGGTTACTTCTAGCCAGCCAGTAACCTGCCTCCACTGGAGCCAGCTACCCACCAACTGGCTACCTCCAGCCAGCTAGCAATCTGCTCCCACCGCAGGCAGCTAACGCCAGCTACCCAGCAACTGATTACCTCCAGCCAGCTAGCAACCTGCTCCCACTGCAACCTGCTACCGCCAGCTACCCACCAACTGGCTTACGCCAGCTACCCAGCGACTGGTTACTTCTAGCCAGCCAGTAACCTGCCCCCACTGCAGCCAGCTACCCACCAGCTGGCTACCGCAACCCAGCTAGCAACCTGCCCCCACTGAAGCCAGCTACCGCCAGCTATCCACCAACTGGCTAACGCCAGCTACCCAGCAACTGGTTACCCCCACTGCAGCCAGCTACCCACCAACTGGCTAACGCCAGCTACCCACCAACTGGCTGACGCCAGCTACCCAGCGACTGGTTACCTCCAGCCAGCCAGCAACCTGCCCCCACTGAAGCCAGCTACCCACCAACTTGTAACCTCCAGCCAGCCAGTAACCTGCTCACACTGCAGCCAGCTACCCACCAACTGGCTTACGCCAGCTACCCACCAACTGGCTAACGCCAGTTATCCAGCAACTGGTTACCTCCAGCCAGCTAGCAACCTGCCCCCACTGCAGCCAGCTACCCACCAACTGGCTAACGCCAGCTACCCACCAACTGGCTGACGCCAGCTACCCAGCGACTGGTTACCTCCAGCCAGCCAGCAACCTGCCCCCACTGAAGCCAGCTACCCACCAACTGGTTACCTCCAGCCAGCCAGTAACCTGCTCCCACTGCAGCCAGCTACCGCCAGCTACCCAGCAACTATTTACCTCCAGCTAGCTAGCTCCCTGCCCCCACTGCAGCCAGCTACCCAC
Source organism: Orthonevra nobilis (assembly GCA_963555765.1). Classification (NCBI taxonomy): domain Eukaryota; kingdom Metazoa; phylum Arthropoda; class Insecta; order Diptera; family Syrphidae; genus Orthonevra; species Orthonevra nobilis. Next base: position 18,433,606 of record OY743226.1, on the reverse strand, counting down.
CAACTGGCTAACGCCAGCTACCCACCAACAGGTTACCTCCAGCCAGCCAGTAACCTGCCCGCAATGCCGCCAGCTACCCACCAACTTGTTACCTCCAGCCAGCCAGTAACCTGCTCCCACTGCAGCCAGCTACCGCCAGCTACCCAGCAACTATTTACCTCCAGCTAGCTAGCTCCCTGCCCCCACTGCAGCCAGCTACCCACCAACTGTCTAACGCCAGCTACCCACCAACTGGCTGACGCCAGCTACCCAGCGACTGGTTACCTCCAGCCAGCCAGCAACCTGCCCCCACTGACACCAGCTACCCAGCGACTGGTTACCTCCAGCCAGCCAGCAACCTGCCCCCACTGAAGCCAGCTACCCACCAACTTGTTACCTCCAGCCAGCCAGTAACCTGCTCACACTGCAGCCAGCTACCCACCAACTGGCTTACGCCAGCTACCCACCAACTGGCTAACGCCAGTTATCCAGCAACTGGTTACCTCCAGCCAGCTAGCAACCTGCCCCCACTGCAGCCAGCTACCCACCAACTGGCTGACGCCAGCTACCCACCAACTGGCTGACGCCAGCTACCCAGCGACTGGTTACCTCCAGCCAGCCAGCAACCTGCCCCCACTGAAGCCAGCTACCCACCAACTGGTTACCTCCAGCCAGCCAGTAACCTGCTCCCACTGCAGCCAGCTACCGCCAGCTACCCAGCAACTATTTACCTCCAGCTAGCTAGCTCCCTGCCCCCACTGCAGCCAGCTACCCACCAACTGGCTAACGCCAGCTACCCACCAACAGGTTACCTCCAGCCAGCCAGTAACCTGCCCCCAATGCCGCCAGCCACCCACCAACTTGTTACCTCCAGCCAGCCAGTAACCTGCCCCCACTGCAGCCAGCTACCCACAAACTGGCTAACGCCAGCAACCCAGTAACTGGTTACCTATAGCCAGCCAGTAACCTGCTCCCACTGCAGCCAGCTACCCACCAACTGGCTAACGCCAGCTACCCAGCAACTGGTTACCTCTAGCCAGCCAGTAACCTGCCCCCACTGCAGCCAGCTACCCACAAACTGGCTAACGCCAGCAACCCAGTAACTGGTTACCTATAGCCAGCCAGTAACCTGCTCCCACTGCAGCCAGCTACCCACCAGCTGGCTAACGCCAGCTACCCAGCAACTGGTTACCTCCAGCCAGCTACCCACCAACTGGCTAACGCCAGCTACCCACCAACCGCAAGCAACTGGTTACCTATAGCCAGCCAGTAACCTGCTCCCACTGCAGCCAGCTACCCACCAACTGGCTAACGCCAGCTACCCACCAACTGGCTAACGCCAGCTACCCACCAACTGGCTAACGCCAGCTACCCAGCAACTGGTTACCTCTAGCCAGCCAGTAACCTGCCCCCACTGCAGCCAGCTACCCACCAACTGGCTAACGCCAGCTACCCAGCAACTGGTTACCTATAGCCAGCCAGTAACCTGCTCCCACTGCAGCCAGCTACCCACCAACTGGCTAACGCCAGCTACCCACCAACTGGCTAACGCCAGCTACCCAGCAACTGGCTAACGCCAGCTACCCACCAACCGGCTAACGCCAGCTACCCAGCAACTGGTTACTTCTAGCCAGCCAGTAACCAACTGGCTAACGCCAGCTACCCAGCAACTGGTTACCTCCAGCCAGCTAGCTGCCTGCCCCCACTGCAGCCAGCTACCCACCAACTGGCTAACGCCAGCTACCCAGCAACTGGTTAGCTGGTAACCTGCTCCCACTGCAGCCAGCTACCCACCAACTGGCTAACGCCAGCTACCCAGCAACTGGTTACCTCCAGCCAGCTAGCTGCCTGCCCGCAATGCCGCCAGCTACCCACCAGCTTGTTACCTCCAGCCAGCCAGTAACCTGCTCCCACTGCAGCCAGCTACCGCCAGCTACCCAGCAACTATTTACCTCCAGCTAGCTAGCTCCCTGCCCCCACTGCAGCCAGCTACCCACCAACTGGCTAACGCCAGCTACCCACCAACAGGTTACCTCCAGCCAGCCAGTAACCTGCCCCCAATGCCGCCAGCTACCCACCAACTTGTTACCTCCAGCCAGCCAGTAACCTGCCCCCACTGCAGCCAGCTACCCACAAACTGGCTAACGCCAGCAACCCAGTAACTGGTTACCTATAGCCAGCCAGTAACCTGCTCCCACTGCAGCCAGCTACCCACCAACTGGCTAACGCCAGCTACCCAGCAACTGGTTACCTCTAGCCAGCCAGTAACCTGCCCCCACTGCAGCCAGCTACCCAGCAACTGGCTAACGCCAGCTACCCAGCAACTGGTTACCTCCAGCCAGCTAGCTGCCTGCCCCCACTGCAGCCAGCTACCCACCAACTGGCTAACGCCAGCTACCCACCAACCGGCTAACGCCAGCTACCCAGCAACTGGTTACCTATAGCCAGCCAGTAACTTGCTCCCACTGCAGCCAGCTACCCACCAACTGGCTAACGCCAGCTACCCAGCAACTGGTTACCTCTAGCCAGCCAGTAACCTGCCCCCACTGCAGCCAGCTACCCACCAACTGGCTAACGCAAGCTACCCAGCAACTGGTTACCTCTAGCCAGCCAGTAACCTGCCCCCACTGCAGCCAGCTACCCACCAACTGGCTAACGCCAGCTACCCAGCAACTGGTTACCTATAGCCAGCCAGTAACCTGCTCCCACTGCAGCCAGCTACCCACCAACTGGCTAACGCCAGCTACCCAGCAACTGGTTACCTCCAGCCAGCTAGCTGCCTGCCCCCACTGCAGCCAGCTACCCACCAACTGGCTAACGCCAGCTACCCAGGAACTGGTTACCTATAGCCAGCCAGTAACCTGCTCCCACTGCAGCCAGCTACCCACCAACTGGCTAACGCCAGCTACCCAGCAACTGGTTATCTATAGCCAGCCAGTAACCTGCTCCCACTGCAGCCAGCTACCCACCAACGGGCTAACGCCAGCTACCCACGAACTGGCTAACGCCAGCTACCCACCAACTGGCTAACGCCAGCTACCCAGCAACTGGTTACCTCTAGCCAGCCAGTAACCTGCCCCCACTGCAGCCAGCTACCCACCAACTGGCTAACGCCAGCTACCCAGCAACTGGTTACCTATAGCCAGCCAGTAACCTGCTCCCACTGCAGCCAGCTACCCACCAACTGGCTAACGCCAGCTACCCAACAACTGGTTACCTCCAGCCAGCTAGCTGCCTGCCCCCACTGCAGCCAGCTACCCACCAACTGGCTAACGCCAGCTACCCAGCAACTGGTTACCTCTAGCCAGCCAGTAACCTGCCCCCACTGCAGCCAGCTACCCACCAACTGGCTAACGCCAGCTACCCAGCAACTGGTTACCTATAGCCAGCCAGTAACCTGCTCCCACTGCAGCCAGCTACCCACCAACTGGCTAACGCCAGCTACCCAGCAACTGGTTACCTCCAGCCAGCTAGCTGCCTGCCCCCACTGCAGCCAGCTACCCACCAACTGGCTAACGCCAGCTACCCAGCAACTGGTTACCTCCAGCCAGCTAGCTGCCTGCCCCCGCTGCAGCCAGCTACCCACCAACTGGCTAACGCCAGCTACCCAGCAACTGGTTACCTCTAGCCAGCCAGTAACCTGCCCCCACTGCAGCCAGCTACCCACCAACTGGCTAACGCCAGCTACCCAGCAACTGGTTACCTATAGCCAGCCAGTAGCCTGCTCCCACTGCAGCCAGCTACCCACCAACTGGCTAACGCCAGCTACCCAGCAACTGGTTACCTCCAGCCAGCCAGTAACCTGCTCCCACCGCAGCCAGCTACCGCCAGCTACCCACCAACTGGCTAACGCCAGCTACCCAGCAACTGGTTACCTATAGCCAGCCAGTAGCCTGCTCCCACTGCAGCCAGCTACCCACCAACTGGCTAACGCCAGCTACCCACCAACTGGTTACCTCCAGCCAGCCAGTAACCTGCTCCCACCGCAGCCAGCTACCGCCAGCTACCCACCAACTGGCTAACGCCAGCTACCCAGCAACTGGTTACCTCTAGCCAGCCAGTTACCTGCTCCCACTGCTTGGGCCATGTCCAATCAGAACAAAATCGAGTTTGTTAAATGTGTTAAGATTTTTAGGGCTCCAAAAACTAACCATAAAAGCTTTAAGGCAATTGAGAGAGAGAGAGAAAGTGAATTTTGGTTGGGATCGATGTAACCTCTTTGATTACGGGTCAGTTAAACGTTGCTATAATTGCTGGGGTTTTAAGCACGAGACGAAAATTTGGACAAACAAAATTGTGTGCGCAAAATGTTGTGAAAACCATGAAACGAAGACCATGGTTTAGAGCTCGATGTAAATCCTGATCGTAGAAGTCACGCATGTGAAGTGTTTAAGAAAAAAGTTGAATTAGAAAAGAAAGGAATATCCTAGTAGCCATTAATACTCAATCTTATCTATTTAAAGATCTGCGATTTAACTAACAATTTCGACGAGTTACAAAATCTAGCCATTAATAAGGATTTCGATATTTTATTCTATCCGAAACCCATGTAACCAAAGATATACAGTGAGTAACAAATATATTTGCACATTCAGTTCATTTAAAATCCCAGAAACATGCTATAAAAAAATGCAGAAAGAAAACTCCAAGACCATTTCTTCCATTGATAAATTTAACTATTCTTACTGACAAGTGAAGAAAGATCAGTTTGGCTATAACAATGTGTCCCAATGTGATTGAAATTCCAGTGTCTTCATGCGAAAAAATAATTCACTTGTGCGATAGAGCTACAGAGAAATAGTAAATTTTGTAGGATGCCACGTAAAACAGCGCTAACGAGAGACTGGATCAACCGGAAATAAACTTCGTTCTGGAAGACCAATAAAGCTCAGTGCACGAAAACTAGCCCCACATGTTGCAACAGCATCAGGAAGAACAGTTAATCCACAAACTAATCGCATTGTGGAGTACACGTTTTAGTTTGGGGTTGCGACGCGTTGGCGTTGGTAACCTGGGATTTATTGAGGGCACCTTGACAGCTCTTGCCTTGTTGCGATGTAATTTGCCTCAGAGCGTTCAAAAATTAGGCATTCATGAGTCATTCTATTTCCAACAGGACAATGACCCCAAGCAAGAAAATATATGGAATATTTTCGACAGTCAAATACGGAAAAGAAGAATTTCTAAAAAAATGTCTCAAAAACAGCACTGTTCTGTTCAATGCCAAGGAGACTACAAGCCATTATTGAAGCAAACAGGATGCGCAAATATTGAAATTTTAGAAATAATAACTTTTTTTCTTTTTTCCTTCAGAAAATTAAATGTGCACATACTTTTTTGAATACTGATATGACTCCGATTTTGACATTTTCTGAAATACAACACGTTCCAGTTTCTTCAAAGGAAAATATTAAAATACGTTTTTTACTCACTGTAGACGACAGTGATAACTCATGCTATCTGTAAGCAAATGAACCTGCACGTATAACAAAAAACACGACAACATAATTAGACTACGTAGTTTCAAACAAAGGCTCAAATCGTTAAAGATATGAAACTAAGTGATCATGAGACTATTACAATTGACCTCGATATTAAAGAGAGTTAAAGAGTTTTAAATGATCTATTCAGAGGCTTAAATAAATTTATAAACGTGAATTTCAGTATAGCCAGATAACATCAGTGCCTTATTTAGAGTTTAAAAAAAAGTAATTGCATTTGAAAAAACTAAATTTTAAACTTATCAAAACACTTGCTTCACATTTTTATGTTAATTAATATCTATTTATTAAAACGTATGAATGTATTTTAATAGATACTCTATGCTAAATAAACTTTTAAAAACAAACAAACCTCCAGCCAACTAGCAAGTGACTACCTCCACAGCCAATTAACAACTGACTTCCTCCACAGCCAGTAAACAACTGACTTCCTCCACAGACAGCTAGCAACTGACTCCCTCCACAGCCAGCTAGCAACTGACTACATCCACAGCCAGTTAATAACTGCCGACCTCCAGCTAGCAACTGACTACCTTCACACCCAGCTAGTAACTGACTTCCTCCATATTCAGTTAACAACTGACTCCCTCCACAGCCAGCTAGCAACTGTTTCCATCCACAGCCAGTTAACAACTGCCAACGTCCAGCTAGCAACTGACTTCCTTCACAGCCAGTTAGCAACTGACTACCTTCACAGCCAGTTAACAACTGACTTCCTCCACAGCCAGTTAACAACTACCAACCTCCAGCTAGCAACTGACTCCCTTCACAGTCAGTTAGCAACTGACTCCTTCCACAGCCAGCTAGCAACTGACTACATCCACAGCCAGTTAATAACTGCCGACCTCCAGCTAGCAACTGACTACCTTCACACCCAGCTAGTAACTGACTTCCTCCATATTCAGTTAACAACTGACTCCCTCCACAGCCAGCTAGCAACTGTTTCCATCCACAGCCAGTTAACAACTGCCAACGTCCAGCTAGCAACTGACTTCCTTCACAGCCAGTTAGCAACTGACTACCTTCACAGCCAGTTAACAACTGACTTCCTCCACAGCCAGTTAACAACTACCAACCTCCAGCTAGCAACTGACTCCTTCCACAGCCAGCTAGCAACTGACTACATCCACAGCCAGTTAATAACTGCCGACCTCCAGCTAGCAACTGACTACCTTCACACCCAGCTAGTAACTGACTTCCTCCATATTCAGTTAACAACTGACTCCCTCCACAGCCAGCTAGCAACTGTTTCCATCCACAGCCAGTTAACAACTGCCAACGTCCAGCTAGCAACTGACTTCCTTCACAGCCAGTTAGCAACTAACTACCTTCACAGCCAGTTAACAACTGACTTCCTCCACAGCCAGTCAACAACTACGAACCTCCAGCTAGCAACTGACTCCCTTCACAGTCAGTTAGCAACTGACTCCTTCCACAGCCAGCTAGCAACTGACTACCTTCATAGCCAACTAGCAACTGACTTCCTCCACAGCCAGCTAACAACTGACTTCCTCCATATTCAGTTAACAACTGACTCCCTCCACAGCCAGTTAACAACTGACTACCTTATCACCCAGCTAGTAACTGACTTCCTCCATATTCAGTTAACAACTGACTCCCTTCACAGCCAGCTAGCAACTGGCTCCCTCCATAGCCAGTTTACAACTGCCAACCTCCAGCTAGCAACTGTTTCCCTCCACAGCCAGTTAACAACTGCCAACCTCCAGCTAGCAACTGACTGCCTTCACACCCAGCTAGTAACTGACTTCCTCCATATTCAGTAAACAATTGACTCCCTCCACAGCCAGCTAGCAACTTACTCCTTCCACAGCGAGTTAACAGCCGACTACGTTCACAGCCAGCTAGCAATTGACTACCTTCACAGCCAGTTAACAACGGCCAACTGACTTCCTTCATAGCCAGTTAGCAACTGACTCCCTCCACAGCCAGCTAGCAACCTGTTCCCACTGCAGCCAGCTTCCGCCAGCTACCCACCAACTGGCTAACGCCAGCTACCCAGCAACTGGTTACTTCTAGCCAGCCAGTAACCTGCCCCCACTGCAGCCAGCTACCCACCAACTGGCTAACGCCAGCTACCCACCAACTGATTACCTCCAGCCAGCCAGCCAGCTACCCACCAACTGGCTAACGCCAGCTACCCACCAACTGGTTACCTACAGCCAGCCAGTAACCTGCTCCCACTGCAGCCAGCTACCGCCAGCTAACCACCGACTGGCTACCGCCAGCTACCCAGCAACTGGTTACCTCCAGCCAGCTAGCAACCTGCTCCCACTGCAGCCAGCTACCACCAGCTACCCACCAACTGGTTACCTCCAGCCAGCTAGAAACCTGCTACCGCCAGCTACCCACCAACTGGTTACCTCCAGCCAGCTAGAAACCTGCTACCGCCAGCTACCCACCAACTCGCTTACGCCAGCTACCCAGCAACTGGTTACTTCTAGCCAGCCACTGGAGCCAGCTACCCACCAACTGGCTACCTCCAGCCAGCTAGCAATCTGCTCCCACCGCAGGCAGCTAACGCCAGCTACCCAGCAACTGATTACCTCCAGCCAGCTAGCAACCTGCTCCCACTGCAACCTGCTACCGCCAGCTACCCACCAACTGGCTTACGCCAGCTACCCAGCGACTGGTTACTTCTAGCCAGCCAGTAACCTGTCCCCACTGCAGCCAGCTACCCACCAGCTGGCTACCGCAACCCAGCTAGCAACCTGCCCCCACTGAAGCCAGCTACCGCCAGCTATCCACCAACTGGCTAACGCCAGCTACCCAGCAACTGGGTACCCCCACTGCAGCCAGCTACCCACCAACTGGCTAACGCCAGCTACCCACCAACTGGCTGACGCCAGCTACCCAGCGACTGGTTACCTCCAGCCAGCCAGCAACCTGCCCCCACTGAAGCCAGCTACCCACCAACTGGTTACCTCCAGCCAGCCAGTAACCTGCTCCCACTGCAGCCAGCTACCGCCAGCTACCCAGCAACTATTTACCTCCAGCTAGCTAGCTCCCTGCCCCCACTGCAGCCAGCTACCCACCAACTGTCTAACGCCAGCTACCCACCAACTGGCTGACGCCAGCTACCCAGCGACTGGTTACCTCCAGCCAGCCAGCAACCTGCCCCCACTGAAGCCAGCTACCCACCAACTGGTTACCTCCAGCCAGCCAGTAACCTGCTCACACTGCAGCCAGCTACCCACCAACTGGCTTACGCCAGCTACCCACCAACTGGCTAACGCCAGTTATCCAGCAACTGGTTACCTCCAGCCAGCTAGCAACCTGCCCCCACTGCAGCCAGCAACCCACCAACTGGCTAACGCCAGCTACCCACCAACTGGCTGACGCCAGCTACCCAGCGACTGGTTACCTCCAGCCAGCCAGCAACCTGCCCCCACTGAAGCCAGCTACCCACCAACTGGTTACCTCCAGCCAGCCAGTAACCTGCTCCCACTGCAGCCAGCTACCGCCAGCTACCCAGCAACTATTTACCTCCAGCTAGCTAGCTCCCTGCCCCCACTGCAGCCAGCTACCCACCAACTGGCTAACGCCAGCTACCCACCAACAGGTTACCTCCAGCCAGCCAGTAACCTGCCCGCAATGCCGCCAGCTACCCACCAACTTGTTACCTCCAGCCAGCCAGTAACCTGCTCCCACTGCAGCCAGCTACCGCCAGCTACCCAGCAACTATTTACCTCCAGCTAGCTAGCTCCCTGCCCCCACTGCAGCCAGCTACCCACCAACTGTCTAACGCCAGCTACCCACCAACTGGCTGACGCCAGCTACCCAGCGACTGGTTACCTCCAGCCAGCCAGCAACCTGCCCCCACTGACGCCAGCTACCCAGCGACTGGTTACATCCAGCCAGCCAGCAACCTGCCCCCACTGAAGCCAGCTACCCACCAACTTGTTACCTCCAGCCAGCCAGTAACCTGCTCACACTGCAGCCAGCTACCCACCAACTGGCTTACGCCAGCTACCCACCAACTGGCTAACGCCAGTTATCCAGCAACTGGTTACCTCCAGCCAGCTAGCAACCTGCCCCCACTGCAGCCAGCTACCCAACAACTGGCTAACGCCAGCTACCCGTCAACTGGCTGACGCCAGCTACCCAGCGACTGGTTACCTCCAGCCAGCCAGCAACCTGCCCCCACTGAAGCCAGCTACCCACCAACTGGTTACCTCCAGCCAGCCAGTAACCTGCTCCCACTGCAGCCAGCTACCGCCAGCTACCCAGCAACTATTTACCTCCAGCTAGCTAGCTCCCTGCCCCCACTGCAGCCAGCTACCCACCAACTGGCTAACGCCAGCTACCCACCAACAGGTTACCTCCAGCCAGCCAGTAACCTGCCCCCAATGCCGCCAGCCACCCACCAACTTGTTACCTCCAGCCAGCCAGTAACCTGCCCCCACTGCAGCCAGCTACCCACAAACTCGCTAACGCCAGCAACCCAGTAACTGGTTACCTATAGCCAGCCAGTAACCTGCTCCCACTGCAGCCAGCTACCCACCAACTGGCTAACGCCAGCTACCCACCAACTGGCTAACGCCAGCTACCCACCAACCGCAAGCAACTGGTTACCTATAGCCAGCCAGTAACCTGCTCCCACTGCAGCCAGCTACCCACCAACTGGCTAACGCCAGCTACCCACCAACTGGCTAACGCCAGCTACCCAGCAACTGGTTACCTCTAGCCAGCCAGTAACCTGCCCCCACTGCAGCCAGCTACCCACCAACTGGCTAACGCCAGCTACCCAGCAACTGGTTACCTATAGCCAGCCAGTAACCTGCTCCCACTGCAGCCAGCTACCCACCAACTGGCTAACGCCAGCTACCCACCAACTGGCTAACGCCAGCTACCCAGCAACTGGCTAACGCCAGCTACCCAGCAACTGGTTACTTCTAGCCAGCCAGTAACCAACTGGCTAACGCCAGCTACCCAGCAACTGGTTACCTCCAGCCAGCTAGCTGCCTGCCCCCACTGCAGCCAGCTACCCACCAACTGGCTAACGCCAGCTACCCAGCAACTGGTTACCTATAGCCAGCCAGTAACCTGCTCCCACTGCAGCCAGCTACCCACCAACTGGCTAACGCCAGCTACCCAGCAACTGGTTACCTCCAGCCAGCTAGCTGCCTGCCCGCAATGCCGCCAGCTACCCACCAACTTGTTACCTCCAGCCAGCCAGTAACCTGCTCCCACTGCAGCCAGCTACCGCCAGCTACCCAGCAACTATTTACCTCCAGCTAGCTAGCTCCCTGCCCCCACTGCAGCCAGCTACCCACCAACTGGCTAACGCCAGCTACCCACCAACAGGTTACCTCCAGCCAGCCAGTAACCTGCCCCCAATGCCGCCAGCTACCCACCAACTTGTTACCTCCAGCCAGCCAGTAACCTGCCCCCACTGCAGCCAGCTACCCACAAACTGGCTAACGCCAGCAACCCAGTAACTGGTTACCTATAGCCAGCCAGTAACCTGCTCCCACTGCAGCCAGCTACCCACCAACTGGCTAACGCCAGCTACCCAGCAACTGGTTACCTCTAGCCAGCCAGTAACCTGCCCCCACTGCAGCCAGCTACCTAGCAACTGGCTAACGCCAGCTACCCAGCAACTGGTTACCTCCAGCCAGCTAGCTGCCTGCCCCCACTGCAGCCAGCTACCCACCAACTGGCTAACGCCAGCTACCCACCAACCGGCTAACGCCAGCTACCCAGCAACTGGTTACCTATAGCCAGCCAGTAACTTGCTCCCACTGCAGCCAGCTACCCACCAACTGGCTAACGCCAGCTACCCACCAACTGGCTAACGCCAGCTACCCAGCAACTGGTTACCTCTAGCCAGCCAGTAACCTGCCCCCACTGCAGCCAGCTACCCACCAACTGGCTAACGCAAGCTACCCAGCAACTGGTTACCTCTAGCCAGCCAGTAACCTGCCCCCACTGCAGCCAGCTACCCACCAACTGGCTAACGCCAGCTACCCAGCAACTGGTTACCTATAGCCAGCCAGTAACCTGCTCCCACTGCAGCCAGCTACCCACCAACTGGCTAACGCCAGCTACCCAGCAACTGGTTACCTCCAGCCAGCTAGCTGCCTGCCCCACTGCAGCCAGCTACCCACCAACTGGCTAACGCCAGCTACCCAGGAACTGGTTACCTATAGCCAGCCAGTAACCTGCTCCCACTGCAGCCAGCTACCCACCAACTGGCTAACGCCAGCTACCCAGCAACTGGTTATCTATAGCCAGCCAGTAACCTGCTCCCACTGCAGCCAGCTACCCACCAACGGGCTAACGCCAGCTACCCACCAACGGGCTAACGCCAGCTACCCACGAACTGGCTAACGCCAGCTACCCACCAACTGGCTAACGCCAGCTACCCAGCAACTGGTTACCTCTAGCCAGCCAGTAACCTGCCCCCACTGCAGCCAGCTACCCACCAACTGGCTAACGCCAGCTACCCAGCAACTGGTTACCTATAGCCAGCCAGTAACCTGCTCCCACTGCAGCCAGCTACCCACCAACTGGCTAACGCCAGCTACCCAGCAACTGGTTACCTCCAGCCAGCTAGCTGCCTGCCCCCACTGCAGCCAGCTACCCACCAACTGGCTAACGCCAGCTACCCAGCAACTGGTTACCTCTAGCCAGCCAGTAACCTGCCCCCACTGCAGCCAGCTACCCACCAACTGGCTAACGCCAGCTACCCAGCAACTGGTTACCTATAGCCAGCCAGTAACCTGCTCCCACTGCAGCCAGCTACCCACCAACTGGCTAACGCCAGCTACCCAGCAACTGGTTACCTCCAGCCAGCTAGCTGCCTGCCCCCACTGCAGCCAGCTACCCACCAACTGGCTAACGCCAGCTACCCAGCAACTGGTTACCTCTAGCCAGCCAGTAACCTGCCCCCACTGCAGCCAGCTACCCACCAACTGGCTAACGCCAGCTACCCAGCAACTGGTTACCTATAGCCAGCCAGTAGCCTGCTCCCACTGCAGCCAGCTACCCACCAACTGGCTAACGCCAGCTACCCACCAACTGGTTACCTCCAGCCAGCCAGTAACCTGCTCCCACCGCAGCCAGCTACCGCCAGCTACCCACCAACTGGCTAACGCCAGCTACCCAGCAACTGGTTACCTCTAGCCAGCCAGTTACCTGCTCCCACTGCTTGGGCCATGTCCAATCAGAACAAAATCGAGTTTGTTAAATGTGTTAAGATTTTTAGGGCTCCAAAAACTAACCATAAAAGCTTTAAGGCAATTGAGAGAGAGAGAGAAAGTGAATTTTGGTTGGGATCGATGTAACCTCTTTGATTACGGGTCAGTTAAACGTTGCTATAATTGCTGGGGTTTTAAGCACGAGACGAAAATTTGGACAAACAAAATTGTGTGCGCAAAATGTTGTGAAAACCATGAAACGAAGACCATGGTTTAGAGCTCGATGTAAATCCTGATCGTAGAAGTCACGCATGTGAAGTGTTTAAGAAAAAAGTTGAATTAGAAAAGAAAGGAATATCCTAGTAGCCATTAATACTCAATCTTATCTATTTAAAGATCTGCGATTTAACTAACAATTTCGACGAGTTACAAAATCTAGCCATTAATAAGGATTTCGATATTTTATTCTATCCGAAACCCATGTAACCAAAGATATACAGTGAGTAACAAATATATTTGCACATTCAGTTCATTTAAAATCCCAGAAACATGCTATAAAAAAATACAGAAAGAAAACTCCAAGACCATTTCTTCCATTGATAAATTTAACTATTCTTACTGACAAGTGAAGAAAGATCAGTTTGGCTATAACAATGTGTCCCAATGTGATTGAAATTCCAGTGTCTTCATGCGAAAAAATAATTCACTTGTGCGATAGAGCTACAGAGAAATAGTAAATTTTGTAGGATGCCACGTAAAACAGCGCTAACGAGAGACTGGATCAACCGGAAATAAACTTCGTTCTAGAAGACCAATAAAGCTCAGTGCACGAAAACTAGCCCCACATGTTGCAACAGCATCAGGAAGAACAGTTAATCCACAAACTAATCGCATTGTGGAGTACACGTTTAAGTTTGGGGTTGCGACGCGTTGGCGTTGGTAACCTGGGATTTATTGAGGGCACCTTGACAGCTCTTGCCTTGTTGCGATGTAATTTGCCTCAGAGCGTTCAAAAATTAGGCATTCATGAGTCATTCTATTTCCAACAGGACAATGACCCCAAGCATTCAGGTACTGTAAAAAAGAATGATTGTTATATTTATAATGTGCCACATCAACTCATTGCGCCAATAGAAAATATATGGAATATTTTCGACAGTCAAATACGGAAAAGAAGAATTTCTAAAAAAATTTCTCAAAAACAGCACTGTTCTGTTCAATGCCAAGGAGACTACAAGCCATTATTGAAGCAAACAGGATGCGCAAATATTGAAATTTTAGAAATAATAGCTTTTTTTCTTTTTTCCTTCAGAAAATTAAATGTGCACATACTTTTTTGAATACTGATATGACTCCGATTTTGAATGTTGGACCTTTTCTTTCTACATTTTCTGAAATACAACACGTTCCAGTTTCTTCAAAGGAAAATATTAAAATACGTTTTTTACTCACTGTAGACGACAGTGATAACTCATGCTATCTGTAAGCAAATGAACCTGCACGTATAACAAAAACACGACAACATAATTAGACTACGTAGTTTCAAACAAAGGCTCAAATCGTTAAAGATATGAAACTAAGCGATCATGAGACTATTACAATTGACCTCGATATTAAAGAGAGTTAAAGAGTTTTAAATGATCTATTCAGAGGCTTAAATAAATTTATAAACGTGAATTTCAGTATAGCCAGATAACATCAGTGCCTTATTTAGAGTTTAAAAAAAAGTAATTGCATTTGAAAAAACTAAATTTTAAACTTATCAAAACACTTGCTTCATATTTTTATGTTAATTAATATCTATTTATTAAAACGTATGAATGTATTTTAATAGATACTCTATGCTAAATAAACTTTTAAAAACAAACAAACCTCCAGCCAACTAGCAAGTGACTACCTCCACAGCCAATTAACAACTGACTTCCTCCACAGCCAGTAAACAACTGACTTCCTCCACAGACAGCTAGCAACTGACTCCCTCCACAGCCAGCTAGCAACTGACTACATCCACAGCCAGTTAATAACTGCCGACCTCCAGCTAGCAACTGACTACCTTCACACCCAGCTAGTAACTGACTTCCTCCATATTCAGTTAACAACTGACTACCTTCACACCCAGCTAGTAACTGACTTCCTCCATATTCAGTAAACAATTGACTTCCTCCACAGCCAGCTAGCAACTGTTTCCATCCACAGCCAGTTAACAACTGCCAACGTCCAGCTAGCAACTGACTCCCTTCACAGTCAGTTAGCAACTGACTCCTTCCACAGCCAGCTAGCAACTGACTACATCCACAGCCAGTTAATAACTGCCGACCTCCAGCTAGCAACTGACTACCTTCACACCCAGCTAGTAACTGACTTCCTCCATATTCAGTTAACAACTGACTCCCTCCACAGCCAGCTAGCAACTGTTTCCATCCACAGCCAGTTAACAACTGCCAACGTCCAGCTAGCAACTGACTTCCTTCACAGCCAGTTAGCAACTAACTACCTTCACAGCCAGTTAACAACTGACTTCCTCCACAGCCAGTCAACAACTACGAACCTCCAGCTAGCAACTGACTCCCTTCACAGTCAGTTAGCAACTGACTCCTTCCACAGCCAGCTAGCAACTGACTTCATCCACAGCCAGTTAATAACTGCCGACCTCCAGCTAGCAACTGACTACCTTCACACCCAGCTAGTAACTGACTTCCTCCATATTCAGTTAACAACTGACTCCCTCCACAGCCAGCTAGCAACTGTTTCCATCCACAGCCAGTTAACAACTGCCAACGTCCAGCTAGCAACTGACTTCCTTCACAGCCAGTTAGCAACTGACTACCTTCACAGCCAGTTAACAACTGACTTCCTCCACAGCCAGTTAACAACTACCAACCTCCAGCTAGCAACTGACTCCCTTCACAATCAGTTAGCAACTGACTCCTTCCACAGCCAGCTAGCAACTGACTACATCCACAGCCAGTTAATAACTGCCGACCTCCAGCTAGCAACTGACTACCTTCACACCCAGCTAGTAACTGACTTCCTCCATATTCAGTTAACAACTGACTCCCTCCACAGCCAGCTAGCAACTGTTTCCATCCACAGCCAGTTAACAACTGCCAACGTCCAGCTAGCAACTGACTTCCTTCACAGCCAGTTAGCAACTAACTACCTTCACAGCCAGTTAACAACTGACTTCCTCCACAGCCAGTCAACAGCTACCAACCTCCAGCTAGCAACTGACTCCTTCCACAGCCAGCTAGCAACTGACTACCTTCATAGCCAACTAGCAACTGACTTCCTCCACAGCCAGCTAACAACTGACTTCCTCCATATTCAGTTAACAACTGACTCCCTCCACAGCCAGTTAACAACTGACTACCTTATCACCCAGCTAGTAACTGACTTCCTCCATATTCAGTTAACAACTGACTCCCTCCACAGCCAGCTAGCAACTGACTCCCTCCACAGCCAGTTAACAACTGACTACCTTATCACCCAGCTAGTAACTGACTTCCTCCATATTCAGTTAACAACTGACTCCCTTCACAGCCAGCTAGCAACTGGCTCCCTCCATAGCCAGTTTACAACTGCCAACCTCCAGCTAGCAACTGTTTCCCTCCACAGCCAGTTAACAACTGCCAACCTCCAGCTAGCAACTGACTGCCTTCACACCCAGCTAGTAACTGACTTCCTCCATATTCAGTAAACAATTGACTCCCTCCACAGCCAGCTAGCAACTTACTCCTTCCACAGCGAGTTAACAGCCGACTACGTTCACAGCCAGCTAGCAATTGACTACCTTCACAGCCAGCTAGCAACCTGTTCCCACTGCAGCCAGCTACCACCAGCTAACCACCAACTGGCTACCGCCAGCTACCCAGCAACTGGTTACCTCCAGCCAGCTAGCAACCTGCTCCCACTGCAGCCAGCTACCACCAGCTACCCACCAACTGGTTACCTCCAGCCAGCCAGTAACCTGCCCCCACTGCAGCCAGCTACCCACCAACTGGCTAACGCCAGCTACCCACCAACTGATTACCTCCAGCCAGCCAGCCAGCTACCCACCAACTGGCTAACGCCAGCTACCCACCAACTGGTTACCTACAGCCAGCCAGTAACCTGCTCCCACTGCAGCCAGCTACCGCCAGCTAACCACCAACTGGCTACCGCCAGCTACCCAGCAACTGGTTACCTCCAGCCAGCTAGCAACCTGCTCCCACTGCAGCCAGCTACCACCAGCTACCCACCAACTGGTTACCTCCAGCCAGCCAGTAACCTGCTCACACTGCAACCTGCTACCGCCAGCTACCCACCAACTGGCTTACGCCAGCTACCCAGCGACTGGTTACTTCTAGCCAGCCAGTAACCTGCCCCCACTGCAGCCAGCTACCCACCAGCTGGCTACCGCAACCCAGCTAGCAACCTGACCCCACTGAAGCCAGCTACCGCCAGCTATCCACCAACTGGCTAACGCCAGCTACCCAGCAACTGGTTACCCCCACTGCAGCCAGCTACCCACCAACTGGCTAACGCCAGCTACCCACCAAATGATTACCTCCAGCCAGCCAGCCAGCTACCCACCAACTGGCTAACGCCAGCTACCCACCAACTGGTTACCTACAGCCAGCCAGTAACCTGCTCCCACTGCAGCCAGCTACCGCCAGCTAACCACCAACTGGCTACCGCCAGCTACCCAGCAACTGGTTACCTCCAGCCAGCTAGCAACCTGCTCCCACTGCAGCCAGCTACCACCAGCTACCCAGCAACTGGTTACTTCTAGCCAGCCAGTAACCTGCCCCCACTGCAGCCAGCTACCCACCAACTGGCTAACGCCAGCTACCCACCAACTGATTACCTCCAGCCAGCCAGCCAGCTACCCACCAACTGGCTAACGCCAGCTACCCACCAACTGGTTACCTCCAGCCAGCTAGCAACCTGCTACCGCCAGCTACCCACCAACTCGCTTACGCCAGCTACCCAGCAACTGGTTACTTCTAGCCAGCCAGTAACCTGCCTCCACTGGAGCCAGCTACCCACCAACTGGCTACCTCCAGCCAGCTAGCAATCTGCTCCCACCGCAGGCAGCTAACGCCAGCTACCCAGCAACTGATTACCTCCAGCCAGCTAGCAACCTGCTCCCACTGCAACCTGCTACCACCAGCTATCCAGCAACTGGTTACTTCTAGCCAGCCAGTAACCTGCCCCCACTGCAGCCAGCTACCCACCAACTGGCTAACGCCAGCTACCCAGCAACTGGTTACCTCTAGCCAGCCAGTTACCTGCTCCCACTGCTTGGGCCATGTCCAATCAGAACAAAATCGAGTTTGTTAAATGTGTTAAGATTTTTAGGGCTCCAAAGACTAACCATAAAAGCTTTAAGGCAATTGAGAGAGAGAGAGAAAGTGAATTTTGGTTGGGATCGATGTAACCTCTTTGATTACGGGTCAGTTAAACGTTGCTATAATTGCTGGGGTTTTAAGCACGAGACGAAAATTTGGACAAACAAAATTGTGTGCGCAAAATGTTGTGAAAACCATGAAACGAAGACCATGGTTAGAGCTCGATGTAAATCCTGATCGTAGAAGTCACGCATGTGAAGTGTTTAAGAAAAAAGTTGAATTAGAAAAGAAAGGAATATCCTAGTAGCCATTAATACTCAATCTTATCTATTTAAAGATCTGCGATTTAACTAACAATTTCGACGAGTTACAAAATCTAGCCATTAATAAGGATTTCGATATTTTATTCTATCCGAAACCCATGTAACCAAAGATATACAGTGAGTAACAAATATATTTGCACATTCAGTTCATTTAAAATCCCAGAAACATGCTATAAAAAAATACAGAAAGAAAACTCCAAGACCATTTCTTCCATTGATAAATTTAACTATTCTTACTGACAAGTGAAGAAAGATCAGTTTGGCTATAACAATGTGTCCCAATGTGATTGAAATTCCAGTGTCTTCATGCGAAAAAATAATTCACTTGTGCGATAGAGCTACAGAGAAATAGTAAATTTTGTAGGATGCCACGTAAAACAGCGCTAACGAGAGACTGGATCAACCGGAAATAAACTTCGTTCTGGAAGACCAATAAAGCTCAGTGCACGAAAACTAGCCCCACATGTTGCAACAGCATCAGGAAGAACAGTTAATCCACAAACTAATCGCATTGTGGAGTACACGTTTTAGTTTGGGGTTGCGACGCGTTGGCGTTGGTAACCTGGGATTTATTGAGGGCACCTTGACAGCTCTTGCCTTGTTGCGATGTAATTTGCCTCAGAGCGTTCAAAAATTAGGCATTCATGAGTCATTCTATTTCCAACAGGACAATGACCCCAAGCATTCAGGTACTGTAAAAAAGAATGATTGTTATATTTATAATGTGCCACATCAACTCATTGCGCCAATAGAAAATATATGGAATATTTTCGACAGTCAAATACGGAAAAGAAGAATTTCTAAAAAAATTTCTCAAAAACAGCACTGTTCTGTTCAATGCCAAGGAGACTACAAGCCATTATTGAAGCAAACAGGATGCGCAAATATTGAAATTTTAGAAATAATAACTTTTTTTCTTTTTTCCTTCAGAAAATTAAATGTGCACATACTTTTTTGAATACTGATATGACTCCGATTTTGAATGTTGGACCTTTTCTTTCTACATTTTCTGAAATACAACACGTTCCAGTTTCTTCAAAGGAAAATATTAAAATACGTTTTTTACTCACTGTAGACGACAGTGATAACTCATGCTATCTGTAAGCAAATGAACCTGCACGTATAACAAAAACACGACAACATAATTAGACTACGTAGTTTCAAACAAAGGCTCAAATCGTTAAAGATATGAAACTAAGCGATCATGAGACTATTACAATTGACCTCGATATTAAAGAGAGTTAAAGAGTTTTAAATGATCTATTCAGAGGCTTAAATAAATTTATAAACGTGAATTTCAGTATAGCCAGATAACATCAGTGCCTTATTTAGAGTTTAAAAAAAAGTAATTGCATTTGAAAAAACTAAATTTTAAACTTATCAAAACACTTGCTTCATATTTTTATGTTAATTAATATCTATTTATTAAAACGTATGAATGTATTTTAATAGATACTCTATGCTAAATAAACTTTTAAAAACAAACAAACCTCCAGCCAACTAGCAAGTGACTACCTCCACAGCCAATTAACAACTGACTTCCTCCACAGCCAGTAAACAACTGACTTCCTCCACAGACAGCTAGCAACTGACTCCCTCCACAGCCAGCTAGCAACTGACTACATCCACAGCCAGTTAATAACTGCCGACCTCCAGCTAGCAACTGACTACCTTCACACCCAGCTAGTAACTGACTTCCTCCATATTCAGTTAACAACTGACTACCTTCACACCCAGCTAGTAACTGACTTCCTCCATATTCAGTAAACAATTGACTTCCTCCACAGCCAGCTAGCAACTGTTTCCATCCACAGCCAGTTAACAACTGCCAACGTCCAGCTAGCAACTGACTTCCTTCACAGCCAGTTAGCAACTGACTCCTTCCACAGCCAGCTAGCAACTGACTACATCCACAGCCAGTTAATAACTGCCGACCTCCAGCTAGCAACTGACTACCTTCACACCCAGCTAGTAACTGACTTCCTCCATATTCAGTTAACAACTGACTACCTTCACACCCAGCTAGTAACTGACTTCCTCCATATTCAGTAAACAATTGACTTCCTCCACAGCCAGCTAGCAACTGTTTCCATCCACAGCCAGTTAACAACTGCCAACGTCCAGCTAGCAACTGACTTCCTTCACAGCCAGTTAGCAACTGACTACCTTCACAGCCAGTTAACAACTGACTTCCTCCACAGCCAGTTAACAACTACCAACCTCCAGCTAGCAACTGACTCCCTTCACAGTCAGTTAGCAACTGACTCCTTCCACAGCCAGCTAGCAACTGACTACATCCACAGCCAGTTAATAACTGCCGACCTCCAGCTAGCAACTGACTACCTTCACACCCAGCTAGTAACTGACTTCCTCCATATTCAGTTAACAACTGACTCCCTCCACAGCCAGCTAGCAACTGTTTCCATCCACAGCCAGTTAACAACTGCCAACGTCCAGCTAGCAACTGACTTCCTTCACAGCCAGTTAGCAACTGACTACCTTCACAGCCAGTTAACAACTGACTTCCTCCACAGCCAGTTAACAACTACCAACCTCCAGCTAGCAACTGACTCCCTTCACAGTCAGTTAGCAACTGACTCCTTCCACAGCCAGCTAGCAACTGACTACATCCACAGCCAGTTAATAACTGCCGACCTCCAGCTAGCAACTGACTACCTTCACACCCAGCTAGTAACTGACTTCCTCCATATTCAGTTAACAACTGACTCCCTCCACAGCCAGCTAACAACTGACTTCCTCCATATTCAGTTAACAACTGACTACCTTATCACCCAGCTAGTAACTGACTTCCTCCATATTCAGTTAACAACTGACTACCTTCACACCCAGCTAGTAACTGACTTCCTCCATATTCAGTAAACAATTGACTTCCTCCACAGCCAGCTAGCAACTGTTTCCATCCACAGCCAGTTAACAACTGCCAACGTCCAGCTAGCAACTGACTTCCTTCACAGCCAGTTAGCAACTGACTACCTTCACAGCCAGTTAACAACTGACTTCCTCCACAGCCAGTTAACAACTACCAACCTCCAGCTAGCAACTGACTCCCTTCACAGTCAGTTAGCAACTGACTCCTTCCACAGCCAGCTAGCAACTGACTACATCCACAGCCAGTTAATAACTGCCCACCTCCAGCTAGCAACTGACTACCTTCACACCCAGCTAGTAACTGACTTCCTCCATATTCAGTTAACAACTGACTCCCTCCACAGCCAGCTAGCAACTGTTTCCATCCACAGCCAGTTAACAACTGCCAACGTCCAGCTAGCAACTGACTTCCTTCACAGCCAGTTAGCAACTGACTACCTTCACAGCCAGTTAACAACTGACTTCCTCCACAGCCAGTTAACAACTACCAACCTCCAGCTAGCAACTGACTCCCTTCACAGTCAGTTAGCAACTGACTCCTTCCACAGCCAGCTAGCAACTGACTACATCCACAGCCAGTTAATAACTGCTGACCTCCAGCTAGCAACTGACTACCTTCACACCCAGCTAGTAACTGACTTCCTCCATATTCAGTTAACAACTGACTCCCTCCACAGCCAGCTAGCAACTGTTTCCATCCACAGCCAGTTAACAACTGCCAACGTCCAGCTAGCAACTGACTTCCTTCACAGCCAGTTAGCAACTAACCACCTTCACAGCCAGTTAACAACTGATTTCCTCCACAGCCAGTCAACAACTACGAACCTCCAGCTAGCAACTGACTCCCTTCACAGTCAGTTAGCAACTGACTCCTTCCACAGCCAGCTAGCAACTGACTACATCCACAGCCAGTTAATAACTGACTTCCTCCACAGCCAGTCAACAACTACCAACCTCCAGCTAGCAACTGACTCCTTCCACAGCCAGCTAGCAACTGACTACCTTCATAGCCAACTAGCAACTGACTTCCTCCACAGCCAGCTAACAACTGACTTCCTCCATATTCAGTTAACAACTGACTCCCTCCACAGCCAGTTAACAACTGACTACCTTATCACCCAGCTAGTAACTGACTTCCTCCATATTCAGTTAACAACTGACTCCCTCCACAGCCAGCTAGCAACTGACTCCCTCCACAGCCAGTTAACAACTGACTACCTTATCACCCAGCTAGTAACTGACTTCCTCCATATTCAGTTAACAACTGACTCCCTTCACAGCCAGCTAGCAACTGGCTCCCTCCATAGCCAGTTTACAACTGCCAACCTCCAGCTAGCAAGTGTTTCCCTCCACAGCCAGTTAACAACTGCCAACCTCCAGCTAGCAACTGACTGCCTTCACACCCAGCTAGTAACTGACTTCCTCCATATTCAGTAAACAATTGACTCCCTCCACAGCCAGCTAGCAACTTACTCCTTCCACAGCGAGTTAACAGCCGACTACGTTCACAGCCAGCTAGCAATTGACTACCTTCACAGCCAGTTAACAACGGCCAACTGACTTCCTTCATAGCCAGTTAGCAACTGACTCCCTCCACAGCCAGCTAGCAACCTGTTCCCACTGCAGCCAGCTACCGCCAGCTACCCACCAACTGGCTAACACCAGCTACCCAGCAACTGGTTACTTCTAGCCAGCCAGTAACCTGCCCCCACTGCAGCCAGCTACCCACCAACTGGCTAACGCCAGCTACCCACCAACTGGCTAACGCCAGCTACCCACCAACTGGCTAACGCCAGCTACCCACCAACTGGTTACCTACAGCCAGCCAGTAACCTGCTCCCACTGCAGCCAGCTACCGCCAGCTAACCACCAACTGGCTACCGCCAGCTACCCAGCAACTGGTTACCTCCAGCCAGCTAGCAACCTGCTCCCACTGCAGCCAGCTACCACCAGCTACCCACCAACTGGTTACCTCCAGCCAGCCAGTAACCTGCTCACACTGCAGCCAACTACCCACCAACTGGCTAACGCCAGCTACCCACCAACTGGTTACCTCCAGCCAGCTAGCAACCTGCTACCGCCAGCTACCCACCAACTCGCTTACGCCAGCTACCCAGCAACTGGTTACTTCTAGCCAGCCAGTAACCTGCCTCCACTGGAGCCAGCTACCCACCAACTGGCTACCTCCAGCCAGCTAGCAATCTGCTCCCACCGCAGGCAGCTAACGCCAGCTACCCAGCAACTGATTACCTCCAGCCAGCTAGCAACCTGCTCCCACTGCAACCTGCTACCGCCAGCTACCCACCAACTGGCTTACGCCAGCTACCCAGCGACTGGTTACTTCTAGCCAGCCAGTAACCTGCCCCCACTGCAGCCAGCTACCCACCAGCTGGCTACCGCAACCCAGCTAGCAACCTGCCCCCACTGAAGCCAGCTACCGCCAGCTATCCACCAACTGGCTAACGCCAGCTACCCAGCAACTGGTTACCCCCACTGCAGCCAGCTACCCACCAACTGGCTAACGCCAGCTACCCACCAACTGGCTGACGCCAGCTACCCAGCGACTGGTTACCTCCAGCCAGCCAGCAACCTGCCCCCACTGAAGCCAGCTACCCACCAACTTGTTACCTCCAGCCAGCCAGTAACCTGCTCACACTGCAGCCAGCTACCCACCAACTGGCTAACGCCAGCTACCCACCAACTGGCTAACGCCAGTTATCCAGCAACTGGTTACCTCCAGCCAGCTAGCAACCTGCCCCCACTGCAGCCAGCTACCCACCAACTGGCTGACGCCAGCTACCCAGCGACTGGTTACCTCCAGCCAGCCAGCAACCTGCCCCCACTGAAGCCAGCTACCCACCAACTGGTTACCTCCAGCCAGCCAGTAACCTGCTCCCACTGCAGCCAGCTACCGCCAGCTACCCAGCAACTATTTACCTCCAGCTAGCTAGCTCCCTGCCCCCACTGCAGCCAGCTACCCACCAACTGTCTAACGCCAGCTACCCACCAACTGGCTGACGCGACTGGTTACCTCCAGCCAGCCAGCAACCTGCCCCCACTGAAGCCAGCTACCCACCAACTGGTTACCTCCAGCCAGCCAGTAACCTGCTCCCACTGCAGCCAGCTACCGCCAGCTACCCAGCAACTATTTACCTCCAGCTAGCTAGCTCCCTGCCCCCACTGCAGCCAGCTACCCACCAACTGGCTAACGCCAGCTACCCACCAACAGGTTACCTCCAGCCAGCCAGTAACCTGCCCCCAATGCCGCCAGCTACCCACCAACTTGTTACCTCCAGCCAGCCAGTAACCTGCCCCCACTGCAGCCAGCTACCCACAAACTGGCTAACGCCAGCAACCCAGTAACTGGTTACCTATAGCCAGCCAGTAACCTGCTCCCACTGCAGCCAGCTACCCACCAACTGGCTAACGCCAGCTACCCAGCAACTGGTTACCTCTAGCCAGCCAGTAACCTGCCCCCACTGCAGCCAGCTACCCACCAACTGGCTAACGCCAGCTACCCAGCAACTGGTTACCTATAGCCAGCCAGTAACCTGCTCCCACTGCAGCCAGCTACCCACCAACTGGCTAACGCCAGCTACCCAGCAACTGGCTAACGCCAGCTACCCACCAACCGGCTAACGCCAGCTACCCAGCAACTGGTTACTTCTAGCCAGCCAGTAACCAACTGGCTAACGCCAGCTACCCAGCAACTGGTTACCTCCAGCCAGCTAGCTGCCTGCCCCCACTGCAGCCAGCTACCCACCAACTGGCTAACGCCAGCTACCCACCAACCGGCTAACGCCAGCTACCCAGCAACTGGTTACCTATAGCCAGCCAGTAACTTGCTCCCACTGCAGCCAGCTACCCACCAACTGGCTAACGCCAGCTACCCACCAACTGGCTAACGCCAGCTACCCACCAACTGGCTAACGCCAGCTACCCAGCAACTGGTTACCTCTAGCCAGCCAGTAACCTGCCCCCACTGCAGCCAGCTACCCACCAACTGGCTAACGCCAGCTACCCAGCAACTGGTTACCTATAGCCAGCCAGTAACCTGCTCCCACTGCAGCCAGCTACCCACCAACTGGCTAACGCCAGCTACCCAGCAACTGGTTACCTCCAGCCAGCTAGCTGCCTGCCCCCACTGCAGCCAGCTACCCACCAACTGGCTAACGCCAGCTACCCAGCAACTGGTTACCTATAGCCAGCCAGTAACCTGCTCCCACTGCAGCCAGCTACCCACCAACTGGCTAACGCCAGCTACCCAGCAACTGGTTACCTCCAGCCAGCTAGCTGCCTGCCCCCACTGCAGCCAGCTACCCACCAACTGGCTAACGCCAGCTACCCAGCAACTGGTTACCTCTAGCCAGCCAGTTACCTGCTCCCACTGCAGCCAGCTACCCACCAACGGGCTAACGCCAGCTACCCAGCAACTGGTTACCTCTAGCCAGCCAGTAACCTGCCCCCACTGCAGCCAGCTACCCACCAACTGGCTAACGCCAGCTACCCAGCAACTGGTTACCTCCAGCCAGCTAGCAACCTGCTCCCACCGCAGCCAGCTACCGCCAGCTACCCACCAACTGGCTAACGCCAGCTACCCAGCAACTGGTTACCTATAGCCAGCCAGTAACCTGCTCCCACTGCAGCCAGCTACCCACCAACTGGCTAACGCCAACTACCCACCAACTGGTTACCTACAGCCAGCCAGTAACCTGCTCCCACTGCAGCCAGCTACCGCCAGCTACCCACCAACTGGCTACCGCCAGCTACCCAGCAACTGGTTACCTCCAGCCAGCTAGCAACCTGCTCCCACTGCAGCCAGCTACCACCAGCTACCCACCAACTGGTTACCTCCAGCCAGCCAGTAACCTGTTCACACTGCAGCCAACTACCCACCAACTGGCTAACGCCAGCTACCCACCAACTGGTTACCTCCAGCCAGCTAGCAACCTGCTACCGCCAGCTAACCACCAACTCGCTTACGCCAGCTACCCAGCAACTGGTTACTTCTAGCCAGCCAGTAACCTGCCTCCACTGGAGCCAGCTACCCACCAACTGGCTACCTCCAGCCAGCTAGCAATCTGCTCCCACCGCAGGCAGCTAACGCCAGCTACCCAGCAACTGATTACCTCCAGGCAGCTAGCAACCTGCTCCCACTGCAACCTGCTACCGCCAGCTACCCACCAACTGGCTTACGCCAGCTACCCAGCGACTGGTTACTTCTAGCCAGCCAGTAACCTGCCCCCACTGCAGCCAGCTACCCACCGGCTGGCTACCGCAACCCAGCTAGCAACCTGCCCCCACTGAAGCCAGCTACCGCCAGCTATCCACCAACTGGCTAACGTCAGCTACCCAGCAACTGGTTACCCCCACTGCAGCCAGCTACCCACCAACTGGCTAACGCCAGCTACCCACCAACTGGCTGACGCCAGCTACCCACCAACTGGCTGACGCCAGCTACCCAGCGACTGGTTACCTCCAGCCAGCCAGCAACCTGCCCCCACTGAAGCCAGCTACCCACCAACTTGTTACCTCCAGCCAGCCAGTAACCTGCTCACACTGCAGCCAGCTACCCACCAACTGGCTAACGCCAGTTATCCAGCAACTGGTTACCTCCAGCCAGCTAGCAACCTGCCCCCACTGCAGCCAGCTACCCACCAACTGGCTAGCGCCAGCTACCCACCAACTGGCTGACGCCAGCTACCCAGCGACTGGTTACCTCCAGCCAGCCAGCAACCTGCCCCCACTGAAGCCAGCTACCCACCAACTGGTTACCTCCAGCCAGCCAGTAACCTGCTCCCACTGCAGCCAGCTACCGCCAGCTACCCAGCAACTATTTACCTCCAGCTAGCTAGCTCCCTGCCCCCACTGCAGCCAGCTACCCACCAACTGGCTAACGCCAGCTACCCACCAACAGGTTACCTCCAGCCAGCCAGTAACCTGCCCCCAATGCCGCCAGCTACCCACCAACTTGTTACCTCCAGCCAGCCAGTAACCTGCCCCCACTGCAGCCAGCTACCCACAAACTGGCTAACGCCAGCAACCCAGTAACTGGTTACCTATAGCCAGCCAGTAACCTGCTCCCACTGCAGCCAGCTACCCACCAACTGGCTAACGCCAGCTACCCAGCAACTGGTTACCTCTAGCCAGCCAGTAACCTGCCCCCACTGCAGCCAGCTACCCACCAACTGGCTAACGCCAGCTACCCACCAACAGGTTACCTCCAGCCAGCCAGTAACCTGCCCCCAATGCCGCCAGCTACCCACCAACTTGTTACCTCCAGCCAGCCAGTAACCTGCCCCCACTGCAGCCAGCTACCCACCAACCGGCTAACGCCAGCTACCCAGCAACTGGTTACCTATAGCCAGCCAGTAACCTGCTCCCACTGCAGCCAGCTACCCACCAACTGGCTAACGCCAGCTACCCACCAACTGGCTAACGCCAGCTACCCAGCAACTGGTTACCTCTAGTCAGCCAGTAACCTGCCCCCACTGCAGCCAGCTACCCACCAACTGGCTAACGCCAGCTACCCAGCAACTGGTTACCTATAGCCAGCCAGTAACCTGCTCCCACTGCAGCCAGCTACCCACCAACTGGCTAACGCCAGCTACCCAGCAACTGGTTACTTCTAGCCAGCCAGTAACCTGCCCCCACTGCAGCCAGCTACCGCCGTGGGGGTAACCAACTGGCTAACGCCAGCTACCCAGCAACTGGTTACCTCCAGCCAGCTAGCTGCCTGCCCCCACTGCAGCCAGCTACCCACCAACGGGCTAACGCCAGCTACCCACCAACTGGCTAACGCCAGCTACCCAGCAACTGGTTACTTCTAGCCAGCCAGTAACCTGCTCCCACTGCAGCCAGCTACCCACCAACTGGCTAACGCCAGCTACCCAGCAACTGGTTACTTCTAGCCAGCCAGTAACCTGCCCCCACTGCAGCCAGCTACCGCCGTGGGGGTAACCAACTGGCTAACGCCAGCTACCCAGCAACTGGTTACCTATAGCCAGCCAGTAACCTGCTCCCACTGCAGCCAGCTACCCACCAACGGGCTAACGCCAGCTACCCAGCAACTGGTTACCTCTAGCCAGCCAGTAACCTGCCCCCACTGCAGCCAGCTACCCACCAACTGGCTAACGCCAGCTACCCAGCAACTGGTTACCTATAGCCAGCCAGTAACCTGCTCCCACTGCAGCCAGCTACCCACCAACTGGCTAACGCCAGCTACCCAGCAACTGGTTACCTCCAGCCAGCTAGCTGCCTGCCCCCACTGCAGCCAGCTACCCACCAACTGGCTAACGCCAGCTACCCAGCAACTGGTTACCTATAGCCAGCCAGTAACCTGCTCCCACTGCAGCCAGCTACCCACCAACTGGCTAACGCCAGCTACCCAGCAACTGGTTATCTATAGCCAGCCAGTAACCTGCTCCCACTGCAGCCAGCTACCCACCAACGGGCTAACGCCAGCTACCCAGCAACTGGTTACCTCTAGCCAGCCAGTAACCTGCCCCCACTGCAGCCAGCTACCCACCAACTGGCTAACGCCAGCTACCCAGCAACTGGTTACCTATAGCCAGCCAGTAACCTGCTCCCACTGCAGCCAGCTACCCACCAACTGGCTAACGCCAGCTACCCAGCAACTGGTTACCTCCAGCCAGCTAGCTGCCTGCCCCCACTGCAGCCAGCTACCCACCAACTGGCTAACGCCAGCTACCCAGCAACTGGTTACCTCCAGCCAGCTAGCTGCCTGCCCCCACTGCAGCCAGCTACCCACCAACTGGCTAACGCCAGCTACCCAGCAACTGGTTACCTATAGCCAGCCAGTAACCTGCTCCCACTGCAGCCAGCTACCCACCAACTGGCTAACGCCAGCTACCCACCAACTGGCTAACGCCAGCTACCCAGCAACTGGTTACCTCCAGCCAGCCAGTAACCTGCTCCCACCGCAGCCAGCTACCGCCAGCTACCCACCAACTGGCTAACGCCAGCTACCCAGCAACTGGTTACCTCCAGCCAGCCAGTAACCTGCTCCCACCGCAGCCAGCTACCGCCAGCTACCCACCAACTGGCTAACGCCAGCTACCCAGCAACTGGTTACCTATAGCCAGCCAGTAACCTGCCCCCACTGCAGCCAGCTACCCACCAACTGGCTAACGCCAGCTACCCAGCAACTGGTTACCTCCAGCCAGCTAGCAACCTGCTCCCACCGCAGCCAGCTACCGCCAGCTACCCACCAACTGGCTAACGCCAGCTACCCAGCAACTGGTTACCTATAGCCAGCCAGTAACCTGCTCCCACTGCAGCCAGCTACCCACCAACTGGCTAACGCCAGCTACCCACCAACTGGCTAACGCCAGCTACCCAGCAACTGGTTACCTCTAGCCAGCCAGTTACCTGCTCCCACTGCAGCCAGCTACCCACCAACGGGCTAACGCCAGCTACCCAGCAACTGGTTACCTCTAGCCAGCCAGTAACCTGCCCCCACTGCAGCCAGCTACCCACCAACTGGCTAACGCCAGCTACCCAGCAACTGGTTACCTCCAGCCAGCTAGCAACCTGCTCCCACCGCAGCCAGCTACCGCCAGCTACCCACCAACTGGCTAACGCCAGCTACCCAGCAACTGGTTACCTATAGCCAGCCAGTAACCTGCTCCCACTGCAGCCAGCTACCCACCAACTGGCTAACGCCAGCTACCCACCAACTGGCTAACGCCAGCTACCCAGCAACTGGTTACCTCCAGCCAGCCAGTAACCTGCTCCCACCGCAGCCAGCTACCGCCAGCTACCCACCAACTGGCTAACGCCAGCTACCCAGCAACTGGTTACCTCTAGCCAGCCAGTTACCTGCTCCCACTGCTTGGGCCATGTCCAATCAGAACAAAATCGAGTTTGTTAAATGTGTTAAGATTTTTAGGGCTCCAAAGACTAACCATAAAAGCTTTAAGGCAATTGAGAGAGAGAGAGAAAGTGAATTTTGGTTGGGATCGATGTAACCTCTTTGATTACGGGTCAGTTAAACGTTGCTATAATTGCTGGGGTTTTAAGCACGAGACGAAAATTTGGACAAACAAAATTGTGTGCGCAAAATGTTGTGAAAACCATGAAACGAAGACCATGGTTTAGAGCTCGATGTAAATCCTGATCGTAGAAGTCACGCATGTGAAGTGTTTAAGAAAAAAGTTGAATTAGAAAAGAAAGGAATATCCTAGTAGCCATTAATACTCAATCTTATCTATTTAAAGATCTGCGATTTAACTAACAATTTCGACGAGTTACAAAATCTAGCCATTAATAAGGATTTCGATATTTTATTCTATCCGAAACCCATGTAACCAAAGATATACAGTGAGTAACAAATATATTTGCACATTCAGTTCATTTAAAATCCCAGAAACATGCTATAAAAAAATACAGAAAGAAAACTCCAAGACCATTTCTTCCATTGATAAATTTAACTATTCTTACTGACAAGTGAAGAAAGATCAGTTTGGCTATAACAATGTGTCCCAATGTGATTGAAATTCCAGTGTCTTCATGCGAAAAAATAATTCACTTGTGCGATAGAGCTACAGAGAAATAGTAAATTTTGTAGGATGCCACGTAAAACAGCGCTAACGAGAGACTGGATCAACCGGAAATAAACTTCGTTCTAGAAGACCAATAAAGCTCAGTGCACGAAAACTAGCCCCACATGTTGCAACAGCATCAGGAAGAACAGTTAATCCACAAACTAATCGCATTGTGGAGTACACGTTTAAGTTTGGGGTTGCGACGCGTTGGCGTTGGTAACCTGGGATTTATTGAGGGCACCTTGACAGCTCTTGCCTTGTTGCGATGTAATTTGCCTCAGAGCGTTCAAAAATTAGGCATTCATGAGTCATTCTATTTCCAACAGGACAATGACCCCAAGCATTCAGGTACTGTAAAAAAGAATGATTGTTATATTTATAATGTGCCACATCAACTCATTGCGCCAATAGAAAATATATGGAATATTTTCGACAGTCAAATACGGAAAAGAAGAATTTCTAAAAAAATTTCTCAAAAACAGCACTGTTCTGTTCAATGCCAAGGAGACTACAAGCCATTATTGAAGCAAACAGGATGCGCAAATATTGAAATTTTAGAAATAATAACTTTTTTTCTTTTTTCCTTCAGAAAATTAAATGTGCACATACTTTTTTGAATACTGATATGACTCCGATTTTGAATGTTGGACCTTTTCTTTCTACATTTTCTGAAATACAACACGTTCCAGTTTCTTCAAAGGAAAATATTAAAATACGTTTTTTACTCACTGTAGACGACAGTGATAACTCATGCTATCTGTAAGCAAATGAACCTGCACGTATAACAAAAACACGACAACATAATTAGACTACGTAGTTTCAAACAAAGGCTCAAATCGTTAAAGATATGAAACTAAGCGATCATGAGACTATTACAATTGACCTCGATATTAAAGAGAGTTAAAGAGTTTTAAATGATCTATTCAGAGGCTTAAATAAATTTATAAACGTGAATTTCAGTATAGCCAGATAACATCAGTGCCTTATTTAGAGTTTAAAAAAAAGTAATTGCATTTGAAAAAACTAAATTTTAAACTTATCAAAACACTTGCTTCATATTTTTATGTTAATTAATATCTATTTATTAAAACGTATGAATGTATTTTAATAGATACTCTATGCTAAATAAACTTTTAAAAACAAACAAACCTCCAGCCAACTAGCAAGTGACTACCTCCACAGCCAATTAACAACTGACTTCCTCCACAGCCAGTAAACAACTGACTTCCTCCACAGCCAGCTAGCAACTGTTTCCATCCACAGCCAGTTAACAACTGCCAACGTCCAGCTAGCAACTGACTTCCTTCACAGCCAGTTAGCAACTGACTCCTTCCACAGCCAGCTAGCAACTGACTACATCCACAGCCAGTTAATAACTGCCGACCTCCAGCTAGCAACTGACTACCTTCACACCCAGCTAGCAACTGTTTCCATCCACAGCCAGTTAACAACTGCCAACGTCCAGCTAGCAACTGACTTCCTTCACAGCCAGTTAGCAACTGACTACCTTTACAGCCAGTTAACAACTGACTTCCTCCATATTCAGTTAACAACTGACTACCTTATCACCCAGCTAGTAACTGACTTCCTCCATATTCAGTTAACAACTGACTCCCTCCACAGCCAGCTAGCAACTGTTTCCATCCACAGCCAGTTAACAACTGCCAACGTCCAGCTAGCAACTGACTTCCTTCACAGCCAGTTAGCAACTGACTACCTTTACAGCCAGTTAACAACTGACTTCCTCCATATTCAGTTAACAACTGACTACCTTATCACCCAGCTAGTAACTGACTTCCTCCATATTCAGTTAACAACTGACTCCCTCCACAGCCAGCTAGCAACTGTTTCCATCCACAGCCAGTTAACAACTGCCAACGTCCAGCTAGCAACTGACTTCCTTCACAGCCAGTTAGCAACTAACTACCTTCACAGCCAG
This sequence comes from Orthonevra nobilis, assembly GCA_963555765.1. Lineage (NCBI taxonomy): Eukaryota > Metazoa > Arthropoda > Insecta > Diptera > Syrphidae > Orthonevra > Orthonevra nobilis. Next base: position 18,400,919 of record OY743226.1, on the reverse strand, counting down.
TTAACAACTGACTTCCTCCACAGCCAGTCAACAACTACGAACCTCCAACTAGCAACTGACTCCCTTCACAGTCAGTTAGCAACTGACTCCTTCCACAGCCAGCTAGCAACTGACTTCATCCACAGCCAGTTAATAACTGCCGACCTCCAGCTAGCAACTGACTACCTTCACACCCAGCTAGTAACTGACTTCCTCCATATTCAGTAAACAATTGACTTCCTCCACAGCCAGCTAGCAACTGTTTCCATCCACAGCCAGTTAACAACTGCCAACGTCCAGCTAGCAACTGACTTCCTTCACAGCCAGTTAGCAACTGACTCCTTCCACAGCCAGCTAGCAACTGACTACATCCACAGCCAGTTAATAACTGCCGACCTCCAGCTAGCAACTGACTACCTTCACACCCAGCTAGTAACTGACTTCCTCCATATTCAGTTAACAACTGACTCCCTCCACAGCCAGCTAGCAACTGTTTCCATCCACAGCCAGTTAACAACTGCCAACGTCCAGCTAGCAACTGACTTCCTTCACAGCCAGTTAGCAACTAACTACCTTCACAGCCAGTTAACAACTGACTTCCTCCACAGCCAGTCAACAACTACGAACCTCCAGCTAGCAACTGACTCCCTTCACAGTCAGTTAGCAACTGACTCCTTCCACAGCCAGCTAGCAACTGACTTCATCCACAGCCAGTTAATAACTGCCGACCTCCAGCTAGCAACTGACTACCTTCACACCCAGCTAGTAACTGACTTCCTCCATATTCAGTTAACAACTGACTCCCTCCACAGCCAGCTAGCAACTGTTTCCATCCACAGCCAGTTAACAACTGCCAACGTCCAGCTAGCAACTGACTTCCTTCACAGCCAGTTAGCAACTGACTACCTTTACAGCCAGTTAACAACTGACTTCCTCCACAGCCAGTTAACAACTACCAACCTCCAGCTAGCAACTGACTCCCTTCACAGTCAGTTAGCAACTGACTCCTTCCACAGCCAGCTAGCAACTGACTACATCCACAGCCAGTTAATAACTGCCGATCTCCAGCTAGCAACTGACTCCTTCCACAGCCAGTTAACTACTGACTCCCTCCACAGCCAGCTAGCAACTGACTCCCTCCACAGCCAGCTAACAACTGACTTCCTCCATATTCAGTTAACAACTGACTACCTTATCACCCAGCTAGTAACTGACTTCCTCCATATTCAATTAACTACTGACTCCCTCCACAGCCAGCTAGCAACTGACTCCCTCCACAGCCAGCTAACAACTGACTTCCTCCATATTCAGTTAACAACTGACTACCTTATCACCCAGCTAGTAACTGACTTCCTCCATATTCAGTTAACAACTGACTACCTTATCACCCAGCTAGTAACTGACTTCCTCCATATTCAATTAACAACTGACTCCCTCCACAGCCAGCTAGCAACTGACTCCCTCCACAGCCAGTTAACTACTGACTCCCTCCACACCCAGCTAGCAACTGACTCCCTCCACAGCCAGCTAGCAACTGTTTCCATCCACAGCCAGTTAACAACTGCCAACGTCCAGCTAGCAACTGACTTCCTTTACAGCCAGTTAGCAACTGACTACCTTCACAGCCAGTTAACAACTGACTTCCTCCACAGCCAGTAAACAACTGACTTCCTCCACAACCAGTAAACAACTGACTTCCTCCACAGCCAGTTAACAACTACCAACCTCCAGCTAGCAACTGACTCCCTTCACAGTCAGTAAGCAACTGGCTCCTTCCACAGCCAGCTAGCAACTGTTTCCATCCACAGCCAGTTAACAACTGCCAACCTCCAGCTAGCAACTGACTTCCTTCACAGCCAGCTAGCAACTGACTACCTTCACAGCCAGTTAACAACTGACTTCCTCCACAGCCAGCTAACAACTGCAAACCTCCAGCTAGCAACTGACTCCCTTCACAGTCAGTAAGCAACTGGCTCCTTCCACAGCCAACTAGCAACTGACTACGTCCACAGCAAGTAAACAACTGCTAAACTCCACCCAACAACTGACTTCCTCCACAGCCAGTTAACAACTACCAACCTCCAGCAAGCAGCTGACTCCCTTCACAGTCAGTTAGAAACTGACTCCTTCCACAGCCAGCTAGCAACTGACTACATCCACAGCTAGTTAACAATTGACTTCCTCCACAGCCAGTAAACAACTGACTTCCTTCACAGCCAGTTAGCAACTGGCTCCCTCCATAGCCAGTTTACAACTGCCAACCTCCAGCTAGCAACTGACTACCTTCACACCCAGCTAGTAACTGACTTCCTCCATATTCGGTTAACAACTGACTACCTTCACATCCAGCTAGTAACTGACTTCCTCCATATTCAGTTAACAACTGACTCCCTCCACAGCCAGCTAGCAACTGACTCCCTCCACAGCCAGCTAGCAACTGTTTCCATCCACAGCCAGTTAACAACTGCCAACCTCCAGCTAGCAACTGACTTCCTTCACAGCCAGTTAGCAACTGACTCGCTCCATAGCCAGCTAGCAACTGACTCCCTCCACAGCCAGCTAGCAACTGACTCCCTCCACAGCCAGCTAGCAACTGTTTCCATCCACAGCCAGTTAACAACTGCCAACCTCCAGCTAGCAACTGACTTCCTTCACAGCCAGTTAGCAACTGACTCCCTCCACAGCCAGCTAGCAACTGTTTCCATCCACAGCCAGTTAACAACTGCCGAACTCCAGCTAGCAACTGACTACCTTCACACCCAGCTAGTAACTGACTTCCTCCAAAGCCAGCTAGCAACTGTTTCCATCCACAGCCAGTTAACAACTGCCAACTTCCAGCTAGCAACTGACTTCCTTCACAGCCAGTTAGCAACTGACTCCCTCCACAGCCAGCTAGCAACTGTTTCCATCCACAACCAGTTAACAACTACCAACCTACAGCAAGCAACTGACTCCCTTCACAGTCAGTAAGCAACTGACTCCTTCCACAGCCAGCTAGCAACTGACTTCCTTCACAGCCAGCCAGCAACTGACTACATCCACAGCCAGTTAACAACTGACCTCCTCCACAGCCAGTAAATAACTGACTTCCTTCACAACCAGTTAGCAACTGGCTCCCTCCACAGCCAGTTAACAACTGACTTCCTCCACAGCCAGTTAACAACTACCAACCTCCAGCTAGCAACTGACTTCCTTCACAGCCAGTTAACAACTGACTCCCTCCACAGCCAGTTAACAACTGACTCCCTCCACAGCCAGCTAGCAACTGTTTCCATCCACAGCCAGTGAACAACTGCCAACCTCCAGCTAGCAACTGACTTCCTTCACAGCCAGTTAGCAACTGACTCCCTCCACAGCCAGCTAGCAACTGTTTCCATCCACAGCCAGTTAACAACTGCCAACCTCCAGCTAGCAACTGACTTCCTCCACAGCCAGTTAACAACTGACTCCCTCCACAGCCAGCTAGCAACTGACTCCCTCCACAGCCAGTTAACAACTGACTCCCTCCACAGCCAGCTAGCAACTGACTACCTTCACAGCCAACTAGCAACTGACTTCCTCCACAGCCAGCTAACAACTGGCTTCCTCCATATTCAGTTAACAACTGACTCCCTCCACAGCCAGTTAACAACTGACTCCCTCCACACCCAGCTAGCAACTGACTACCTTCACACCCAGCTAGCAACTGACTTCCTCCATATTCAATTAACAACTGACTCCCTCCACAGCCAGCTAGCAACTGACTCCCTCCACAGCCAGCTAGCAACTGTTTCCATCCACAGCCAGTTAACAACTACCAACCTCCAGCAAGCAGCTGACTCCCTTCACAGTCAGTTAGCAACTGACTCCTTCCACAGCTAGCTAGCAACTGACATCGTCCACAGTCAGCTAGTAACTGACTTTCTCCATATTCAGTTAACAACTGACTCCCTCCACAGCCAGCTAGCAACTGACTCCCTCCACAGCCAGTTAACAACTGACTCCCTCCACACCCAGCTAGCAACTGACTCCCTCCACAGCCAGCTAGCAACTGACTACCTTCACAGCCAACTAGCAACTGACTTCCTCCATATTCTGTTAACAACTGACTTCCTCCATATTCAGTTAACAACTGACTCCCTCCACAGCCAGCTAGCAACTGACTCCCTCCACAGCCAGTTAACAACTGACTCCCTACACACCCAGCTAGCAACTGACTCCCTCCACAGCCAGCAAGCAACTGACTACCTTCACAGCCAACTAGCAACTGACTTCCTCCATATTCTGTTAACAACTGACTTCCTCCATATTCAGTTAACAACTGACTCCCTCCACAGCCAGCTAGCAACTGACTCCCTCCACAGCCAGTTAACAACTGACTTCCTCCACACCCAGCTAGCAACTGACTCCTTCCACAGCCAGCTAGCAACTGACTTCCTCCACAGTCAGCTAGTAACTGACTTTCTCCATATTCAGTTAACAACTGACTCCCTCCACAGCCAGCTAGCAACTGAATCCCTCCACAGCCAGTTACCAATTGACTACCTTCACACCCAGCCAGTAACTGTCTTCCTCCATATTCAGTTAACAACTGTCTCCCTCCACAGCCAGCTAGCAACTTACTACCTCCACAGCCAGTTAACAACTTACTACCTCCACAGCCAGTTAACAACTGACTCCCTCCACACCCAGCTAGCAACTGACTCCCTCCACAGCCAGCTAGCAACTGACTACCTTCACAGCCAACTAGCAACTGACTTCCTCCATATTCAGTTAACAACTGACTCCCTCCACAGCCAGCTAGCAACTGACTCCCTCCACAGCCAGTTAACAACTGACTTCCTCCACACCCAGCTAGCAACTGACTCCTTCCACAGCCAGCTAGCAACTGACTTCCTCCACAGTCAGCTAGTAACTGACTTTCTCCATATTCAGTTAACAACTGACTCCCTCCACAGCCAGCTAGCAACTGAATCCCTCCACAGCCAGTTACCAATTGACTACCTTCACACCCAGCTAGTAACTGTCTTCCTCCATATTCAGTTAACAACTGTCTCCCTCCACAGCCAGCTAGCAACTTACTACCTCCACAGCCAGTTAACAACTTACTACCTCCACAGCCAGTTAACAACTGACTCCCTCCACACCCAGCTAGCAACTGACTCCCTCCACAGCCAGCTAGCAACTGACTACCTTCACAGCCAACTAGCAACTGACTTCCTCCATATTCAGTTAACAACTGACTCCCTCCACAGCCAGCTAGCAACTGACTCCCTCCACAGCCAGTTAACAACTGACTTCCTCCACACCCAGCTAGCAACTGACTCCTTCCACAGCCAGCTTGCAACTGACTTCCTCCACAGTCAGCTAGTAACTGACTTTCTCCATATTCAGTTAACAACTGACTCCCTCCACAGCCAGCTAGCAACTGAATCCCTCCACAGCCAGTTACCAATTGACTACCTTCACACCCAGCTAGTAACTGTCTTCCTCCATATTCAGTTAACAACTGTCTCCCTCCACAGCCAGCTAGCAACTTACTACCTCCACAGCCAGTTAACAACTTACTACCTCCACAGCCAGTAAACAACTGACTTCCTTCACAGCCAGTTAGCAACTGGCTCCCTCCATAGCCAGTTTACAACTGCCAACCTCCAGCTAGCAACTGTTTCCCTCCACAGCCAGTTAACAACTGACTCCCTCCACACCCAGCTAGCAACTGACTTCCTCCACAGCCAGCTAGTAACTGACTTTCTCCATATTCAGTTAACAACTGAGTCCCTCCACAGCCAGCTAGCAACTGACTCCCTCCACAGCCAGTTAACAACTACCAACCTCCAGCAAGCAGCTGACTCCCTTCACAGTCAGTTAGCAACTGACTCCTTCCACAGCCAGCTAGCAACTGACTACATCCACAGCCAGTTAACAACTGACTTCCTCCACAGCTAGTAAACAACTGACTTCCTTCACAGCCAGTTAGCAACTGGCTTCCTCCACAGCCAGTTAACAACTTACTACCTCCACAGCCAGTAAACAACCGACTTCCTTCACAGCCAGTTAGCAACTGGCTCCCTCCATAGCCAGTTTACAACTGCCAACCTCCAGCTAGCAACTGTTTCCCTCCACAGCCAGTTAACAACTGACTCCCTCCACACCCAGCTAGCAACTGACTTCCTCCACAGCCAGCTAGTAACTGACTTTCTCCATATTCAGTTAACAACTGACTCCCTCCACAGCCAGCTAGCAACTGACTCCCTCCACAGCCAGTTAACAACTACCAACCTCCAGCAAGCAGCTGACTCCCTCCACAGCCAGCTAGCAACTGACTCCCTCCACAGCCAGTTAACAACTACCAACCTCCAGCAAGCAGCTGACTCCCTTCACAGTCAGTTAGCAACTGACTCCTTCCACAGCCAGCTAGCAACTGACTTCCTCCACAGTCAGCTAGTAACTGACTTTCTCCATATTCAGTTAACAACTGACTCCCTCCACAGCCAGCTAGCAACTGACTCCCTCCACAGCCAGTTAACAACTACCAACCTCCAGCAAGCAGCTGACTCCCTTCACAGTCAGTTAGCAACTGACTCCTTCCACAGCCAGCTAGCAACTGACTTCCTCCACAGCCAGCTAGTAACTGACTTTCTCCATATTCAGTTAACAACTGACTCCCTCCACAGCCAGCTAGCAACTGACTCCCTCCACAGCCAGTTAACAACTACCAACCTCCAGCAAGCAGCTGACTCCCTTCACAGTCAGTTAGCAACTGACTCCTTCCACAGCCAGCTAGCAACTGACTTCCTCCACAGTCAGCTAGTAACTGACTTCCTCCATATTCAGTTAACAACTGACTACCTTATCACCCAGCTAGTAACTGACTTCCTTCACAGCCAGTTAGCAACTGACTCCCTCCACAGCCAGTTAACAACTGACTCCCTCCACACCCAGCTAGCAACTGACTACCTTCACAGCCAACTAGCAACTGACTTCCTCCATATTCAGTTAACAACTGACTCCGTCCACAGCCAGCTAGCAACTGACTCCCTCCACAGCCAGTTAACAACTGACTCCCTCCACACCCAGCTAGCAACTGACTCCTTCCACAGCCAGCTAGCAACTGACTTCCTCCACAGTCAGCTAGTAACTGACTTTCTCCATATTCAGTTAACAACTGACTCCCTCCACAGCCAGCTAGCAACTGAATCCCTCCACAGCCAATTACCAATTGACTACCTTCACACCCAGCTAGCAACTGACTCCCTCCACAGCCAGCTAGCAACTGACTACCTTCACAGCCAACTAGCAACTGACTTCCTCCATATTCAGTTAACAACTGACTCCCTCCACAGCCAGCTAGCAGCTGACTCCCTTCACAGTCAGTTAGCAACTGAATCCCTCCACAGCCAGTTACCAATTGACTACCTTCACACCCAGCTAGTAACTGTCTTCCTCCATATTCAGTTAACTACTGTCTCCCTCCACAGCCAGCTAGCAACTTACTACCTCCACAGCCAGTTAACAACTTACTACCTCCACAGCCAGTAAACAACTGACTTCCTTCACAGCCAGTTAGCAACTGGCTCCCTCCACAGCCAGCTAGCAACTGACTCCCTCCACACCCAGCTAGTAACTGACTTCCTCCATATTCAGTTAACAACTGACTACCTTATCACCCAGCTAGTAACTGACTTCCTTCACATTCAGTTAACAACTGACTCCCTCCACACCCAGCTAGCAACTGACTCCCTCCACAGCCAGTTACCAATTGACTACCTTCACACCCAGCTAGTAACTGACTTCCTCCATATTCAGTTAATAACTGACTACCTTATAACCCAGCTAGTAACTGACTTCCTTCACAGCCAGTTAGCAACTGGCTTCCTCCATAGCCAGTTTACAACTTCCAACCTCCAGCTAGCAACTGTTTCCCTCCACAGCCAGTTAACAACTGCCAACCTCCAGCTAGCAACTGACTTCCTTCACAGCCAGTTAGCAACTGACTCCCTCCACAGCCAGCTAGCAACTGACTTCCTCCACAGCCAGCTAGCAACTGACTCCCTCCACAGCCAGCTAGCAACTGACTCCCTCCACAGCGAGTTAACAGCCGACTACGTTCACAGCCAGCTAGCAACTGACTTCCTCCACAGCCAGCTAGCAACTGACTCCCTCCACAGCCAGCTAGCAACTGACTCCCTCCACAGCCAGTTACCAATTGACTACCTTCACACCCAGCTAGTAACTGACTTCCTCCATATTCAGTTAACAACTGACTACCTTATCACCCAGCTAGTAACTGACTTCCTTCACAGCCAGTTAGCAACTGACTCCCTCCACAGCCAGCTAGCAACTGACTTCCTCCATAGCCAGCTAGCAACTGACTCCCTCCACAGCCAGCTAGCAACTGACTCCCTCCACAGCGAGTTAACAGCCGACTACGTTCACAGCCAGCTAGCAACTGACTTCCTCCACAGCCAGCTAGCAACTGACTCCCTCCACAGCCAGCTAGCAACTGACTCCCTCCACAGCCAGTTACCAATTGACTACCTTCACACCCAGCTAGTAACTGACTTCCTCCATATTCAGTTAACAACTGACTACCTTATCACCCAGCTAGTAACTGACTTCCTTCACAGCCAGTTAGCAACTGGCTCCCTCCACAGCCAGCTAGCAATTGACTACCTTCACAGCCAGTTAACAACGGGCAACCTCCAGCTAGCAACTGACTCCCTCCACAGCTCCCACAGCAGCCAGCTAGCAATTGGCCTTTTGACATGTGAGTGAACGTCTTTAGGACAATTTGCCAACATCAGCTTCATTTATGAGAATGCTTAGACTGAGGAGAGGGAACATTCGCGAACGAGATGTACGGGCCCTCGATTTTAACTCACGGATCGGCAGTGAAACTTTTGTTGGCTGTTTACCTGGACTTCGGAAAAAGTCTGATTGATTTTGTCGTAAAACGAAGTCATATTATAATGAGCAAAATTTTCCCATACCTCCAGATCAGCAAAGTGATTGTGAGGATCTACAGATCAACAACATTGGGATCGACGCATGGTTCTAGATCAGGGCCCGAATAAGAATTTCTCAATGGAGAGTTCCTTAATGTCTGGACAGCAAACGCAAGAGACCGCCATCCCAAAACCATTGCCATGTAAGTTTAAGGAGGAGCCTGTAGTAGAGAAGTGCGTCTCTACAGACATTTAAACGTCTTTTAGACAGAATGAGCCTCTGGTCATGGTCTTCCTCTTGGAGCAGCAAAAGATGCCCATCAAATTGAACATCAACATCGTCTGCCCGATGAAGCCTTCTTACTGGCATGCTTGGAATCTTTGAGTGTACTGTAAGGCCGGGTTAAAGACTTGGACAACAACAAAAAGAGCTTTAATTGTCCGGTTGTACAGTTCCATCGAACAAGTTGCTTAAGGAATGAAACTTAATCGTTCGAAAATCAGACGCCAGAACCAGAAACATGATCTCTTAAGCATCTGTCCAGTCCCACTATTTGCAATGCCAATGCAAACAGCTCACTCCTGTCAACTGCTTACTCTTTGGCTAAGTTGCTTGATTGCTCAGTAAAAAGCACCTCAATAAAAAACTGATTGATTATAGGCTTGGACTACCCTAACCTGTTCATCGATTGCTTGATTGGAACCACCTGCAAAAAGGTAACCACGATTTTCGCAGGATAGAGGATATCTGGAGTCTACCTTGCAGTTTGAGTGAGCAGAACACAATTCAACTACTTTGTACAAATAACCGAAACAATTTTTGTTCGCTTTGTTTTCGTCAAATCCTTTTTCTTCATTCTGCAATCCGATTTCATCATAAGTCCTTTCCATTGGGCGTACAACCAATCTGAGGACCCATTAAACCGTAAAGTATGGCAAACTTCAAAGGAAATTCCTTCCTTGCAGTGCAACACTATTTTTCCAAACGTTTAAAGTAAAAAAAAATGAATATTTCACAAGGAACGAGAACTTTGAAGCGAAAGTAAATATTTTTCGCTTCAATTCGTATTCCCCTGGACGAAGTCCTTTTCAAATGCAGGACAATACCAAGCCAAGGATTCGGGACGAATTTCTTCTTTAAATTGAAGTTTGTTTCTCCATTCAATTCTTTTGTTTTGATTTATTTTCTTTATGTTGTTTTTACTTTGAAACAGGACAACGGCGGTGGAAGGAGAAGCGCACATAACGTATCCTTGCGCAAATGGCGTAGGACTAGAATTTGTATTTTATGTTTTTACCAAGGAAATATGTGACAGGCCAACAGTAAGATACCCTGGAAGCGATGAAGTGTAATATGCGACTATTGGGAGCAATTCCTTTTCCATGACTTTAAGGTTGATCCTGACGTGGGAAGGACGGAGGACACTTTTCTTTTATTTTCTCATTTTTGTTTTTCCTAGCATCCTGCAAAGTTGTACTTGTTTTCCTTTTAACAGTATTGTGTGGGAAGTTTATTTGCTCGAAGAAATGCATTGAAATAGTTCAGGGTTGTAGTTCAGCTGTGTGCAAGGATGCTGGAACTGTTTGAAAGGTAATCGTAAAATCGAAGTTTTGTTCGTTTTTTTTTTCCTCGTCAGTGACAGGATGTTCTAACTTTAGAGAGATGAAGAATATCTGGCGGATATGAAATGGTATAGCAAATCTTATAACCCAAAAACGAATCTATGAATGTCCTTTAAGACTTTGTGCAGCAATATATAAACTCAAGAAAACTTAGTGAGCCTAATGCTCTCTACTCTGGTTATCTTTAGCTGTGAATATTTTCCTTGTAAATTAACCGTAAAGACTCTTTATCTCCCAGATGATCATGGAAGTAACAACGACAGCTCCGGAGACTCCCTCTCGTCCTTAAAATCGTTCAAGTCCAATCTTAATCTTCACTAATTACATTCACATTTATTGATTTTCAAAGCATAATCAGTATCATGCACATCCCCTTCGGCGGATATCCTTATAGTTTCCTCTCATCCACATCCATAAACAAGGCGTTCGGTATTATGCCTCACAAGACAGCAAAAAGGGATTACAAATTTGTCGAAGAGAGAGATTTTATGGGCAACTTTATTGTCATGTGAAAAGTTCAACAAACTTAATGCTCATAATATAACGAAGGATATTTAGTCTGTGGGGGTAATGCCCCAGGACAAACATTTTAATGACAAAATCTCAGCGTGTCTTGGGTTATGGTTTACCTGTGACGCTTAATTACAGCCACTCCAAGTTTATGAAAAACTTTATCTGTGAAATTTGAAAGGATACAACAATGGTAAAAAGAAAATGCCGTAAAATATATCATTTGAGGTGAGAATGAGAAGACTAGGAAACTTGTTCAGGGGGTGATGGATACCCTTATAATGTTTTTTTGACTGGAGCATTGTTTATGAAGGAATCGTTGAAGTTAGTCGACTGGCTAGACAGAGTTTTTGTTTCACAAACATTTTCCAATCCAAATAATCTTGGGATGCACCTTGGTATTATAATAATATTCAATGGCCGAAAAAAATGCGGCGTAGATCCGAAAACTAATGTGAAGAACTGAGTGAACGACTTACCAAAAAGAGAATTGGAGACATAATGGAACCTTGAGTTACGCTAGCATTTTTGTGATGAATTGGAAACTTGAAGTCATTCATTGCCACTTGGATTGAACGGCCCGAGAGGAGCAGAGTTGAAAAAGAATGCAATCGTTTTAAATTGCATTCATTGAAGTCATGTGGAAAACTTCGTTGTATTGACTTCAAACAAACAATTAAATATCATAGTTTAACTTCAAAATATGAAATCACCATTAATTTAAAAGTCGTTGATTGATCATATATTTAAGTCAATTAAAAGATTACATTCATTGTGTTTTTAGTGAAATCACTGAAGTCTTTTGAAGTCATTGAAGTCATTTTAAAGATATTAAGGTAGTACTGAAGACTTTTGTATCAAACTGTGTTAATTCGTTATGAAAAAAGTGTTCGCGCCGAATATTTAAATCATCTCAAAAATAGAGATATCCATTGTCCCAAGATCCAAGATCACTGCGGAATATGCCCCGCTGAATTGCTCGCAAGCTTTTTCAGACCCATGCCACATATGAAAAAAATTATAATGGAACAAATGTCATATATGCTGAATAAACGATATTTTATACATCAGAATTTCTGAATTCCTACATCTTAACAAATGATTAGCTTTTAAAATCAGCAAGTTTTTCAAAATTCGCACTTGATCCATAATCCACGTCGAGGGAATGTCGAATAAAAATAAGTAAGGTGTAGCAAATATCGGTTCTAAAAGACCATTTCGAATCAATACAATCGGATTCGAAAGATTTCAAAATGACTACAGGGACTTCAAATGACTTCAATGGCTTCAAAAATACTTAAACCTCCACAGGCAGCTACCAACTGATTACTTCCACAGCCAGCTAGCAATTGACTACCTTCACAGTCAGTTAACAACTGCCAACCTCCAGCTAGCAACTGATTCCCTCCACAGCCAGCTTGCTACTGACAACCTCCAGCTAACAACTGACTTCCTTCATAGCCAGTTAACAACTGACTTCCTCCACAGCCAGCTAGCAACTGGCTACCTCCAGCCAGGAGATGCAGGATATTGCATTCACTCCAGCGCAATCTTTGGATTGACTTAAGCGCATGATCAAACAATGACTTCAAAATGAATGGAGATTTCATATTTTGGCGTTGAAGTCTTTAAGTGATCTCATGATTTAAACATATTTGAAAATAAATCAAATGAGTTCAGTCTTAAATGATTAAATTCCTTTACAACTCTGCCGAATTTACAAATGGGTCATAAGCTTAATTACATATTTTATGACAACATCAACCTGAGGACTCCACTTTTTAATGAAATATCTCATCAGTGATAAATGGTTTCAAATCTGGGAAGCAAAATCTGGTATTTTTTAAAGCCCCATCTCCGCCAAGAGACTGAAAATCCCCTGGAGAGTACACTTAACAAGATAAAGCTTCTTTGGCTGTTCGGAGATGGCAATAAATTGAAGGCTAAAGCCCCGCCATTTATGCCGAGTGAAGCAAACTAGATGTGCCTTCCAAACAAACTGACTTTCATAGTTTGGCTTATTTATGTGCCTTATTTATTCGAACAAGAAAGCAAAACATTCTTCAAGTTAACCTAATAGGCAAAATATGTCAGTTATGCTGTGGTACCGTCCCCGATCTTTCATTATTTAGTTTGAGAGGTGAAAGGGAATTTTGGTCTGAAGGAACGTCGCCCAATTTTCATTAACATCATTAACATTTTGGATGTGCGTTAGAGGCAGCACCGGGCATTTCCTACTTCGGTAGATCCCCATCAGGTGCAGTAGAAGCGGTTAAGCGCTTAATTTTCGATAATATCGGTCTAATGAGCGTTGCAAAGATCAAAACTTTCGTCTCCCTCGTTAGCCTTATTAAGTATCTTTCTTCTGTGGTTGTTGAACAGAAATTTGTCTGTAATAAGTATCTATCGATATTTGACGTGTACTCGACTGTAATGACGGTATGTACGTATGCAATGAAATTGTTTTTCCTTCTTTAACCGCCAGTCTATATCCTTTTCCGCAACCGAAATTTTGAAAAATAGTGTTAAATTCTCATGGGCCTTGAGATTTCCCCTTTTTGGCGATTTGAACGGTTCAGTCTAATCGCCAGAACTGAGCTGGCGATTTGTTCATTAAGGCCTTCACGCATTTACAAGAAAATGCTTTGCAACTGCCAATAAAACATTTTTTTTCACGCACTTCTGTCCCTCCAAGGAAAAAAGCACCATGTTCCATGAGTCGCCCATGGAAAAGTCAAAAGGGGAAACTTTATACCACTGTGGATCTAAAATCATTCCTTGAGCGAAACCTGCAAGAACCAAAAATTGTTATGAATATTTCGAACCAATAAAAAAACAGTGTCTTTACACCTTTTTTTAGGGCCATAATTTTGAAAATGTCAAGAAGGTGAAAACGTACAGAATCAGAAAACCAAGTACTTATCATTGGCACACCAATTTTCCCCCTTCCATTTCCATGGCATGCATGGATCGGTTTTCTTAAAAGTCTGAAGAAAGTCCTTTTTTATTTTTATTTTCTTATCTCCAAGCTTGATCCTTCATCACCTTTTTCTCACACTTCAGTATTGAAATGCTTTTGAAACTCGTGATGAAAGAACGAGTTGTATTTCGAGTTTTTCAACTAAAAGAAAATTATTTGCTTAAATCAACACATCCGTTTTCGAAGCTCTGAAAGGATATAAACTCTGTGATAAAAGTCCTGACACAATGTCAATATTTAAGCATCTACTTTTCACAGCTTTTGTGATATTATTTCATTACGGTTACAGACAGAATGTCGCGACAAGAGGACAATGGCCAGTCAATAAGAAAACCCCCCTTCTTCAAACGACGAATTTCAAAGCTTTAATGATATTAATGAATTGTTTGTTATCCACAAGATTCGTCCTGCCACACAAGGAACAACATATCCACGGCGAAGACTAATGTTTTCCATTAAGGGATGGATTTGAAAAACAACAAAGTTCAACATACAGTCTGGGTTGTTCCACTAAATTAGAGTGCCAAAATGGTTGGTCCCGTTTGTAGACGAATTATTGTGATTAATAGCTAGCTTGGGGTGACGTCGCGATAGTTCTGATCCAAGCTCATCCTTCGAGTATGATAATCCGCCAGAAAAAAGAAAAACAGAATCCCCCTTAATGCGAAGCAATTTATCAAAATATTAAGACTGGTTTAAGGACTTCACTAACGGTTTCCGAGGATATTGAAAGTCTACGGGAAATTAAATAACATGTGGATCCGACATGTGGTCATGTTTCCTAATTTAAACTTAAATCGGTTGCGGTTCGATGTGGTTTATCATGTTTACGAAGGAGAATCGGCATTGGAAGTCCAAAGAGGACATCAGTTGGGATTTCCGGTAAATGCTCTGGTATATCTCAGAAGGAAAATTCTGTGGCTAAGTGGATTAATTAACAAAGGGTATTGATATTTTGCTAAAAGTAATGAACGAGTTTAGAGAAATGTTTTACACATAAAAAAGCTTCCTGCAGAATGATGCTACCTTTCTTTTGTTTGAGTTAATTTTATAAGCGGTACAAGAAATTGAGAATTAGAAGGGACAAGAATACTACAAGCTGAGAATTTTGTAGTTAGTGGAAAAAGTGGAAAAGAGTTTCGATTTGGATCAGGCGAATCATTTTTAAAGCATGCAGTAACTTAATCTTTTTGTATTCCTCGTGAAAATAATTGAACTTCCATAATACAGTCGTCATTGCATTATGTAAGGTTATGATGAAGACACCACAAAGGATCTATTTCGAACCTTGGAAACCTTATTTTTCGTGAAGCACTTTTCTCAAATCATCCAATTTTTCTTCGAAATTGTAGGACTCGTGTAACTTACTCCAAGTAAAGATATATGATGAGTTTGTAAGTGTCAGCCAATCTTTGATTTCTGTGAGGGTTTGAGAATCAGCTCAACATAGAGATCCTGTCAAACAATCCAAAAAGTCAGAACAAGATGAGGTGTATTGTAATATTTGACCACTTAGTCAATTCCATTCAGTAGCGTAAAGTAATTTGATGCTTTCTTCGAGGATACATTAAGGATAAATTCTGGTAATGCCTAGGGACTGTGGTAAATCACTAATTGGTATGCTGGACAGATTCATGTATCTTCAGGTGTACCGAACAGCTTTGATGACCCATGTTACCCATGGATCAACAAGACTGAAGTATTATGGCCGCAGAACTTGTTTATCACCTTCGTTATATTTTGTTTGAAAAATTCAAAATTCAAAAACAAAAAAACCTTTTATTTTAGCTATTAAAAAACTTATTTCAGTTATTTCAAAATCACACCATTTACTTGCATTCGAAAACACCCCCGCCGTGTGTACACTGACCCTTATGGGGAAAGGTCGCTCGTGTCTGGATGTTAACTTTCAGAAAAGGGTGTCCATTTTGCCTCCTCCTAATACCTTAATTTTTAAGGGCATATAGCTGAAGCTTGCGCTCTGCCTTGGCACAAAAACTTGAGTCTTTAGTTTCGACTGTTCCTGTAAAGACCCAATATACACCTGTCGGGTTAAATGTGAATGAATTCCAAGTGCATTCCTTGTTCATGGCAGGCTTTATAAGTCAGCATCTAGCTTAAGATGATAAGCTTCCTTGCCAAATAAAACAGATAAATTGTTAATATTTTAACTGTTTAATTTTATACTATTCACCTTTTTATGTCCTTCTGCATATTTCTAACTAAATATATGTCATTTTAGTTCGGCTAACTGGCCGCATCGTCCGCGAATGTAACGATGAAACGTATACCCATGGAATATACCCGTATGCAATAAGAACAATGCCGGACCAACTTCGTTTCCTTGTGGTACTTCAGAAAGTTCTCTATAAATCGATTTTCTGATTTTGAATCTAGTACCACTGTTTTTGAAAGAACCTACCGTAGCTTATGCGTTTTCGGTTTTTCTGTTCAATTAGAAGCTTTCCATAATGAGAAGGTGGACATGATTTGCCCACTCAGATTTCTAGCGCGTTTTGTAAAACCTCCAAACTCCAAGTATCTTTTCCATTTCGCTCAAAGCTCTGTACTATTCTCAATTTTTTTTGAAGCCCTTTCATATATTTCACTTGTTATAAATATTCATAGTTAAACTTTTGTAGAAATTTTAGCCAAGCCTTTTGTGACATTTGAATATATAAGATGAGAAGTTTTTGGTTTGGAAAACCGATTTTTGGCTGATCGACCAGGTGACATTCGATCACAATAAAAAAAATGTGGCTTTATCAAATCCGGATATTCTTCTCCGATGATACTATTCTGACCTTAAAAGGCTCCCTGCTGCAGCTTACATTCAGGGCGAAAATGTAGACACGCGACATTTATTAAGGCAAGCTGTCGCCGTTTCGATGTAAGCGTCTTGCTATTGAATTTTGATTTCTTGCACAAAACTAGTTAAGTAGCATCTTGGTAAACATCAGCACTTCATTTGTGGTAAAAAATAAAGTTTGCAGAAAAATCAGGTCTAAAAATCTTGCACTATAGTCCACCTGACACCAAAGCGTCCTACTTGTCCAAATAATGTTATGAAAAGGTAAATTTTATATGCAGAGAATATTCTCGAATATTACTGTGATAAGAATTTAACATTTTGTACATTAATTAACTATGAAAGATAGAAAATAATTTTATACATATAATTCGCAGTCATATTTTAATAATCTGTGTATCATCCCTTACAAATAAGGATATATCCTCGCGGACCCTTTTGTAGACCTTTTCGAGTTCTATAAATTTTGTGGAAAAAACAGAGAAGCTATATTAAATTTCGTTTACCGCATAGTGCAACATGCGTTATATGCGTATTCATATACTCTTGAGAACGAGCAAATTATAAAAAAATAAAATTTTTAAGACTTCCTCTTACAAACAAACTTAACCTTAAAGTTAACATAAAGATATATGTCCACGAGGATTTTTTTATATAACTTTTTGAGATCCACAACACCTTTTTAGATACCATTAAATATCACTTATTGTTAAAGATGCGTTCGCGTTCGCAAAGAAAGGTCCTTTAATTTGAACGGGATAACCCATTTCCAGACATTGTAAAAATATATGTAAGTTTTTAAGATTATCTTAAAGGGATTGCAAATTCGTTCGAAATTTGTGTGATGAAGTCGATATGTACGCTTCCCAATCCCACCCAAACGTCTCATCCGTGTACTGGTCATGCTGTCATGGCAACAGATCTCATCGCCGATGTGGATAAGACTACGTTGTTAAAGGGATAGCTTCTCAATCACGCAAATACCACCTTGATCAAAAAGTTACCAGAATTTATTCAGAAAATAAAAAATGCAAGTTTATTCATCTAAATATATTTTGTCCCCTTCAAAGTTATCCCCATCGAGTGCAAAACACTTATGCCAGCGTTGGATCCAATCCTCGAAACATTTATTATATTCGGTTTTCCGTAAGTCCATCAGCTCTTCCTGCTATTTTACATTATTTCCTCTCGGTTGCTGAAAAGCGTTACCCGTCATAGTTTTTTAACTCGATTGAGCAGAAAGAAGTCACATGGAGCCAAATCAGGTGAACCCGGTGGTATTTGGTGCATTTCCCGTCAAAAAATTTTGAATTATGATGGCACAGTTTTCTGCCACACAATTTTGGTCTTTTTCGGCGAATTGCTTCAGGCAAACGTCTCAAAACGCCTTCTGTATAGCCTTCTGGCAAAAAATCATGATGCACTACACCGTTGTAATCCATGAAAACCGCGAGCACTGACTAAATCGAATTTAATACAAGTTTGTTGTTGAGAATTTAAATCCACTTCTAAAATTGTTAAAAACCGCCGACACTCACAGATATAGATGTAGTCTTGCCTACGTTACGTTTGCGAATGTCAAGCTATGGCGCTAAGATTTAGGGGGAATGTCAACAACAGATGTAACAACTTAACAATAAAAAACAGAACTAAAATCGGAACGATGGAAGCGCCACACGGTGGTTATTCCGGGAACGGGAACATGGTGGTACATTTATATAAATGCATGCATGTATGTACAAATGTGGGTGTACTAGCTTCATCCAAAAAAGGTTTTTACAAAAAAAATTATAAATACATGTTTGACTAATCCCATACAGGATACTCCGATACAGGCTGGGTCGAACCAGAGCCTCAAACAACAAGCTTCTCCAGCCGACTCGATCCCTACGATCCCAGTTTTGCACGCCACGTTGGTAAAGATCTTCTTCCAATTGTGTGCGCCGCCTGAGTCACAATCAGGGTTGGCCGAATTAACTACACTACATTTTCTACATCATTAATTATGTGTAGTAAATTGGAAAAAACTACACTATTATTTACTACGTCTGCCGCATACGTAGTAAATTCAGAAAAACTACATGTATAATTTCAATAAACAAGATTCAAGAATTTAGAGAATTGAAGAGAACGGAGTCAATATCCGAGATCGACTTGAAAAATATCAGATCATTAGCTTAAATTGCCGGTGAAAATACATTTTTACGCAACCTTCAGATGCACAGAATTGCAGGAATTATTTTTGCAGTCCTCCGTGACCATGATTAACATATCAAACTCAATATTTTTTATATTAAGTATTTTTAGCCCTTAACTCAAGATTAAATATTCAATACTCATTTGTTTTATTAGACTCATTCATTTTTAAGGTATAATAAATATGGACAAGTTTTTTTGATTTCTCCTGAGAAAGTCTATTTCTTGTTTTTGTGTGGACAAAAGACCAGTGGGAGAAAAGCCTTTCAATTGATGCTGAAGACGCCGGAATATTCAGCAGACGAATTGCATACTTCGCAAGACCTGGATGTTTTCTTGATGCGAAATTCCAATAGGTCTTCGGCAATAAACGACCTCCAGTGTTGTCTTCCTCCTGGTTTTGGTTGATTTTTTGGTTTAAAATGCCAAAGATCCCTTCTCCTTTTATGAAGCTGTCATAACTATTGAGCTAGTCTGCGGTGAAAAGCACGAGGAAATGCATATCGACTTCATTTCTTTGTTCTTGGGAAAGGTTTTTACCACGATAGGTTGGATCCAAAGTGTATGCTGCAAGGGAATGAATTGTTAAAACCATTTTTTTGCGTTTTTTTAAACTGTCGGCAAATTTTTCTGGCACTTTCAACTGCAGCCATAAGTTAACAGCTTCTGAAATATTTGTAGTATCATTTTGACACTCATTAATTATTTTGCAAACGGGGTCATACACCAAGATTTCTTCATCAATCGATTGAACAAAATTGTCGTCAAAAAGTAATTGTTTGAGTTCGGATTTGATATTTTTCTGGTTATCCTCGGCTGCCAAACTTTTCATATACTTTAAATTGTGTAAAAAATTTTCAAACGAATTCCTGTAGGTGCACCAACGGATGTCACTGGGCAGCATAATGCATTTACCTCCACTGTCCACTATTTTCTTTTCCAGACAGGAGTGATTTTAGGATTTTCACAACGTTTTCGTTGAGTTTATAGTTTGTGATGTCCTTGGCTAATAAATTTGCCGGGTGACTGCTGCATGGTATGTGAATTTAATTTAAGCTTTGATTGAGAACTCGACCCATTTTTAGCATATTTGCTGCATTGTCCGTTACTAATCCAAATATTTCTGCATTGTATTTTTCCTTACAAATACTTATTGACTTTTCGCACACCTTGGCTAGTTCTTCTCCTGTTTCACAAGTGTCCCTGAAATCAAATGATTCAATAAAAATATTTGAGCCAGTTCTCATTATAGCAAGGACATTGTTTGTGTTGTTGCTGCTATTTTTCCAACCATCTATTAATAAAACACCTTCAGTTGGGTTCCCTTGAGATACTATTACTTCTTCATATACATCGTCTAGAAGGGTTGTCGCAACGACTTTTCTCGAAGGTGGTTTATATGATGGTCGTAAAAGCTTGATTAATGCTTTGAAATAGTCAGAATCGGCAACAGCGAACGGTATATTACACCCAAAGAAGTACTTTGCTAATGCCAAGTCTATTTTTTTTTCATAGATTCCTTTTCATCAATACTATCAATGAAACTTTTCAAAACCGATGGTGTTGCTGATGCCTTCTTTATTTGTCTGACACTTAGATGTGTTTTTAGCTTCTTAATTTGAGGCCCATTGTAATCGGTGTCGGTGGATGAAGAAGCGAATATAGGGTAAATAGAAGGCCTGGACATAGAATTAATTAATGCCGATGTTGGTGGTGTCACTGGCTGTGAAAGATTATCTATTCCCATTTCGATTTCATCCAAACACTGTAAAAATGATTTTTAATACTAATACAACGTCGAGAAAAACTTGGATTTTTTATGCATTGAGACTTACGTCAATATTCTCATCTTGAACTTGGATTGTGCTGATGTCAAATTGGCTCGGAATGCTTGCAACATTTATTGTCTTTACACTAAAATCACCATCAACATCATCAATCACATTCAAAACTTTTCTCAATTCGTGTTCCTGGTCACGTTCATGACTAGAACACAAATTAATTCTCCGTGTATCTAAAACGTTATCTGTTTGGTAATGAATTGTATGCGTTCTTCGAGTACAATACAAGCAAATAGTAACACAAAGAAACCGTTACCTATGCGCCTTAAGCCTTGAAATAGTTGTATTCTTAAGAAGGACCGAACATGTGTCGCAAAGTGCACCAATCCTTTCATTCTCCATTTTAACTGGAGTATAACCTCCTTCAATCCAGCAGCCATGCAGCTTTCGACCAGCCATAATATTAGTTATTTAATTATTAATATCTCTTCTTTGGACTAATTCAAATTCACTTACAATCCAAACGCCTTAACTTGAAAGTGCCAAATTATTTGACAGTTAGAACTACATGTACTACAATTTGTTTCATTTACTACATAAAATACATTTTACTACATTAACTACGTACCAGACGTAACATATGTAGGTTTATCTAAAATATGACAGTTCGCCCCTTTCGAGCGATGGCCTTACTGCTGAATTGCTTTCCAAGCCCCAAGAACAGCGAATGACAAGAGTTTGATTTCAACGCTGGTGTTGTTCCCTGTATTTATAGAGAGCCTAAGTAGACAAAGTCCCTAGCTACCTCAAACTTATAGCTGTCTATGCTGAAGTTCTGACCATACTTCGTTTTGACATCGCTTACCACCCATCTTTGCTGCTTCTATCTCAATACTCACAGAGGCACTGTTTACATCACGCTGCATTCTGCCGATTATGCCAACATAATCCGCGTATGCGAATAGTTGAATATATCGAGTGTTGACGAGGAAGTTTTGTAAAATCTCGATAGCTCGATTTAGCCTTCAATTTTTTCTAGAAAAGTCTTCAGAAGACGGGTCTCAGATTTGTCGACGATTATTTCTTCAATTCTTTGCCAAATTTCGTTTGCATTCCATTTTGGTATTCAATAGTGTTTTCTTCTTAGAAACTTTTCGCAAAAAAAAATGCTTCAAAGCGTAGCATCTTAAAGCGGACATGAATCAAGCAGAACTAAGTATTGCTTGAAGTCACTTTTGTTGGTCTCATTACAGACCTCTCTAAACGGGCAGCTTAAAATAACCGGCAACCCCTCCTCCAAGAGGATTAGCTGATCCATCTCGACGATAGACCGGCTATGTTGGAGTACAATGGGACGATAAAAGTTAATCAAGTTCGTGTTTATTTCCCATAAAGCCCCAAACAAAGATCACTCATATATTGATTTCAAGTCCTGCACACTCCACATGAATGTATACCCTCACCCTTGGGGAGTAATTGCCAGCTCATATGGACTATATCAATTAGAGAGACATCGATTTACGTTGGAAGTCTTATATCCTTTTAGCTACTCTACCTGATAATGTGCGATTATGTGTCGTGCATCATCAATTTGATACCACATTCCATGGCATAGTTCTTTGCCGAAACTTCTTGATTTATTAATAAACCTCACGTTGTTCTCCATTGAGACTGCCTAAAGGAGCAATCGTCCTTGTTTTTATGAACGAGCCCAGGCGGGCCGACAACAATGAACAATGAACGAGTACCAACCAGCCAATGGGTAATTGCACTTACACCGAATGATGTCGAGGTAATTTGAGAAATTAGCTCCTTCTGCGTATTTTTCTTTTCTCTGACAAGCCCTCTTCGCTGGAAAAGTCCTCGGCAGGGAAAAAAAACACACTTCACATCTCGAGAAGTTTTTCCTCTCACAGAGGGCATTATTTTTACTGCGATCTCATACATGGCAAATTGGAATGGAAGGCACACTAGAAGAGGGGTAATTTGAAAGTCTTAAAAGTTATCCGCCTAGGAATAGTCGTGTTAGGAAAAGTTCCAGGTGTTCCTAGGCTCTATGGAAAATAAAATAGAAAGTGAAATGATTTAGTTTGGGTAACTTTTGCTTTTCAAGACTCACTTAACTTTCTTGGATTGGATGAATGCAGCAAACTGCGGAATGGATTTCGATTTTCTGATTACTTGGGGACTTTTAATTAAGTTTGCACGCTCATTGTTATGGTTCAGTAAGTTGGCGTATTCTTAAATCGCTGCTGACATCGCGAGATAAGCGATAAAAGTTTTTAAAGGCTATGTAAATGTTAAGTGCCTTGAACAGTCAACAGGAATGGTTTAAAGATCCAAATTCGACTTTGGACAAAGCAATCGTCTTTTTAAGGTAAATAAGTTTATCCAAAAATACTTACGAGAAAAATTTTGTAAGTTTTTTGAAATAGTCGACGATAATAGAACAGGTCATAGCTAAACCTACTTTTCTTGATGAATTTAAACATGAATTTTTGTCAAATAGTAGACGCATCCACATAAAAGATCAATTCACTGGAACTAGGTGGTATTTAATGAAAGAAGGACCTTCTGAGATACCTTTATACAACATGGCAACTGTCTACTGATAGTGCAAGAAGTTTATGTATGACCAAACAGAGTGAGGGATGATGGTTTGGGTGCGAGGTGACTTGTCCATACCATGAACTTCCCATGTCAAGACAAAGAAAACAATTTTCATGTGCTTTGTAATTTGCCCCCACCAACTTCAATTTTGGTTATGAAAGCATCATTCATTCTCTAAACATATATGCCCCGTCTTCTGTTATTATTTACTACTTTGGGCGTGGCATTGGAATTTTATCCTTTTGGCTAAGTCACTGTTCTACTCGTACCGTATAGTTCGTTGTTGAATCTTCTCCACCACTCACTATCAATGCAGAGCGGATGATAGATGACACATTTCTCTCGAAACAACCAGAGGCGCCTTCATCCACTTTGAAAGTGTCCAGGCTTCTACACCATGTAGCAGGATGGAGATGATAAGAGCGACCCTTTGGTGCCTTTTAAGACTCAATTACTTTCTTAGCCCAAAGAAACAGCGATTAGCAAAAGGTCTTCTTCGTTTGATCTCAGCGCTGGTATTATTATCTGTGTTTACAGCGGAGCTAAGGTAGACAAAATCCCTGACTACCTCAAAGTCATAGCTGCCTATGTTTACTTTCTAACCTTGATGATCATTTTTTTATCTGTTGGTAGAATTTTCGAACTTCAGTCTGGTTTTTTAATCTATCAACATCCTCGATTGCGCTTTTCTCATGACTTGCAAAAGCATTTTGAAGAAAGCACGAGCTCTATCTTGTCGAGCTTCACGTTCATCAAATTTGTTAGATTGCTTTTCTTTGGATGAAACTTATCTGTGCTCGGAATATTAAAGCGTCCTTAATGTCCTTTAAGAAAGGGTTTCCAAGTATAATGTTCAGCATAAGTTCTTTTTCTTCATGGTAAAACGATGTATTTGAGCGGATCACATTCAGTCAAGTTTTCTTTGGAAATTTTTATGGTTTTTTCCAGATCGATTTCGAGAGTTTGTAAATCTCTATGACATTTTCTGGGAATACTTCTAGGACTTGGTGCATAATAAGTAATAACAATAGTGGTAAACAAACTAAATCTTCGGATGCTATGATCATCCTTTAACTTGGTTATTTTGCTTTCTCTTGATTCTGATTCATAAGAAATGAAAAAAGCACTGCCGTAAGTAAGTAAGTCTTTATTTTTCATTATCAACTTAATGTACTTAACTGGCTAAATTAACATAATGCTAATGAAACGTTTGAAATTAAAGTTAAACAAAAACAAACAATTTTATATGAATTTGTCCGGAAACTTTTGAACGGCAGTGTATACATATTTTTTTATCTGACGAGGAAGTACAAACCCATAAATGTAATTGATTGTAAATTTTGTTTATTAAAAAACTTAATTGTGAAATTGTACCTATTTTGACAATTTTTTCATCATAAAATTCAAACCAGCCTATCAAATTTAATCAAAAGCTTTTCAGGGATTAACTTGGATTAATTTGGATTTGATAGCTTGATTTGTTCTCAAGTTAGGCTTCATAAAAGCCGTACGTACGTACGTACACACACACACAGACATCTTTCTAAAAACAATAGAATGCGAATACTGTGACCTCGAAACGTGGAGATACGTAAAAATATTGAATTCCGAAAATCGGACCGAGTACAAGAACTTCCTGATGGGAAGTTAAAAACCCATTGATATTATATGATAGTTTGAAATATGCTTTTTTTGAAGTCTCTCATTAGAATTGCATACAAACCGATATTTAAATTTAAGGCTCTCATTCAAAACTGAGAAATTAATTTTCTGTCTGTTGGAACTTAGATGCAGTGACATAACTTTCGACTGAAAATGTAACCATATCCAGATGCATAGCTGACATTCCTCACTTGTATTTTAATACCTGCCCTACCACGACTGCTCATCGGTTAACCATGAAGCCTGATATCGGTCTTTCATACAAGTCTACGGATCAATCAATTAACCACATACCTAGAATATGGCATGCTCTAAAACCTTCTTTTTTTCTCTGATCCGTTCCAGACATATTAAAAACTCTAATTATTATTAGGGTAATTATTTCATTTGCAGAAGTTTAACCAGCCGTCAACTACATGAAATACAAGCCATCCATAAATCACCAGAAAATTGCATTTGCAATCATATCATCAAATGGCGAATAAAAAACTGCGAATCATGTGAATGCAATTTATTGTTATTCAGACTTCACTCACTGATCGAAACCAAATTACTTCTGAATTTCAAACGATTACTCAGTTTATCAACCGTTCTCTTTACTCCTTTAGTTCAAATTGTTTTAGAAGGGTATTCATTATCCCTTTAGAGTGAAAAAAGTTTAGAAAGAAATAGAAATACTGACTAACCTAATAATGAAGTCCATTAGGGAGGGATCAAACATCTTATCTTCCGATTTTGCAACATAATCAGAATGATTGAAAGTTTACTTGTTAAAGCATCCCACTGAGGGGGACATTTATCCACCCACTCGAATAATGTTATTATTTTCACACAAGTATATGCCGGCTAGTCGTAATCCATTGAGTGAACTTTGACCTCTACATTGTGGCTGCTTACACATATAAATCCCCAAACAACCTAATCAAAATAAACCGAATCATCCCCCCAGCACCGCAGACTCCTAGTCTTCTACCCCTACTCCCACTCGAAGTCCTTCGCCCTGTTTACTTGCAAAGTCAATAATCCTCTTCCGAAATTTGTTTTCAAACAAGATACTCATACATTCAAACGTGCTTACACATTGACCAAAGTGTTAAATAGTGGAAAAGCACATAGAAAAAAAAAGGGAACATCATCCTTGTTTCAAGCTTTCGGTTCCATCATCCTAGTTATCTGCTCTTTGGAAGATACTTTAGTGATTTTCTGGTAACGTATTTACTTTGCATGAGACCTTTATCCCAGTACACATGTAGCACTCAAGTGCTGATATCCTTAAGCCTTGCACGTAAAAGAAGAGCCCAAGTCACCCGACAGGATAAACCGATAGACTCAGGACACCCTCCAGTACAAAATGGGTATTAAAGTTTCAATGGCTTACTCGTAGTGGTTGTCGGTTAAGTTTGACACTATTCCGCAGGAGAAAGTCCCTCATCCTTTTTTGTGTTCATTTAACTCTGTGATAACTTGTGTATGGGTTCCATGCCGACCAAAGAAGTGTCGGCATGCTTGTCAAAGTGGCAGAGACTCATTGATACCAGTGGTCTGTTGACATTTGTCATTGTGTCAGGACCAGCGTTATCGTTAATCGATAACAAAAGGGAACGATGAAATGTTAAATAAGGCAGAAAATTACTGCATGCTAATGGCCACAATGGATGGTAAGAGGGTGTCATCGAGGTCTTATCTCATTTGTCCTCGAGCAGTGGGCGTTCTATGGACAGACATTAAGTTTTCTCCTCAGCTGATATGATAATATGCGGCATAAGTTTAACCCATAAAAGTTAATGTCCTTGTTGTCTTTGAATGAATAAAAAGCAAGGATTTAATATAATTTGTTTTGGACGGGACAAGTCGTGAGGCAAACATTTAAATGAAAACTTCTTATCGAGTGTAATTTCGTGCTAAAAGAGTGAGGTTTATGGACTTCGACATTAAATGCTCTTCTTTTCAAAGCTGAAAGACTCGCGATTGTTGTCAAAAGGCAGGAATGTTTGCAACAATGTGGTGCACGATGTTTATTTTGGAAAAATATGGAGGAACTTTTCAGCGAAAGGATGCCTCAAACTTTCTACATTTACATTCGAAATTTGGATTCTTTTCAGGTTATTATATTCAACTGTACCTCAAACAGTGGAGCGCTTAAAGTGGTGTACATCAAACATTTGTCAGGATTTTTTTAATTCATTCACAAGACCCTCGTAAGGATCCTTTCAGCTCAGAAATAACTCTAATATTCAATGGGCACAGTTTTATTTAGTTCTGTTTTGATGCAGGAGGATGCAGTGGACAACGCGGTTGCTGTGACTGGTGAGCAAAACAGAACCAAGATCAACGCGTTCTTAACGCTGTAAATTGCAATGGTAACAGCATTTGGCTACCTCCAGCCAGCTCGCAACCTGCCTCCACTGCTGCCAGCTAGCAACTGTGGATTCCTTGAACCAGAGGTAAAGGGTTTTTCAACAGGGACACTACAAAAGTAGAGCGACAGGGACAGCAAACGACGCCATATTTCTTGCCGCTCTTTTGACATTTCTCTTCAGTAAGGTTTGCCATTTCATAATGGAAAGATACACGAGCCAACAACGAGTCGAAATTATTAAAATTTACTACCGAAATTCGGAGTCAGTGGCCTCAACGTTAAGAGAGCTACTTCCAATTTTTGGTCGTCATAATCGTCCTAGCAGATCAACAATTGAGCGTCTAGTGGAAAAATTTGAATCCACAGGCACAGTACAAAAAGTTCCAGTGCCAGTGAGACAAAGAAGTGCCCGTAGTGTCGAGAATATTGCTGCCGCTAAGGCTTCAGTTGCAGAAAGCCGTCTCTGCAGTCTCTACACGTCGTTCTCAAGCGTTGGGCATCTCTGTGACGTCGTTGTGGCGAATTTTGCGAAAAGATCTTGGCCTACATCCTTACAAGATTAAATTGACGCAAGAACTGAAGCCGCTTGACTACCAGAAGCGTCGTATGTTCGTGAATTGGGCTGAGCAACAACTTGAAAATGATTCGGATTTTCATCGAAAAATCATCTTCCGCGATGAGGATAATTTCTGGCTGAATGGCTCCGTCAATAAACAAAATATGCGGTATTGGTTAGGCAGCAATCCACACATACTCCATGAGTCATCATTGCTTTCCGGAAAATTACGGTTTGGTGTGGTTTATGGACCGGCGGCGTCAGTGGGCCGTACTTCTTCCGTGATGATCAAGACCAGCACGTTACTGTGAATAGGGATCGCTACCGTTCAATGATAACCGAATATTTTTGGCCCCAATTGGATGATATGGACTTGGATAACATGTGGTTCCAACAGGACGGCACCACAAGCCACACAGCGAATGTCACAATCAATTTATTGGAAACCAAGTTTGGAGAACGTTTTATCTCACGAAATGGTCCAGTCGCTTGGCCGCCTCGGTCGTGCGATTTGGCACGCCGTTTGACTATTTCCTGTGGGGCTACGTTAAGTCTATGGTCTATTGCTGAACTTCGTATGAATATCGAACGTGAAATTGCAGCAGTATCGTTAGATTTATGCTTGAAAAACGTCGAAAATTGGGTTCAGCGTCTGGACTTCTGCAAGCGTTCCCCTGGTGGCCATGCAAAAGAGATTGAGTTCCATACATAATGGCATCGAACGTACTTTCACAGGAATAAAGAATTTCATTGATATCCAAAACCGTTTTTATTTTATTTAAAAAAAAAGTTTTGTAGCGCTCTTATTGAAAATTTGACTTAAATTTTCATTACAAGGTTACTAGGCTTTTCAAAGCGCCTAGAATGTTTGCTTCAGATTTGGTCTTCTTTTCCGCGGCTCACTGAAGGAAGATTCACCCAAGAGACCCAGAGCGATACACTCCTCAAGTTGCAACAGAATGCAGATGCGAGGAAACAACATCCACGACTATTTCAATCTTTCTGCATCAAGCCAACGGTTTATTCTGATTCCTCATGACATGATTTTTTTCACTCTAAGCCGAATTTTGAAGTGGTGCAATATTTCAGAAAAGGAATACCAGAGCACTCATCTCCAGAAATCATTTCCCAGTTGATACATATTCGGAAAAAAGGCTCCTTTCTGCCTCTGAAAGTACTCATTTCTTATCCGCACGTCGTCGTTCAAAATTACTCTCGCTCCATACAGCAATGACAGAATGAAAGTGCAACCCAAACGTGTCCTCCAGTTCACCTCGTTTGCTTCCACATTTTTGTGTGTCGTTGCTCGCATTCCCCAGCGAATACCAACAGATTCCATACGGCTGACATGTAACTGGAAATGGCAAAAAGTACCCATGTGCATTGTCAGCTGTCAGGACTCCGGACTCTTTCTGTACGCATTTACTTGAATTTATTCCCGATTCGGCGACAAAATTAGGGAGAAAAAAAAAAGACGAAAGCTCTGCAGGACCTGATGTCGGCTCCTTTAATTATTTATGTAGATGCATAGAAGTGACATCAAGAAGGAACCCGAGATATGCCAACTGCAGTCACTTGATGTATTTTACGCTTGCCATCAGACGTCCTCGTTCTCACAACATAAACAACATTCCATCGTCGGAATAAAAGAGGCGTCGTATTTGTCGTACGGCAGGACGCAGTCGGGCGCCAAATGTCATGTAAATTCAAATGAACTTCAAAACCTGAGCACACTCGAGGAACACATTTTGCAGTTGGTACGTGCCAAAGTGCATCACTTTGACGTCGACTCTTGTCAGTAGGGATCAGAAATAATACGAACGAACGTCCATACGGCTTGCCATTCGGAGGCAGCTTGTGGAAGGAATCACAGTGAATCCCCGTTCTAACTATCCATCATTTTTGTTTCTCCTATTCCATCGAATGTGGAGTAGGGCTCGAGGGTTTATTGAGATTCATAAAAGCTGAATAAATGCAAAGAGAGTTTACAAACCAAAGATTTGAATGATTGAGTTCGTCTCGATAGATTTCAATTTGCATACACTTGACCCGTAAGGACTCTTTTTTATTTGTAACATATGTCCGATGATGATATCAGAGTATGGCGTGGCGTTAGCTTTCGTAAAAAGCGTCAAAACTTTGAAAAAAATTTTTTTTATGAAACAAACTACGCCTTGACATAAGTACCAAAAGTTTTGATACAGTGAAATCTCACGTTGTTGTAGTAATTGTTGTATCGGCTCAATACCTAATTCGTGTTTTCAAAAACGCAGTTTGTGTAGATTGTGTGTAGATGGCTCTGCTGTGAAGGCATAACACTGACAGCGGGGCGTTTAAGCTAAATTTTCCAAACTTTCGAAGTTCATAGACCAAAACTAATGTCGAATAAAATCCTGCGAATAAGGTTAAAGCACATAGGTTGATGTCAAAATCCTCCGTCCCGTTTCGGGCTCCACCCACGGAAGTGAGTTGAAACCAATAACACCTGAGCTTCTCAAACCACTACACAATCTTTCATTCTTATCCTAATTCTTCCGCTCGCTCTGTGCTAAACGCATTATAAGAGTCTTAATATCCTCTTGAAGAACGAAGCAAATAATTAAAAAAAGTACCAATTTGTCTTACAAAAGATTTAGAGAAATGCTTCCTCACCTGGTTCAAACAGTCTCGGGACAAAAACATACCATAAGTGTATCTGGGCCTATCTTACGCGAAATGGCAGAAGAATTTTCAAAATCATTGAGACACAGTTCCTTTCGCGCCAACAACGGTTGGTTGGTACATGGTAACAAGATATGTGATGAATGGATAGTTGAGTTGCAGAGTTTGTTCAAGAATTTTGAACCTTCTTTAATGCCGACGTGACTAACGTATGCTGGCAACAAACATTACAGGCTCCGAAGAACTTATAGAAAAGCCAAAAAATCCTCGTTGTTTTTCTGGTTGTAAATCTCTGCCACTAGACAATGATGCTTACATGAAAGCAGTCAACATAATTCTTCCATTGAAAGCAGTGAAAGTTAAATTTTTCCAACCCAATACAACATCTAAGCTACAGCCCTTAGATCAAGGAATAATAAAAAACTTCAAAACCGCTTTCAGAATGGAAGTTTTTAGGGAAAGATAAGGAACAAAAGTCAGACAGGGCTTGGAGAAGTGTATCTAAAACTACATTATCAAATTGCTTCAAAAGTTGTGGATTTTGGATGCCACAAGAAGTAGCTTCGGAATAACCCCTTCAGCCGGACATGAGTGTTAAGGCTGACTGGAATAAACTTCAGAACATATGATAGAAGTTCAATTTGAAGTTTATGATAGCTTTTACTGCAGCACTAACTGATGCTGAAATCGTCGACATAATTAATCAGAATATGGATGACGATGAAGTTAATGAAAATGACGTTGATCATACTGATCAAGCAAGTTTTGAACAACCAAAAACAAATAAAGAAACCAGAGCTGCAATCAACACACTAAGACCTAACGTTGAAAGATGTGATGATATCGAGGATCATGTATTCGAGCTAGAAAAAAAATTGATAAAAAATCTGCAAATTTTTTAAATCAAAAGAAGATAACGATTTTTTTTTAGTGCTCAGTTTACTTCACTAATATGTAATTTGTTTTATTGAATTGTTATTCGATTTTGACTCTACAAATCAAAAAACATACTTAAAAATCGCAGCTTTGTAAGTAGAAATTTTAGCAGTTTAATCATGTTTCTCGAAGTTCTTGTTGAGTCTCATTTTTTTGCATTTCCCTTGACATTCGAGTTAAAGAGATTCCACTGTATAACCATAAATAATGTCCTTGGTATGTTGGTTGGTACTACAGTTCGCATTTGTTGGAACCTTTTCTGAATGAATCGTTTCTAGTGGTTACCACCTGAACTTTGCTATTAGCTTTTGTTATCTCTTGTTTATTTTTGTTTATTCTGCATATCAATAGTGACACTGAATAATCGATAATTTGCTGGATGGTTTTCTCCACAATTTATACAAATTGGTTGCAAGTGTGATGTTTACCCTTAATTTTACACAACTAAGCATCCAAAAATGCTTTTAGCTTGATATTTTTTGTCAATATCCTCCTCAGCATCAAATCTTATTACAAACATATGTAGAAGAATTAATACGACTACCGGTTGAAAATGTCGCTATTGCAGACAACTTCATATCTATTACTCTGAGGTGAAGTTTGACCATGACAGCTGTCACATCAGAAACTTCATGTCATTGTCTACTTCTTTCAGTCTAGGTTATTGGTCATTAGTGAAAACACACAAGTTTTTGTTAAGCCGTAAAATGTCTACATTCGTGCCATCAAAACAAGATTTGCGGAAAGTTTTCATATGCTCCTTTCATTTAAAGAAAAAAGCAACCGAAGCGCATCAATTGCTTGCAACTATAGACGTTAGAATGTGTCAAATCGTCACTGGTGATGAAAAATGGGTATATTACGATAATCTAAAACGTCGGGCAACGTATGGATACCCCGGACATGGCCTCAACATCGACGGCCGTTCAGAATATTCATGGCCTGAAGGTTATGCCTTGCATTTGGTGGGACCAGAAGTGTGTTGTGTATTATGAGCTGCTAAAACCGAATGAAACAATCACAGGCAAGGTCTTCCAACGACAATTGATGCGTTTGAGCCGAGCACTGAAGGAAAAACGGCCGGAAACGTTCGCAAGACACGATAAGGTTATTTTGCAACATGACAATACTCGGCCACATGTTGCAAATGTCGTCAAAATTAACCTTGAAACGCTCAAATGGGATGTCCTACCCCATCCACCGTATAGTCCAGACCTTGCGCCATCCAATTACTATCTCTTCCGATCGATGCAACATGGCCTGGCTGACCAGCACTTCCGTCATTTCGATGATGTCAAAAAATGGATCGATTCGTGCATTGCGGCCAAACCGGTCGAATTTTTCCGAACGGGTATCCAAGAATTGCCAGAAAAATGGGAAAAATGTGTGGCTAGCGATGGGCAATACTTTGAATATTGAATTTATATCTATTTATCCACAATAAAGCATTGATTTTTGGAAAAAAAACGACATTTTCAACCGGTAATCCTATTATTATAAACATATATAGAAGAATTAATTTAAAACATTTTAATTTTGACGAAAGTCTGATGATGTGAAGATGATTCAAAAGCAAATTGTTTCAGTCTCACGAGATTTTCTCATAAAATGTATTGTCCGGAAACTTTTGCATGGCAGTGTATACATTTATACATTTATACATAGTTGAAAACTGAAAGTTAAATGGATTTTGAATATTTTCTACTAGAAATCTAATTTGATTTTAATTGTACAAGTGACATCGTACAACCTGTCCCTGTGGACCTCAAAACGTGGAAATATCTCAATGACGCTCTGGATGGTCATCGTTCGAAATTTATCTTACGAAACGAGGAACATTCGAATATGAACGTATACGTAAATAAATAAAATTTTCACTTATAGGGTACTGACATTGACCATTCCGCCAATTCAAACTAGAATCATAGTGCTAAATGACGCACTCCAGAAGTGTCCACCACTTCGTGAATATTAAACATATCGACATATTAAAAAAAAATGTAACAAAAAGAAACTGCGCGTCTATTAAATTCAAAAGTTGTAAAAATCAACGACTTGTCTCAATTAAAGCGATCGTTATTACTTTAACGCCATCACCAATTCTAGTCCATTAAAAAAGCAATCCTATGTCATTTTTTAAGACCCATTGAGACCCAATTCGCGGATGTTAATTTTCATTTGGACACTGTCACATTTTGACTTTAATAGCACCTCCGTTCGATGTCATAAATTAGGTAAAGGAACTTCATCATCCGGCACTGATTTAAAGACCAAGCCGTGCCGCTTAAACGAAACGACAACAATATTTCATTTTATATTCATCGAGCAATTTGCCTGGAAATAATTTATTCCCGAATGCGTTCAGCAATACAATTATACTGCCAATAAATTGGCCATTAACTGCTAACGAACTTCAAAGACCAATTGATTTGTCTCATCCCGGATAGGTAGCGATTTGTATTATCATGATGTCTATTAGTTAACCAAAGCTAGTCCAGTGTCCTTACACGCATATAGTACATATGTACATATGTGCTAGCTTGGCAATCGCTCCTTTCTACGTGGAACAAGGACTAAATAAATAAACAACAAATTTGTGGCTAACAGAGATATACTGATGAACCAAGCCAGAATCACATCCTTCATATCGTCCTTATCTTTAGTGTGTTTATTTATACGACAATTTGGTACTCCATCACCGCACTCGTTCATGGGAATCAGATTGGCCGACCAACAGGCGTCACATCGTGTGTGACATCGTCCAGGACTATGTCGTCATCGAAGATGGTCTCATCGCACGGATGGATGTATGTAACTTAATGAAATTTATGAACCCTACATGCGTCTTTGGTTGCCGCTTGTTTTTATAGCTTCCACTGTGCCTTTTCCGAGAAAACACAGCATCGAGCAATTTATGTCAACTGTCCCTCTCGTGTGTCCTTATTTCGTGGTAGTCTTTCCTTATGAGGGCTTTGGATAAGTAATTCGATAAGGACTACATGCTCCTACATGCTGCTGGATTCAAAACAAACCAGACAGTTATTTTTTCGTGATGTTTACTTCAGTGGTGGAAGTTTGGAATGGAACTCTTCACTTTGTCTTGAAGGAATCCGTTTCGTTTTCACTTTCATCCATTGAGGCTCGTTCTTGAAATTCAACGTTCCCTGCCCGTGGCGAAATGTTCATGTGCAGAATGAAATCAGAAAAGTTTCTGATGGAAAACAATTTTTAATTTATTTAAGGCACTGCTTTGGGGTAGTGGCATGTATAGTACATCTAAGAAAGATGCACGAAGGATTTCATGAACTAAATCAGATACAAACATTGAAACGCAGCAGAATAAGAAGCTTTCGCGAATACCGAGATTGCAGGACTATCTTCAAGTATTATAAATGACCAGATGTTCATGAGGATTTATGAGGAAGAGATTTAAATGGTGAATCGCAAAAGACTAAAAACGTACGACTATGATTCTTCATGAGAATCCAGCGAAGAATACTTTGTTACCATCGTATAAGGTCATCGACCTTTGAATGATCTGAGCGTGTGCTAAAGAAGCATTCAGTTGATAAGACCCAGTTTCCTGGTGTCCGTAATGCCTCTATTGATCTTCTATTTTCTCGTGAACCTGGACTTTTGCTTCCCGGACTATGTCCACATGTCTGTATCGCTTTTGGAGCTTCTCCTCCACTCTCTATCCCACGGAATATATTTCTTTCGAAAGTCCCTAAAACATGTTCTTCTGTCTCTCTTATCGTCCAACATTTGGCTAGATAAAGACGAACTAGCATCTGTAGAGTCCTTCGGATTACGAGTTTTGATCCTTGCTTGGATACATTTAAGAAACATCGATTGACTAGGCTGAATCTTCGTCGGATTTCCACTAACATCTCGTCTGCGGAGTTGTAATTTGTAATTTGTAAACGGTGATATTCGATAAATCGATTTATTGTCGACAGCATCTATTTTATTTTATTCTCTGGGTCGGATAGAGCCAAAACTTGACAGATAGTACATGGTCCCTACAAGTACTTCTCCGTCATATTTGAAAAGTTCAGTTTGGAAACTGTCTTGACCCGCAGCTTTTTTATGGCCAGACTAAATCCTTAGGCACTTGGTGAAATTGGGTTTCTTTTGAACCCTATAAATCAGTTAAGCAGCTGCTTCAGAAATGCTGCATGAATACACCCTTTAATTGTGAAGGCTCTAGCTATTTATGATTTGCTGAGCCGTCCAATGTTGTGCATTTCTATTGTTGTCAGGTGAAACTCTCTAGCATTGGCCCGTATGACTTAACAAAAGAAGTCGGAGAAGACATTAGCCCCTCTTAATGTTCACACAGAACAGGGAAACCGGGTTCAAATCCGGGTAAGAACATCTGGCATTTTTCACGACTCCACCTCTTGCCAGTGAATTGCAATCACTCCGATGAGTAAAAACTGTCAAGAAAATGCTTCTGTGGCCGTTCGAAGTCGGCAATAAACTGTAGGATATTTGCAAGCTCTCGGGTAACAGCTTTTCTGCTCTTCAGTGTTCCAAATCCGCTGCATAGTAGTTTATCTTTTTCCTGCATGGGAATAATTTTTGACTATCGCTTGCGGTGTTGAGTGTTCTGACATTCCAGCATACTCGTATTTAGTTGCCTTCTTTTTCGGGGGTCCGTTCAACGAGCACTTGGAGACAACTTGGTCTCTGAAAACAAAGGATATTGTTTGTTTTAATTGTATTTATAATTCTAATTTGGTAAAAACTATATATTGCACGAAGTATGAAGTATAATGGTACACTACAGCTGAAAAATTGTATACACAGGTTTTAAGAATAATGTTTGAAAAAAAATTCAATCAAAAACCTTCATGAAGCTAGTCTTAATATACTCTAAGAAGAGAAAGGAAGGGATTGTTTGTGCTTTGAAAATTTAAATTGTATGTTTTATACACTTAATTAACTTTCACCTTAATAATCATTTAGGCTAAGGAATAAGAAGAAGTAAAAAAAAAAACAAATTAATAAATAAATAATAAAATCAAAGGATAATATATAAAAATTTCATCAATAAATAAATAAATAAAAAAAAATACTAGTTCTAAATAAAAATACAAACAGTTGTATAGAAAATAAAAATGACCAACAAAAAAAATCCAAATTACAAAACAGAAATATATAAATAAATATATGTAAATAAAAAATAAGTTCTTATAAATAAAATCTTATAAATTATTAATAAATAAGTAGAAGAATAAATCACAATTTCAACATCTAATTCTCCTATTAAGTTATTGTCGGATACACCACAAGTCCGATTGTATTTCTCGAATAGTTTAAGTTTAGAAAAATGACAGGTAAATTGTAAATCATTTTTAAAAGTTTTTTTCGTATGACTTTCAATCAACAAATGGGGCTATTAAAGCAGGTTCCCTATCCTGGCGAACCAACAAAAATGGTTGCTTGAAAAATCATCTTAAATATTATTATTTTATTT
Source organism: Orthonevra nobilis (assembly GCA_963555765.1). NCBI lineage: Eukaryota > Metazoa > Arthropoda > Insecta > Diptera > Syrphidae > Orthonevra > Orthonevra nobilis. The sequence goes on along the minus strand of OY743226.1, from coordinate 18,363,848 downwards.
TCTCTACTCATTTTTGACCTTCGATTATTAAATGGGTTTATTAATGATTTCGTCAATATGAGGAGAAAGGAAAGGGTTCTATCTAGGCGTACCCCAAGATACTTTACAATAAACTTCTAATCGATCCTAGTAACATTTATTTGTAGAGTGTTGCTTGGAAAGAGCCAGGCCCTTCTTTTTCGAGTAAAAAAGACAGCCTCGGCCTTCGAAATGTTTATTTTGATTTTCCAATTATTAAAGACGGATTGAATGGTATTTAAAGCAGATTGTAAATCGGTTTCGAAATAAAGACTAATTTCATCTGAAGAAAAAATGCAAGTGTCGTCTGCGAAAATAGCAAAGTCAGAGTTGCTTAGGTGTGGAAAATCGGAAATGTTGATGTTATAAAGTATAGGACTTATTACTGCTTCCTGGAGTACACCATGATCTGCATTAAATTTATTTGAAAGACAGTTATTGACAATTTCTTTGCAGATTCTTCCTGTAAGAAAAGGCTGGATAATAAGGTATCGAATACTTTCTCAAGCAACGTGATACTATAGTTTGTTTGTAATTCGATGAATGTGGTTCATTGCTGTTAGCTTCGAAGGATAACAATAACCGAGTTCTCTACCATCTTCCTCAGAGCCACCAAAATTGATGGTGTTGCTTTTGCGTATCTGCCTTATTGGCGGGTTGATACCGCCCTGCTGAAACAGAGAGACTGTTTCCAACTCTGTGCGATGTCTCGATCGTAGGTGAGTCGCCTGTCTTCACTGGAATGGGCGACATGGAACAACACGTTGAAGTAAAAAAAGCAATAAAAAGTTTTATTAGGAAACTATCCACTCTCACCAGGTTTGCTCCATTGAAAAGAAAGAATTTTTTGTAGTTCAATCTAAACGAGGACTAGCCCTGAGATTATAAAGTGCTTATTTCGTGCTCATGTCTGATTTGACAGATAAGATAGTTTTATCCTTCCGATGAACGAATATGGTTGTGTATACGCTTGAACAACGCTGGGAAATATTGCGATATTACTTTGAAAATCATGGTAATGTTGCAGAATGTGTGCGAAAATTGCCTACGGATTTTGGAAGAAGAGAAGCACCGTCATCTCCGTATGTTCGTTATCTTGTGAAAAAAGTGAAAGAAACTGGCATCCTCATCGATAAACTAAAGCGTGAAAAGCCAAAAACAGTGCGTATTGCTGCTGTGGCAGAAAGTGTGCGTGAAGCGCCATCAACATCAATTCACCGTCGTTCTCAACAATTGAACATTTCGGAGACATCATTGAGATGAATTTTGCATAAAGACCTTGGTATGATGCCATACAAAGTCCAATTGGTTCAGGAGTTGAAGCCAACTGACCATCCAATGCGTTTTCGCTTCGCTAAGTGGGACTGCGATCGACTTAAGAAGATGCCGATTTTGTCAAAAAAAATCATCTTTTCAGATGAAGCTCATTTTGATCTTAACAAAAATTGAAGAGGAGGATATTGGCAACATTTGGTTTCAACAGGACGGCGCTACGTGCCACACAGCCGAAGCTACACTCGATGTTTTGCGCCCTGTTTTTGCAGATTGCATTATCAGCCGCAGAGCTGATGTCGTTTGGCCACCTCGGAGCTGCGATTTGACACCGTTGGACAATTATTTGTGGGGTGCCCTCAAAGATAAGTGTTACGCCGACAAGCCAGAGACAATTGACGCTTAAAAGGACAATATTCGTGAAGCCATTTCTGAAATACAGCTGCACACAATCGATAATGTGCTTAAAAATTGGACCGATCGCGTAGGCTACTGCATGGCCAGCCGTGGCAGCCATTTGAATGAAATTATTTTCCATCATTAACCGGAAGGATTGTACTTTCAAATGAAAAAAGAAATTTGAGAAAATATTCAGCAGTTTTTTCTTTATAGCATTTTCAAAAAAAAAAAGTTATTTGGCGGACCCGTTATTAACAAAACCCGAATCTTTTCCATCGAGTTGGCTGTCACGTTGAACCACACTGGACACCCATAAGCAATCATTGGCCTGACAAGAGCCAATCTGGCATCGAGTTGGCTGCTATAAAACAGTCTCTTTGTCATGGTACACATTATATGTTTGTTTATTGGTAGAAGATTCTACACTCATAATATTTCTGGAAATCGAAAGGTTTTGAAAAAAAATTTCCGCTTAGGCATATGCCTTTTCACGACAAGCAAATAACACAGAATTAAATCTCTTAAGGGCAGATATCTCTTATTTTCTTGGTTTGATGAATTAAGCTTTGTTTCAGAATGTTCGACTAGATTTTTTTAATCTTTGCTGCCAAATATTCCACTCAGTTTTTCTCTAAGCGTTAAGCGAATCTTAAAAAAAAAATTTTCAATGTTTCGACACTGTCAGGTTCCATGGATCTTGAGTTCTAAGCCACAAGGCTCTGGAATTAATCCTTATTTTTATTACAAAATTGTATGTTAGGTGGAAAATAAACTGGGTTATGATATCGAAATGGTTTCGACCTTTGAAAACAAATGATGTCTTACATGTTTGGGGTCTTAATACGACGCTTTAGGGATGCTTTAAACTTTTTATTGGCAAACAAAATTCTCCACATCAGGCCTCTGGCCAATTTTTCTACTATTCACTCCTGTTGAATATGTGGGCGTTGATTAAGGTTTAATGAATAAAAAAATCATAGATATTTAAAAGGTTAAAAGGACTTCTATTGGCTCCCGCTCTAAAAATCCGTTTACCAGGGGACCTTCTCTTCCATCTTTTGATTTTTTATATACCAACGATTTTACAGAATTTTTCACAGCCCCAAATCTCGCGAATGTTTGCTAGTCCTCTGAAGAGTACAACTGTCAAGATGAAGCTTCTGTGGCTGTTCAGAGTCGGCAATTAATTCTTATTCCAACACTCGATATTTAGAAGTATAGACAATATAGAAGTATAACCAGGCCAGACAGCTCTTCAAATTATTTACTTGAAACTGAAGTTTTTGACGATTTCGGCTAATATAAGCAAGTCATTGGCGTGTCAAAGATTAACAGGGTATCCCTGAATGTAACCCCACCTGACGAATAGTCTGCTACATCATCCACAAATGGAGTAAATATAGGCGGACTAAATATTCATCTTTGAGGAACGCGTGACTCTGAACAAAAAAAAAATTGTTAATTCATTTCTGTTCCATACAGTTGCTTAAGTGTTCCAGATAAGCTGCTGATTAACCCATATGTATTTGGATGACATCTTATAGATTACAGAAATACTCTCTACCCTATCAAAGGCTACTCTTCTGCTAGTCACAATCTCATGAAATGTATTTGTGAAGCAGGCGATATCGACTTGGATTTGAGTGTCATTTTCTTAAAGAACTGCTCTTGGAAGAAAGGACTTTTGTAAACCACTTTAACTTAATCCAAATGGAGAATTCATCTCCGAATGAGGGTAAACTTTTCTGCCTAATGTATATTTTTCCTCACAAAAAAAGTGCCTCAACAAATTCAAGAACCTCATAGCTTCATTTTAAAGGCTTCAAAATTCATTCTTAAATCTCTAAAGAGCAGATTCCTTCTAGAATTTTGTAGGTTTTCCGTCATTTCCCCATAAGTCCTTCACGTATGAAATTTTCATATCATCCGTTTCCGTTTAAGAGTGTTTTGTCAACAAACAAAAAACAAAAAAACAAAATTACTTCGACTAGAGTTTAACTAATTAAATCCTTCGATCGCACGCTCAATTACCAAAAGTCAATTGCACATTCAATATAGTGCTACTTGAGTGATACTCCCATGGTTGCTCCTTTCCATTATCACACTACGATAGGATTGAACAAATTAAAGGACTCACAGTGAATAATTTTGCCATCAAGCATGGTATCTACAAGGACCTTTTCGTACGCCTCTGCTTGTTTATCCTGTCGTTGACCTTTCCCGTTGACGCGGCGCATGAGGGAAGGAGATGAATTCGGAATCCTCATGAATTTACCAAAAGTATCCTCGCCTGCTGGCGTAAACATTTCTTTTTGTGTATTCCTTCTTGTCAGAGGATACAAATCGTTGAAACCAAGGAGGAAAAGTTTGTTTTCTTGCAGACGAAGATTGTAATCAAATACTACGTGAAATGGCTGACAAGGATTTTTTTTTTTGTAAAAGTTCAGTTGTTGTTTCAGAGTTAAAGCCACATTGACCCAGATAAGCGGGATTGAGTTTCCGATAGTGGCGTCCTTTTGGTTTTCTCTGCTGTATTCTATGTAGTGACGGTGGACACAAGTTCTTGAATGGAATGGAGTCTTATTTATGGCAGAAGTCGGCAAATGCAAACTGTTGTTTAAAACCCTGAAATTCAGTTTTTAAAACATCTAAAACAACTATTTTATGGTTGTGCTTTATTGACCTCAGGCGACAACATGTTTAAGGACATACACGTTTTAATTCTGGGTCGATTGAACTCTGATTAAGATTTTTTGTTAAAGAGGTGTCTTTCAATCTTCTTAAATAGGTTTCATTCAATACATACTAACCTTGTCCCTAATCGTATTGGTCTAATTAAGGATATATTGAATGTAGGAAAGTGTTTTAAACTGTTTTGGTTGCCCTTGTTCATTGTACGCTTTCAAGTATGTCTATTATTGGTTTACTTGATCAGATTTGGCGCACTCGTTGAAATAATAAATGTAGCTTAAAATCTTTATCTTCTTATGAACCCAAACATTTAGTCCACTTCTTTTCTAGAGTGCGAATTTATTTTGACAGTAAAAATCTTTGTTTAGACTCTTCCAAAAATGATTTTATAGTGGCCGTCCCACCATTATTGCCTGTTCATAGAACCGGATGACTCTGCAAGCAATTTGAAGCCCCCTTTTCGAACTGCAGTCATCGAGACTGTGTGCTCTCGCGTTGACGATGCGACGTAGACTCCGCTTAACTTTTTTTAAAACTTTCCAAAATCTTCTGATTTGGTCTTCGTAGTAAGAAGTAAGATGCTTCCTCTTCGAGGTTTTCTTCCATAACATTTCTCTGGGTATCCCAAAAAACGGACGTCGTGGCGGATTGATCCAGGCCTCGCCCATGGTTGCCAATCGGCTCAAAATTCTGGCCGCGTCGATTTCGTAGCTCTCAAGATTTGATCTAAAATTTTCAAAATTCTGGGTAACCAAAATCTTATAAATGTGAAATTTTTGAGCTTCGAAAGACCCTCCGAATGCTTCCATACGAGATTCCTGTGACATCAGCTTTATATCAAATGATGGTCCCTGTTCGGTCAGCTTACACAAAATCTTTAGCTTTTATACATTTTCCCCGTGCGACGTAAAAGGCCGACTTTCACGATGGTCGGCTAATGTGGATGTTCCACCTAGCTTAAACGCCTTGCACCAGCGTGGAACAGCAGAACCTGAAGGACCAAATTCTACCATAGTTTTTTCCAAGTTGGCGGGTATGTCTTTGGTTATTAGAAAGACCTGAGGCCGGTCTTTGAATTTGTTTTTTTTTCTGTTTTCGTGTTATCGCTCGGACTGTTCATACTCAAACTTTTGGTAATCCCCCTCATAGTTCAATTGAACTTTAATGCCACTTATACTGCTCTTCAAGTGATGACACACCGATAAATGGCTTAAAGCATTTGTTCGAGAAGCTGTATTTAGATCCATCACTTGGTAGCCAACATTTTCTGGAAATTTTCAAAGAGGAATACAGAGAGGGACAAAAGTCATGTCAATGTGAATTAGACTTGGAGTTTGTTGTTGTTAGCGCGATTTTTCAAAAAGCCAGCGGAAGATCGAACGGCACACGGATACTTGACGCCTAGTGCAAAAATGATGGCACATAATAATATATGACGTTGCTTTTTCCAACCTGTTCCTTAAAGACAAATCGCATATCCTTTCGAAATGCGCTAAAGCTTTCAAATTCAAACTTGGGCTGCTAAAAAGCTAGTTGGATGGTATAGTTTGACGCAGTGCACATGCGTTTTCTGTTGAGCACTAGTTCCACCTATACAAGATGCAAACTGTGCAAAGCCTTGGCGAAATATTTGCGATAAGGACAATGCTGGAACTGTCTCGAACATCACCCAAAAATGTGGTGTGCGATTTCCGAGTAAATAAATAAGCTTTTGGAAATATTTCCTAACATCCTCTCAGTCGCATTAAATAATATGTTCCTTTTTTATGAAAATACCTTAAAGACCAAATTTTAAATACAAAGACTCCTCAAAAAATATCCTCAGTTATGGGGTCAAATTCAGAAATTATATCTTTTCAAAGATCTACCTCTCGTGATTAACTGGCAAGCCTACGAAATAAACAACTGCCAAGCTAGGTCTTGGTTCCCAAAAGAAGCCAAATACTTGTATTTGTATAAAAAGTGGAGACATCAGCACTTTACTTGGCTAATTTTCTTTGTGAAGGTATATCTTCAAGAGTTTTTTTTTCCTATTTGTTGTAAACGATGAAAACTTTTCACAGGAATCCTTTTTCCCTAAGAAGTGTTCTTCACATAAGAAGCAGAATCAATGACATAAAAATATATGCCCATACCAACACTTTATCAATAACAAGACAGAAAAAAGAGCTGTCCCAGGTTAAGGTATCAATTCTTCTTGAAATGGAACAAATCATGCTCCATTCCAACAAAAAAATTAAACATCCAGTAAAAGTGGCACGCCAACCCAATTGAGCGGAGAATATTAAGATTTTTTGCCCTCCGGAGCACATGCAATCAGTCTGAATCCGGTATGAAAAGACCCAAAAAAAGTGCTACTAAGAAGCTTAAAAATCGTTAAAATGGCTTGCATCTTACTTTAAAATTATATAATCCAAATAAGCTAGTATCCTTTCAATCGTAGTCAACAACTATTGCGGAATTCACAGATTTCTACTTTGAACAATTCAGTGCAACAATAAGTTACTTGAATTGCCTGAACCTTGACCGTTGTCCTCAAGAGTTGCACCCTCCTCAATCCTCTGTTTCTTTAGCTCAAAGATGGTATTCGATCTGAGCTGGAATATATTTCTCGGTAGATGCTTGACGTGATTCAAGATCGAATCATTATGCTCAAAGGGGGCAGTTTTATTGTATTCATAAGCTGACAGTAAAACATCCCTACAGTTTCATCGTATCACATTCATCGCCAATGCTCACCAGTTTACCCACGAGACCGATTCCTATGAATGCTCACCCTCAATCAAAAGAAGTTCCAAAAGCAGAGTGATTCCTTCTATTTTCTGACTCTTCCTTATAGAACCTGACCTTAGGAAGGTAGATAAGTTTGTTCAAAAGTGCAGAATTTCAACATGCCACCAACCATGAAGTTTTTTTTGTGATGTCATTTATTCGGCCAACGATCCTGTTGGTTGAACCAATCTTTCTAGCGTCCGCGATTCCTAGATCCTTGAACCGGATGTTGGGTCATCCCGTTCTTCTCGTACCTGGTGGCTTGGATTCGAAGACTTTCTTGGCTGGAGCCTTCCTGGATGTGGCGGATCTAATATTGTCGAAGGTTTTTAGCCCTCCCACATCTTTGAATAACCCGCAAAATTCTTGATCATGCCTATTGCTCCATTCGCCCACCTCACATATAGAACCAAATGTCCGACGAATGATTTTTCTTGGTAAAATCAATGTTTTCTAGAGTAGTATTTTTGTCCTTTGTGTTAGGAGTTCAGATCCTAGTTGTTTCGACAAACCGAATAAACAACGGTCGGATCTCCACTGAAGTGTCGTTTCTGGTGGATACATCAGTTCCTAGATAGATGACCTTCTTTACTCTATCAAAATTGTATCGTTACGTTTATGAAGTGATGATGTTTGAGGGATCTATTTCTGATTGACAGCATATATTCTGTTTTGTCCTCATTTATTGTAAGTCTAACTCGGTTTGCCTGATCTTCGATCGCCGTGAATGCTTCCACTCCGGGACGCTTGGAACGAGCTGGTTAGACATGAAAAAGATGGTACCTTCTCTGTCGACACCTGCCTGTCGATGTGTCTGTTCCAAGACAAGATTGAAGAAGTCACACGACAGTGAATCGTGTTTCTAATTGTTCTGGTCCAAACTGCACAGTTTCCTAATTCAGCCATCACGTGGTATAGCTCGGAGCGAATAATACTATCACATGCGGCCTTCAAGTCTATTTATTTATTTGTTTAGAATTTTAATGATCTAGAGAGTTATACTTTATTATTAACATGTAAAAAGAACATTTTTTTGTTAAAAAATTTGGTTTTTAATAATCACATATTTGCAATTCGAACGTAGTTAATATTTATTATAGTATAGTAATATATTATTTGAAGGAAAATAAAGTAGGTACGATGGTGAGATATAGAAAATGTTTTCTGCTCTCAAGGTTAGGCAGATCTATAAAATTAAGTCAGCTTGTAAAAGGTAGGAGACGAGTCCTACCATCCCAGTCCTCTCAAGACAAATGTCACAAATCTTTTTTGAATCCTATCGATATGACATGTTTAGTCTGGAAACTCCACTAAACAAACATATTTGAAGTTCGGACGTACACAAGTTATGAATAAATTTTTAAAACAACCAAGCATTGAGTTCGTTTTATTGGAAATACTGTTGATGTGGTTTTAACTCAAGTTTTTGATCCAACACAACGCTTAAAACCGAGTTGTTATTAACATTACATTTTGTCGAACAATTTAAATTGAATGAAAAAGATACTGGTGACCTTTTTCGTTCAAATTTTGATTGCATTACACTTATTGACATTAAAAAACAAACAATTATTTGTACACCACAAATAAAACGCATCAAGATCACGCTGCACATAATGACAGTTTCCAATGTTGTGTATCTTCTTAAAGATCGTTACATCGTTAGCATAAATAAGACACTGTGAGTTCATAAAAATAAAATGACAATAGCGGTCCCAAGTAGCTACCTTGTGGTACCCCCGAATTAATAGTAAAATAAGTCGAGTGAGACTTTATGTTGAAGGCAATTTCGTTTAATTTTAAAATTAAGATGCGGGGGAGAGCTCATAAAAAGCTTTGCTAAAATCAGTCACAATCTATTTGATTTTTTTAATTTAAATGAGTCGACGCAGGATTTTGCGAATTCATGTAAAAGAGCAGTTTAAGAGCGACCTTTACAAAAACCATGTTGGTTAGGGACACTAATAAATTTAACATAAAAATACAGTGATTCCCACAAAACAGATTCGATATTGAAATTAAGGTATCGTTGACAGCCTCACGTTCGGCCGAAAGTTGTTGATACCATCTTTTCGAGACTTACTTAATAATGGAATTATAAACGACATTTGCCATGCAAAAGGCAATTCACAATCGGATCAAGATTGACTGAACAAAACAGAAAGTGGACTCTTTTCCAGGATTTTGTGTAGTGTGGAAATTTGATCTATCGTTGATTAGCCACATTGCCTATTTGTGTGAAGCAAAATAGCTTTAGACGTTCTTGAAGAAGACATTGGGTAGGGATATTCCTCGGTAGTTTTTGCTAAAAGTGAAATCGATCCTAAAGCGTTTTTCAATAAGAGCGCTACAAAAGTTTTTTTAAAGAAAACAAAAACGGTTTTGAATATTAATAAAATTCTTTATTCCAGTGAAAGTACGTTTGATGCCATTATGTATGGAACTCGATTTCTTTTGCATGGCCACCACGGGCACGCTTGCAGAAGTCCAGACGCTGAACCCAATTTTCGACGGTTTTCAAGCATAAATCGAACGATACTGCTGCAATTTCACGTTCGATATTCGTACGAAGTTCAGCAATAGACCATAGACTTGACGTAGCCCCACAGGAAATAGTCTAACGGCGTCAAATCGCACGACCGAGGCGGCCAAGCGACTGGACCATTTCGTGATAAAACGTTTTCCAAACTTGATTTCCAATAAATTGATTGTGACATTCGCTGTGTGGCTTGTGGCGCCGTCCTGTTGAAACCACATGTCCTCCAAGTCCATATCATCCAATTGGGGTCAAAAATATTCGGTAATCATTGAACGGTAGCGATCCCCATTCACAGTAACGTGCTGGTCTTGATGATCACGGAAGAAGTACGGCCCAATGACGCCACCGGCCCACAAACCACACCAAACCGTAATTTTTTCGGGATGCAATGATGACTCATAGAGTACGTGTGGATTACTGCCTAACCAATACCGCATATTTTGTTTATTGACGGAGCCATTCAGCCAGAAATGAGCCTCATCGCTGAAGATGATTTTTCGATGAAAATCCGAATCATTTTCAAGTTGTTGCTCAGCCCAATTCACGAACATATGACGCTTCTGGTGGTCAAGCGGCTTCAGTTCTTCCGTCAATTTAATCTTGTAAGGATGTAGACCAAGATCTTTTGGCAAAATTTGCAACAACGCCCAACGCTTGAGAACCGAGTGGGAGAGACACATTTGGGCTGAGACACTACGGGCACTTCTTTGTCTCACTGGCACGGGAACATTTTGTACTGTGCCTGTGGATTAAAATTTTTCCACTAGACGCTCAATTTTTGATCGGCTAGGACGATTATGACGACCGTAAATTGGACGTAGCGCTCTTAACGTTGAGGCCACTGACTGCGAATTTCGGTAGTAAATTTTAATAATTTCGACTCGTTGTTGGCTCGTATATCTTTCCATCATAAAATGGCAAACCTTACTGAAGAGAATTGTCAAAAGAAATGTCGCTCTACTTTTGTAGCGTCCCTGTTGAAAAACCCTTTATTAACCAGATAAATTAAGGGGAAACAAGTAGGTATATGGACAATTGGAAGGAAGATATCATATGAGAAGAAGGCAAAGAACAACGACCAGATACACATCAGTTCAAGTGCTGTTTATAAAAGTTACGATAAAAGAAAATAAGTCATCGGTTGTGATCAATTCAAGGATAAGGCAAGATTTGATTTTTAGGTTTTCCATACCCAAAGGTCCTAAGGAACCCAATAACTAAGCCTCCTAAATCTAAGTTTCTCCTAAACCGTTATAGGTAGACGCTTTCCCATCTGGAAGATTTCAAACGTTCAAAATTCAAAATATGAAGCAGCTTTCTCATACTTCCGCTGTAGTATAATATCCGGTAAAATGTCGTCTCTTAAAAAAAAGCTTTTGCAACCCACACCCTATTCAGCGCCATCATCAGGCAGAAAATGAAAGCAGAGTTCAAAAACTGCCATTCGCCTCATTCCTTCTGCGTGTCCTTCAAATCGTCTGCAGCGCGCTTATGAAATGTCATTCGCTTTGGGGGATGGTATCCACTGACTGTGTACGTCCTTTCCGATAACAAAAATCCACAATCGTAGCTTGAAAAGTCCTCAGTTCAGTTATGCACGGTGAATATTTAAAAAAACAAAATACTTTGGTAACGCAGTGATTCGGAAGAATTTGTTTAAACAATCTGTGGTTGATGTGCAACCAAAATGCTCCTAGTGTCGGCGTGTATCCTTTTGCCAATTCTTCACTTAGGTAAGTTCAACTGGTGCATTCTGAGTGGATATGGAAAATCGATAAACCATCTGGTCCTTTTCAAGGTAATGGTCAGTCACTCACGAGTGGAATCCATCGGACGCAAGCAGCCACAGAGCGAGTCAATGATTTATGGTGCTACGAATGTGATACAATGGAAGACGGTGAAGCATGTTCCGATCTACTTGCAAAAAATACATCCACTGCATTGATAAAAAAATGCAAAGCTGACGAATTCGTTTGCATGGTAATCGAGATGGAATTCAATGGAAATTGATTGATTTTTGTGTAAATTTTGTTTAGGTAAAACGGTTTTCGTACACGACCAGCACAGAAAACATGACCAGCAGCCCAAAAATGTGGTCACTGGACCGTCGTTGTGCGGTCAATTGCGAGGCAGGCTGCATAATCATTGGAGAACGAACAAAGCTCTACGCCTGTACATCCTGTTGTGAGAAGGCCCTTTGTAACATTGGCCGCGGTAGTGCCTCATCCATATACGAAAGCCACTTCAAGCAATATTTTATCTTTCTTATGACTCTCCTTATGGCTGTTACATATCAACTGGAGGAATAGGATGCATGCGCCAAATAAATATAACGCATCCTGAAAAACAATTGCCAAATAGACAAAGGTGGCCAGCATTTTGTGAATTTTTTTTATTTAAAACATTTTTAAATGAATTAATAAATATAAAACTAATTGTTACTACATAGCGAAAGGACTAAACTTTGTATTTCTTTACACATAACTTTGTTATTGCCGCACCGACCAGAGACCAAACATACACAATCATTTTTTTTATTAATTATCTTCCTCGAGTGAGGTCATCTCTCTTCGGATTTGATTGATGACTTCGGCGAGGGCTTGGGGATGCACTCCGGCTTCGATGAGTTTTATACAAATATCAAGGCATTCGTGACTGAGACCTGTGTTTAAGAGATGCGAGATTCCTTGAATGTTGGAGCGTATCATCTGCGATTGTTGCAGCTTGAGGTAGGTACTGCCATTAATTTTATCCGCTGATTCACCATCCTTGTTAGACATGTCTGCTTTCATTTAAATTTGTAGAAACTAAAATTGAATTGAACGAAATGGTTTTAATGAAAAACAGTGTGATTTCGAAGATTTCAAATTTACATCTGCAAGCAGACTGGAATATTTTTATTCGGCAAAGTTTTTTTCTTGTTTCGCGTCGTTTGACAGTTGCCAGACTAGTTCGCTTTGACATAAACAAAAGGATCTGTTTGTTTTTGAATATGGGAAATAAGATTTTATTATTTTTTTTTTTTGTGAAGCTTCGTTTGCCGTGATAAGATCTATTCGAAAACGACCAAAACCCAAATACCGTTGCAGACCGAAAAAAGAAGGGTTAAGTTGCCAGATTCAACAAATAATTTTTTAAAGCATTTTCGCATTCTGAAAGTCATTTGTTAGGTAAACCAAACTTTTGGAATGCATTGGAATTGGAATTATCGGACTACTCAACGTTCTTCTCGAGAACATAACGAATCTGCAATGTGCAATGATCATGATCAACAGGAGATCCAACAAATTGCAATTCATCCAGAGAAAGTAACCGTTTGGTGTGGATTGAGGGTTGGGCGGCATCATTGATCCGTACTTCTTTGAGACCGACGTCAGGTCATCACCGTCAACGGAGAGTGCTATCGGTCGATAATTACCAACTTCTTTTGGCCCGAATTCGATTATAGAATACCGGAGACATGTGGCTCTAACAGAACGGCGCTGCGCTACGTGCCACACAGCCTGTGTCTTAAATATATTTTGGACAAGCTTATCTCAATCGGAGGCAACGTGAAGTGGCTCCCGAAATCGTCCGATTTCAGCTCATTGTCGATTTGAATGATAATTGTTATACATAAATTCGTACTTCGCTATGCAAGGCTTTGACACTTCACTGATAGATGATTTTGAGAAACGTTCTTCTCGAGAATCGTTTGAACGTTTAAGATTCGAAGTAATTCGAATAATAGCGGTGATGCGTATGAATCTTAAATGCGATTTTAAAATCAGGAGATTCAGGATATCCACTTGAGCCCAAGCTAAATTTTTTTTATAGATCCACATAGGAAGGGAGCAGCTCAACATCTCGAATACGCTATCATAAGTGTTTCATTTCTCATGTGAAAAGTCACTCGATCCTCGATTAAGTACTTCTCACTCGAATTCTTAAATCGCTTAATGATCTGAGACTTGCTCACAAATGCCGTTTCTCTGTTTTCGCATTAAATATCACTCTACTCGGATTCATACTTAAGCCCCAGGTAAATAAAACTTTCCCACAATTGTTCGTTGCAGATCCTATGCCAGAGGGACACTTCGGAGTAGAGAAGGAAATTCTTTCAATGGCGCACACAAGTGGAAAAAAGACATCAACTAAGTGCAAGTGTATCTAGCTAAGATCGACCGGGTTGGAGATAATTTCTGGTTAGGTCTCATGTCCATCCCATTCACTGCAGCGCAATCGAAGGAAGGAAGCAATAGCACGACACTCCTCTCCAAAGCTTTGAGTACTAATAAGTCACAGTGGCTTTATGAACATTTAAAGATAGATTGAAACTATGGACAGATTTGCAAACAAGCAGGACTATAGATCGGAGAGCACGGTTGCTCTTGTCGGTATGGTTATCGTGCTCAGTCTGATAAGAAATAATTGTCAAAGGCAACAGCAACGCTAAAATCAAAATTATCGCTTTGGAAGTCATTCGACCCACTTGTGGTGCTATGACCTACATCGTTCGAAATAATGATCAGACTTGTATATTTGCCTTATCAGATGAGACGCGAAACAGCACACATTTGATTCACACACTGCCCTATAATTAAGGGGCATCGTCAACAGAGAAACGACTTCCCAAGCAGTTTATTATGCATCCTCTCTGTTTGCAATGAAGTAAAAACAATGTCCCTGCTCATACGTTTCTTACGTTTTTATTCGCAATCCAATTTCGGATTGAAAGGCTCAATAAAACAAATGAAATAAAAATTTTACCTAAAATAAAAGAAACAAAAACAATTTACAGCTCTGCACTATACAGTGACCTTCTCCAGGTCTATCCATGGCACCCTGGGTTTTATTAGAAACTCTTCCTTCGACAGACTGTCCAGCATGTGAATTTGCATCCTTACATACTTTAACAAGCGCTCCAGTTGAGTATAGTCCACACAATTCATTTCGAAGAAACGTCTCCAGAGGGCTCCCGCCAAAACACAATCATCTGACATGATACCCTCATCGTAGTTAATCAGAGCGGCTTGAAACTGTTCAGACAGCATTTCGATTTGTGCCCGCGTCCTGGATGGGTTGTTGGCCTAAAAAAAATCAACCAGTTACTACAAATTTTAAACGGAATGAGCTTGTATTGTTTACCCCAAGTTTCTTAGCCCTGGCATTGACATCACTCCACATGGATTCCACGATACTGTTGCGCAGAAATCGTCCATCTTCACCAGTTTCGGAACCCTCAGCCATAGCACGAACTAAAAGCATCCATACGTGCAACTCTGTGACCAAGAACCATGAGTTAAACGTGTTGGGCAGGTTAAACGATTGGAAAAAGTTCAAGTAATTGATTTTATCCGCAACACTTTCGTACAAAATAACACTACACACTCTCAAGCGCTATGAAATGAAGCAAAGTTAAATACACGCTAATTTTTCCACGAAATGTAAACTCACCGATTTCGAATTGTGAGCGAATCCAACTTTTTTAAGGACCCTTTTCAAAATGCTTGGTTCATTGTCAACGTGCACGACTCCAGTGCAATATGTGGCAGTGGAAGCAAGTGGCTTTAAACGGTAACACTGAAGCGGTACTGTACAACTGTTTCGAGGAGCATTGAATTGCATAAATTGTGTAATCTGAAAATGCATCAGGATGGTGTTGTTTATGTAAGAACCCCAAGCATTGTTGATTTACGCACTACAATGGCACGGGTTTCCGGGTCACAATCTTGTTCGCCGAGCTTTACTTACCACGGGTAGTGTGTATTTTGTATTGGCTAAGGAAACTAATGCTCGTTGATATAACATTTTTTATTATTGAGTAAACTTTTCGTGACTTTCTTGTAAAACTAATCAAAATAAAACCGACCCCATGGCGAAAAATTAGACAGATGAAAGATAGACCAGAGTGACATTGACAGCGACCGCGACAGCGGACAATAAAGTGTACAGCGGTTGTGCTGAAGTGCTGATTATTATTTTTTCGCTTACACCAGGATCACATCTTTTTATTCAATCCTTTATGTGTGACAAATTTTAAGCCCGGTACGCTGCTGGAGCGAATCGAAAAATCTCATACAAAATGTGAAAATCTTCGTTTCTACTATTTCTACTTTTCGTTTTATTGTACGGTGTTCCACAAGCGAAATTATACTGGACTGGATAAGTGTAATAGATTACTTCCTAGAAGTCTCCACTTTTTTCGAAGTTTCTGCGAAATTTTGACGATTTGTGATTTCGGTTTCTCACTTTTTGGTTCTTGTGTTTCGAATTGCAGACGAGCAAAAATGTATCAAGTGTCTTCGTATTTTCGGAAATATGGATTATGATTAATATTGAAACTCTCCACAAATCTTTTTCTAATCGCTTATCATCTTATCGCAGACTTTTGTTGTCGATTTGGGAACCACAGGAAATTTTCGTATCGCATCAACAGCGTACTTGACCTTAACGAGAGTTGAATTATGAAAATGCTTTCCTTGAAAACTTATTATTTTAATAAAGTATAACTAGAAATTTCCTTTGAAATACCGAAGCTGTGAAATTTTATTGGTATTCGATGTCTGAGTATTCTTAAATTTGAATGCCAACTGCAGAACAAAAGACTCAACTTTACAATACTCGAATTCGTTAGGAAAAAATAACACGAATTGTATAAATCGCATTTAAGAGAGCTCTCAACGGGTTTATTAACGGTCGGACGGTTTAAAAATATGTGACTGAAAATGTGGATGTCTTTTGCGGATGCCTGAACAACTGCTTTATACGAAGTGAAGCCTGCAAAACCTTTTTAACGTTCCATGAGTTTCTTTTCTTGAGTGCTACTTCATTTCATAAGATCTCAGTGCATTCTTATTTTCTATGAAATTTGGTTTTACATGAAATAAGGATGGAAGACGGTCTGCATTTAAAAATTAATGTCAGTTTCAGTCAAATAGTCGTATTGTAACAATCAAATTCATCTTGTGTCCCAGAGACATAATTTTGACCCACGAAATATCTGACATCTAGTTCGTGAGTATGAGCAAACGTCATGCGAGAATATAGAAATAAGTTCATTCGTTCTAAGTCGCACTATTTCTTTCTAATTTGGCATTTCTAATTTCGATTATATTTATTTCAATAATAGTACACATACATGAATTAATCCGAAAACAAAATGCCAAGTTCATTTTGAGGACAAAAAACATCTACCTTCTATTGTTAGTTTGAACATAGACTTTTGCGTCTCCATTAGACTTGCTCGTGTTATGATTATAACTCGAGAATCGCTCATGCTCGGCATAGATTGGCTGTTAGGCTCCTTTAACGAAATTCTACATAATGTTTTTCATCATTTCAAGCTGCATTTTATAAACAACAGAATTTAAGTAAGCTTTGGGTGCTGCAAAAGACTCTGGAGCATCGATATGACATTTTTCTGTGGGCCTTGTGTTAATTTAGGATATCGTTAACCAGTTGACATCCTGACCTGGCTTAGATTTCCTTGAAATGGTGAAACTGTGAATTAATTTCATGAATTTGCGACACTGACTTGAAAAACGTGCAACCATGGCTGTGTTTAAAGGTCCTTGCGTCAACTGAGCTATATTGGTGCTTTGTAGAAATGATCAGCCTCCGTTACAAACATCACTTTCTGCTATAGAATCAATTTCTTTAATAGTTGTCCAAGAGATTTTAATTTTTTTTTCTCTTGAGCTGCAAAACATACATTGGTACAAATAATCACAAATAATTAACGCAAGTCTTAATAATTCTTCGATCGATAAAAAACAAGCTCGATTTAATCTGGCATTGTTGGTAAGAGAAGAAAAAGCTGATAGATGACTCTCTCTTATTATGATTAGTACTATTATTGTAGTGATTCGATATCCAATCGTTAGTAGGGAAAAACAACAATATTAAAATGTTCGCTGATCAAAGGCTTCCGATGTCGCCATCATAAATGGTGTCCAATGTTTCTCAGCCTTGCACTGCACTCGGCTTTTGTGGATTGATCAAATCACTATTACATATATGTTGAGATATGAGTCAAATGCAATATAGTGTCAGGAGTAGAACGATGTCCGGGATTATCTTTGCTATCTGGTGGCACATGACACATTTCCCTATCAATCGTATCAATATGTTTTGAAAAAGCCACAGAAATAGACATGCAATTAAAACTGAAATAGGACTCATTCGACTTTCAAGTAAGCAATTTATTTTTCTAATCTGGACTTTGGTAAGCACCTATTGCCCACAACGAGGATCTCGTTGCCTGTGTTCCATTGGAGGAGGAGGACGGAGAGTTCCACAAATGTGTGCCGCACGAGAAACTGACTATGGAAGTGACTCTGTACTGGCAGTGTCTAATTGACTATTTACAGGATGAAATGGCTGACGAACTCGATATGATTATTCCGGAGTTGTGCACATTTTGTGCGTACGTTTTGAAGTAAGTACTAATATTTTAGCAATATGTCACTCTGTAGACTACCAATTCGAATCAGGCGTATTGCCCACTGACTTAGACTCTTATCTATCATTAGAAAAAAATGTTTTAATTTATCATACATTACATTATATCATCCAACTAACTCCTTACCATAATAATTTCAAAAAAAGGAAATAAATAAATTGAGCAAAGCATCCAACATGCAACATTTTGTGTGACTTAAAAATTGTGTACCCACCCCAGGTGATACCGAGGCAACGCACCCCTCTTCAAATAAACAAGCAACGGAATTTTGTGTCAAGCGTTACGAAAAAATAGCGAAACGTCCAAAAAAAAAACATCCAAAGCGTCACCTTCAGTTCTCAAAAGATTTATTTTTTTTTGTTGCTGGTGTCATTTGGCAAACAAGCTAATTTGTTTTTTTTCCCTTAACTTTATTTTTTTTTTCATTTAATTACAATTTATCGAGCCCCATTAACTGATTTGCAAATGCAAATAGAAAGTCACCCAGTGTGTGTGTGTGAAATTATTTAGAAAATTTTGATTTTTGTAAATTTTCTAAGTAAACGAAATTTAAGAAAAAAGATATTGGGTCGAAGAAGGGGACGCGAGTGAAAATGCCTCGAAAGCGAAAAGTTCCCGTTGTGGACGAGGAAAAAGAGAACGATGGTGAGTTGTCGCAGAATTCCACGATTCATCATGGTCCAATGTACACGATAATGTCAAATGTGCAACTCAACGAGACCTTCCACAAGAAATACATACGTGAGATGCAGCAGCTCTACGGGAAGGTATCCTATTTGAATGTGTCTAATATTTCACTTTGAATGCTAACTGAATGGTTCCTTGCTTTTAGATGGACCATGACGCTTTTATGTTTATGTTTATCAAAATGATTAAGTCGGCCATGGAAGGTGAGGAAACAAACGAGTATGCGTATACGACGCTATTGTTTTGTGCAAAGTTCATTGCTGCGTATGATGTCGATGACACGCATCCTGTTCTAGCGGATACTTGTCGATGGTTGTTGACGGTAAGCCAGGTGATGCTGAACTGATTTGGCTTTAGCTTATTGGCTTTGTTTTTGTTGCAGACGATAAGCCAGAATCCGCATATTCGCTTTCGTTTGTGCCAATTCGTGAATATGATTCTGAATGCACTGGGAGTGGAGGCGGCGTTGGATGACGCTATTTGCGATGGCATCCTCGAGTATATGCTGCGTCGTTTGCGCGACATGAATCCAAATGTGAGGGTACAGTCGATTTTGGCGCTGCAGCGCCTGCAATGTCCAGATAATCCAGATGATATTGTGCTTCGGGTGTATCAGTTTCATTTGTGCGCGGATCCATCGCCGCGAGTGCGGCAAGCTGTGATTACGTCCATGGGACGGAACTACAATACTATACCGTATATTTTGGACAGACTATGGGACATTGATGAGAAGGTACGGCGACATACGTATCTACATATGAGCGGGTATCCAGTAAAAGCGTATAAGGTATCGCAGCGTCTGCAGCTGCTAGAGCAGGGCCTGAACGATCGATCGGAAATGGTGAAAAAGGTACAGTAGATCCGAGACTCCTTTGAAGGTTGTTTGTTTTTGAACTAAACTTTCCTGCGTTACAGGTTGTTACAACTATTATGCTGCCACAATGGCTAGAGTCCTACAATAAAAATTACATCATGTTTGTGTCTGCCCTGAAGCTAGACTCTAGTGAAGCCGAAGTGGAGCGTTTTCTTAAAATTGCCAAGGTTGCATTGCGAGAAATTTTCAAGTAAGAAAATTGCCTTTTGATTTATATTTCTCCAAGTAAAGTTCTTTTTTTCTTGTGTTATCAGGAGACAGAAAAACGAGGATCTCGTTGCCTGTGTTCCATTGGAGGAGGAGGACGGAGAGTTCCACAAATGTGTGCCACACGAGAAACTGACTATGGAAGTGACTCTGTACTGGCAGTGTCTAATTGACTATTTACAGGCTGAAATGGCTGACGAGCTCGATCTGATTATTCCGGAGTTGAGCACATTTTGTGCGTACGTTTTGAAGTAAGTTAAAAAATTTTAGCAATAAGTCACACTGTAGACTGCCAATTTGAATCAGGCGTATGGCAAACGTAGAAAAAGTCTGCTTCAGTTAAGCTGCAATAACGTCAAACCGGGCGTTTAATCATAAACGGACGACGGTCAGCAACCGTGGCACCCATCGCGCCGATAGCTTTTTCATCTGCAAAACATCGTGCCAAAAGTATCCCGCCCGTTCTTTTGATACACTGTTGGCCTCAGCTAATTCACGCAATTTCACATTTCGGTCGTTCAAAACTATTCGATGCACTTGCTTGAAGCGGAAGCATTCGGAGCCTCTTTTCGCCTTCCAGAACGAGGTGCGTCTTCGATGCTTTTTTTAGCCATTTTAAATTCACTAAACCAATGATAAACTCTTCTTCTCGATGGAGCAGATGTGCAATAACATTTCAAAGATTGTTTGAAAGTTTTTACCATCAAAAAACACATGTTTGATGCGATGCTCCTCCTTTTCAATAATTTTTCATACAGTAAAAGTAGTAGCGTCCGACCGAAACAGAATTTTCAGTCGAAACCGAAACTTCGGCCTTCGTTTTGAGATAATGAAATATAAGAGGAATTCCTGAAAAAGCTAGTGGAAAAACCTGCTTCCTGTCTAACTCCTATTGATTTTAAGAACTTACATACTTAACAGGTTCCTGACCCGTGAAGAGTCTCTGCCTGAGACACGACGGCCTTCCACTCTTGTCGATCTCGGGCACACTGTTTCCCGTTATATGGACCAAGCGCTCTGGCATCCACGGTCGCTTCATCCTTGTCGCCTCGAACCTGGAGGCTGTGATTCGAAGATTCTCTTTACTGGAGCATTTTAGTCCTCGCTCGATGTTGCCGAGCCAGAATCCAAAATACGCCGATACGAGTCGTCGTATTTTGGATTCTTTTGACTACATCCACATATTAATACAGCTCATAGAGTTCGTGGTAAAGTCTTCTCCTCTATTCGCCCTCCTCGTATACTGGACTAAATATACGACGAAGCATTTTTATCTTGAAAGTGCTCAAAATCTTCTATGTCTTCCTGCTCATCGCCCAGCACTCGGCCACATATTGTATAACTGACATCTTCCGAGTTAGGAGTTTTAAACCCATAGCAGCGCTTTCCCAGGGTGAGTCTCCGGCGAACCATCACTTAGGAGTCATTCGTGGAGTTGATACTAACTTCGCTTTCACATGCTAAAAAGCCGATGAAGATATAGCGAGTCTCGACTTTAAATTCGTCGGTCTTTTCCAGGATTTACCTTAGTGTGAATATTTGATTGATCGTCGGCCTGCCGAGCCAGAAGGCACCCCGGTACGTGCCAATTAGTGTGTTGCAGAAAGGCTTCAGACGTTAACACAGTCCGTTGGATAGGATCTTATTTGCGACACTAACCAGCGATATACCCCGATCGTTCTTACAAGATATGTTCTTGAAGATGAGGTTTTTACAGCTGATAGTCCAGTATTCGGGCATGGCTTCATCCATCCATATTTGGCTGACAATTTGGTGCATGCACCCTACAAAACTATCGCCATGTTTGAAAAGCTCCTTGTTATTCATCAGCTTTTTGATAGCTGAGCCAATTGCTGTTTAAATACATAAACTTTTCTCTATTCAGTCCCGGCCTTGAAGCGAGTTGCCAGCTGATTGACTTTCCTGAAAAACATCCGGGTGTTGTTCCTATCATGAGACTCTTCGATTTCCTTAAGCTGGGAGCTGCATATGCCCTTTTCTCTAACGCAAGATTTATTAGAACAATAGTAAAGGGAAAATATTAAATCACAAGGTTCAAGTTAACTCTGTTAAGTCTTTTCTTAAATAAAAACATTGAAAATTAAAATTTTAAGAAAAATTCATGTTGCGGTTTATGTCATTAGTCATTAAGGTCATTAAGTTAGAAAAACTTGATAATCACAATGCTATCTAATCATATTATGCATTTGCCAATAATGACCATTAAAACTAGTTTATTAATAAAAAAAGATCGATAAATGGAACTAGAACTGTATTGAAAATTTCACTTCATTTTCAATTTATTAATAATTTAATTTCGGCGAGTTTGTTTCTCTTATAGTGCACACCATATTCTTTGTTTGCAAAAACAAAGATTTCCATTATTTGATAGTTTATTTAAAGAATAACTGCGAAGGATGTGTAGTGAAATCTTGGTAAAACAAAATTGATGGTTCGGGTAGCTTACGTAAATTACAATTTTTTTTGTAAAGTTAGGATAGTTTTTTGGTGTGAATCAATTTATGAAGGAATTTAAATATTTAGGCCAATGAGCAGCCAAGAATGCTTTTATTGAATGATGAAATTTGATCGTAATCCCGCAAGCCGTAAGTGAACTGAGTCATCGCACATTTACGCTGCGATAGAGAACCCAAATTTGGGAAAACCACTTCAAGTAGGATATCATTGGAACCAATTATGATTTGACTATTTAGTTTAAGACTCGTATCCTGTGGAGTGAAGTTCGCAGAAACGTACGCAAGACCAAAAAAATTATATGATCAGGACAGACTTGAATTCATTTTCACCCCGAGAGTAACCACTGTGTTAACGCATTTATTGTACCTGCAAGGAAAACAGCAAGCATGTCAGATAAATCATATCTGAATCATGTATTTTGTTTGCATTAAATTGAAGTCCATTTGAAATTTACCAGTTGTATATAGATGCTACCCCTTCGTTCTTCAATCTAAAGGGTGATTTTTTAAAAGCTATAGGAAAGTTTTTCAAAAAAAAAAAAAAAAAACACAAAATTCAGAAAAATGCATGAAATCTTTATTTGAATCGATAGTACGGTCCATATTATTTAATGTTTGAAGAATATTTCATGCAATTGTTGACCTTGACTGCGCCTCAAATGGTCCATCCGCTTAGTCCAATTTTGGCATACTCTTTCCAACATTTCAGCCGGTATCTGACGAATAAATGCTTCAATTTTGTCTTCCAATGCGTCAATTGAAGCGGGCTTGTCTGTATAGTCATGAGCTTTAACATAGCCCTACAAAAAATAGTTTAAAGGTGTTAAATCGCACGACCTAGGCGGCCAATTGACCGGTCCCGAACGTGAAATAAAATCTTCACCGAACTCGCTTCTCAATAAGTCCATTGTTGCGCGTGCTGTGTGGCATGTGCCACCGTCTTGTTGAAACCACATGACAGGCAAGTCAAGCTCTTGCATTTTGGGCAAAAAAAAGTTGGATATCATCTCACGGTAGCGCTCACCATTCACAGTTACGTTACGATTCGCATCATCTTTGAAGAAGTACGGTCCAATGATGCCACGAGCCTATAAACCGCACCAAACTGTGACTTTTTCTGGATGCATTGGTAGCTCTTGCAATGCTTCTGACTAACATTCACTCCAAAATCGACAATTCTGCTTATTTACGTATCCATTGAGCCAAAAATGAGCTTCGTTGCTGAACTGAATTTTTCGGTAAAAAGCGCGCGATGAACTTTCTTAACAGAGCACGCAATTTGATAATAAAATTCAATAATTTGCAAGCGTTGTTCGTTTGTAAGACGATTCATGGTTAAATTATAGACCAAACTGAAGATGTTTGACAGTGAAACAAAACACGAAACGTGCGTCAGCTGCTTGCCAAAAAGATAATAGCTAAAAAATCACCCTTTACAAACAAGGTCTTTCATCAGACCAATTCGCCTCGAAAAATAAGAAGACTTGTACATCATCAGCTTTGACAAGCAAGGCAAAATGCCAATTGGTTTATAGTCAACAGGCACAGGTGTTATGATTGCGATTTTCCAACTATCCGGGGACGTTGAGGAAGCTATGCAAAAATGTATTATGTGTTTAAGCGGATTGAATATGTAAGGCATGATGAACTTTACCTAACGAAGTTGTATGGCATCCTCACCGGTAGCATTTAATCGGAGATTCTTGACACATCTTGCAACATCGCTTTCAGTTACGGTCTCAAAATCTTTATTGAATCCATTACACTGGTCACTGCTGACTATGAGCTGTTAAAATGAATGTTAGGATCAATCGAGCACTCTGCATTTCATCATTTGCCAACGCCAATATCACGCAAGTTTCTCCAAAGCTTCTTTGAATCCAGTTTAGGGCTTAGCTTGGCGGAGGAGTAGAGTCTATTAGCTTGACCGTGTTTAAAAGTGCACGCATTTCGAACTCTACAGTACTCCGCCCAATCTTTTCTATAAAGAATACAATTTTCTTCAGTTTGATTGCATCGAACACATCTCCATTGAACCATGGGCATTTCATGTTTATTGAAGAGATGAAAAATCTGCAGTTGGACAAATTCTAGCTTTTCATTTGAACTGGAAAAATACTTACAATCTTCCCATGGTACTGAAGAAGCTTCAAGAGCTAAGAAGTTACGATCATTTTGAATGGAATCACCAAAGTTCACGATTGTGCGATCGTTTGTAAACATTGTTGCATGATTTAAAGCCTATTTCTTTGGATTCTATGTCGTTCATCACAAATGTATAAACGGGAAACAGTCGAGCGAAATGTTTTATTTCATTATCGCGCTTTTGAAATGTGATCGATTTCCAAAAAAACTTCTGTTTTCTGCGGTTTTAAGGTGAGAGCACAGATCTTTCGAAAAACAATTTTCTTACAGCATTCTTTATTCTTAAGATCTTCTAATCGCCCAAAGAAAAACTTTTGATTTAACAAATTAATTCTGTTTTAGATTTTGTGAATCGCAAAAGTCGACTGGAGATAAGTTTGCTAAAATGGAATTTCAGTACATCCTTCTTTCGTTGTGTGAGATCCTGTACCTCTACGACTTGGGAGACGAAATCGGTCGGGGAAATTTAAAGAAACTTATCAGCACAATATTAAAAACGTACGATCTAGAAGAAAAAGTAATCGAAGTCATCGTAAAGTGTACAGAGAACTTGCTAACCGACCAGAATACGAGATTGCAGGTAAGTTTCGTGTAAATTCAACTAAGATAGAAACCACTGTAGATGTTCCTTTCAGTTCTTTGTGGAAATCATTGAGGAAATCACAAACACAAATTCATTCAAAACAGAAGCACTGTTCAACGAGCGCAGCCTTGTTGATGAGCTTCTCGAGAAACATCCTGATCAGGATCTAAAATTGAAATTGTCCTCATTGAAAGTCAAAATCATGGACCTAGAGGAACAAGAGATGAACTATGTTGAGATGAAGGACTATGTGCAAGCGCAACGCATAACTGAAGAGAAAAACACCCATTTGGAGTCGTACCGAAATTTGCTGAAGCCATTGCTCGAGAAGCATTCAATGAACTCGGAAAGCTCCAGTGATCAGTCGAAAAATGTAAGAAACACATTTATTGTTGAAGGAATTTGTTTGGCTTAATATTGGGCGAACAGCTCGTCTCGTCTTTTCAGCAACAAAAGAAGGTTACTACAGAGACAATTCTCAAGAGTCTTCAATTGGCTTTCTATATGGTTGTGTCGAAAAATGTTAAAACATTGACGCCCAACGTGTGCAAGTTATATAAAGTAAGTGCAATGCAACACAATAGAATTGCTTTACATAATATTGTCTTGTTTTGCGTTAGGAATTCATTGGTCGTCATATAGCTTCCAGTCAAATTGCCATCAGGGATTGGTCATTGAAGTGCGGTACAGCGTACAGTATGTTATATGAGCCTCTGGCGAAGGAAATTTATGAAGTTCTCTACGCACAGTTCTTCAAGAACCACAACATTCGTATTTGGAAAACTTCCATCACCTGCATCTTCGAACTACTCGATCGGTAAGTTGTGATCGAATGGGTGGTTTGCTGCTCGGTTTTTCTGATTTTGGTACTCCTCTAGATATGGCTGTTCCAGTTTCAACGTTGAGGAGAGACAAAACAAAACCAAGCGAAATGGAAGACAGCTGTACAATACTCTAGAGTTCCTGGATGCTGACGATGATAGTAGTGTGTGGACATCAGGTCAAGGTTTGTTCTTTGTTGTTTCTACATGAGTTCACATATTCATTGAACATTCCTCAGCTGTGGATATCATTTTCATGATGTCACATTTCCTTGACACATGCGATGATGTGTGCATCATTAGTGCGATTGTGAATGGCTTCTGTCGGTTGGTACTTCACGATCACGTTAAAAGTGCAGACATTCTTGAAAAGCTGCTGCTCCGATACTTCAATCCATCGACAGGTTGCAAGAACAAATCTTTTTGCTTAATAAATTGCCTTAATTTTTTATCCTCAATAGATCCAGAGATTAATCAGATTCTGGGGGTTTTCTTGGAAAATCTAATTCAGCGGAAGAAGCAAGAATACCTTCATCCTTGTCTAATACCAACAATTTCGCAAGTGATAAGCGCTCCTTACGAAAGTCCCTTGCATGAGATCAAACCCGAGACAATTCTTCGTTTCGTAATCGATGCTACGCGACCAGAGTTCTGTGCGGCAAACGCGAATATACACAATAAGATTGCGCTTTCGTTGTTGCAGGAAATGCAAAATAACATTGCTAATAAGGATCTGTGCAAGATCTTATCAAAGGAAATACTGACATTGGAAATGTCTGTAAAGGATGATCTTCCGTTTAAGGAGAATTTAAAGGGTATAGCCGAAAAGTTAATTAATGTAAGTAGAACATAATTAGGCTTCATGTTGAACCACTAAATGCTGTTTTCTTTTCAATTTAGTGCGAATTTGATGCCAAAACGTTGAAAAATATTGTCGACTTCAAGGACTTGCTAGATGGCACATTCAACCCTCCGCCAAGACAAGCGAACCTTGACGGATCCGATGAAGTAACCATTTGTTAGATAAATGAGTCCCTTCAAATATTAATCTTCATTTTTATTTCAGGAGGATAAGTCCGACGATGAGACAGTAAGCGCCATAACAACGGAAAGGGATCACGAAAAGACTGTAGCAGCTAATGAAAACACTTCCGATCGGCTTGCGCCACTTCTCGAGGACGATAAAGAATCCGAACAGGAAACCGAAGCAGATAAAGAACCTGTGACACAAAATTCAGCTCCGAGTGTTCACGAAGTTGAGGAGCAAACTGAAGCTGAAAAAGAAAAAGAATCAGAGTCGGAAAATACACAAGAAGCAGAAAAATCAAAAGAACCCGAAGAACCTGCGGTAGAACCTTCTGCTACGTCCACAACTGAAGCCGCAAAGACTCCGGTACAATCATCTCGTCAGCAGACCACTCCAACGACATTTGGTCGGGAGAACTCCACAAGCCTGCGATATCTCCGAAAATCGATGAATTTTTCACGTCAAAAGTCGATGCCTGATGAGGGACCATCGCCGAAAATTCGCATTGAGGCTCGCATTGACTCGATTCCAAGCGTTACACCACCAAAAGTGCAAAAAATGAACGAAAACACTCGGCAGAGGAGAAGAAACGTTCGAAACGATACCCAATCTGAAACTCCTGTGGCAAGAAATGAAGAGCCAACAACGTCAAAGACCAGGCACGCAACCAGAAGTAGCAAAATTGCAACAACATCAAATGCTGCTTCAGTCGGTAATAAGAGAAAACCCGAGTCCAATGAAAAGGATAACACTTCAGCACAAGATGTAAGTTCCAACATGCTTCCAAACTTTCTTGTTTTTTTTTTTTGAGTTCCATAATTCATTTACAATCTTTAGAGCGATGAATCCGATATAATTCCACCATCACCACCATCGACATCGGCATCCGAGTCAACTGTTTTAAGGTCCTCTGCGAGAAGAGTCAATCGAACACTACGTTTCAATAACATCCAAGTGAGTATCAAGAGAAAAGGTCTTCAAATGTGAACATGAACATGTACATATAGAAATTTAATCCTAAGCACAACTCACATTGTCATTACAAAACTCAATTCAATATGTAAATATAAATACGTTGTAAATTTTGAAATAGATGCAGTAATGCTAACACTTAATTATCATTCGCTTTCTTTATGTAGTTACGAGTTTTTTGCGCAAACAATAAAAGTAGCTAGTGTAAACGTAGCAATAAATTTGCACAACATCTGTTCTGGATTGTTCGTAGTTTCTTTCTATTTTCTGTAGTTTAGGACTAGTTGGCTGAAAATTATGTTGTTTTTATGAAAGCTCGCGTTTTTAAACACACATTCATTGACATTTGGTTATGGTGTGCATCGAAACGCTATTTGCATAGCCTGGCATTCTTAAGAAACGGGTAACTTTTTTGTTCTTCTAATGTATCACCGTTATTGCTGGGCTGTCTGCTGGGTTTTCAGTTAAGAATTGCTCTGTAAACGACATGTTGCAAGATAAATTTACACCGTTTACTGAAAGGTGTTTCGTTAGCCACAAAAACGCATTGAAATTGTTACAATAACATAAGCTTTTAGAAATGAACATTGGAATAACATATTAACTACTCCAGATGAAGTTTCAAAGCCCTTCGGGAATGCAATAAATATCCTTAAAAATAAAGACAAGAGAACACATTTTTATAGATGATAAAAAAGCGAAAGTACTTGCATCGAATTTCGCTAAAAAATCATGAAATTTCTCAACATCTAGGGGGTTTAAATACTTATACCCCTGTAGAGAATGCTGTGCAGGCTTTTACAGCGAGTTCCTCTGAAACTCCGTTAGCTGAATATGTTTCTAAAGGAGACATACAAGTGCATTGTAGATAAACTGAAGATTATAATCACCGACCATATGAAAAATGTATATCTTAAACAGTTGCCTCAAGAGGGGATCAGATTTCTTTCACTTATTATCAATGCTTGTCTTAAGACACAATATTTCCCAGAAGCATGGAAGCAGGCTAAGGTTATGCCTATCCCAAAAGCGGGGAAGCCTCCTGAAAATAAAAAAAAGTAAGAAAAGCTTCTCAAAAATAAAATTTTTAGGATAATTGAAGAGCAGAAAATATATCCTGATGAACAATTTGGTTTTTTTTGAGGCAAGGCCACGGAACCCCACATCACTGAGCACATGGTAGATCCACCGGTATGATATTACTCGATATTGAAAATGCTTTTCATTCTGTGTGGTATAAGGGGTTAATTTTTAAATGAACCCTCCGTTTCTTTGTTTAATTATCCAAAGTTCTGTTTCAAATCGTTGTCTAAGAATGTACTTCAAGATATACAATACATTTTTATGCAGATGTTCCCCAACGATCTGTTCTTGGACCAGTCTTGTATTATGTGAAAAGTTACATACTTCACGAAATAAAATACTTAAAATGGTGCTTAATTTCCCTTGGCATCACTACACATTAGACGTTCAAACAAAAGCTAATGTTGAATTGATCTCCTCAAGAATCTGCAAACTCAACGATTCATTTAAGGTCAAATACAAAATTCCTGATAATCTGTTTGAGGTCTACAAACTTGAGCAATAATTATTTATTTATTTTCTCTAGTATTTTCTAACAAACAGTTTATTTTCATTTTAAACTTTTTCTCTGAGAATTAATTAATTCATTTATTTTTTCTACTTTCTTATTTCTTTATGAATTTATTTATTTTTTGCATTATAACAATTAATGTGCCCTGGCAATTTGTTGGATGAAGAAGACAATTAAACATTTAACAATTTAGTTCAACCGTGCAACCGTGTTTATATACGAACGTATACTATGTTATGTATACTTAAAAATTTGTAGCACTTATTTTCAGGAGAAAGATTTACAACTATCAAATCTCTGTTCATCTATTTGTTTTAATTGTGCGTTATGAACGAAATAAATTCATTCAATTCATAACATAAATCAGGCCACGTTTAATCCTGTGACTGGCGAACATCTAGCGTCGAGATGTGAGTTTTTAATAAGTAAACGAATCCATGTTCCATTTGTTTGTGGGCAGAAAAACGTTTAAGAGCGAAAAAGAATTAAAGCCAAAGATGAAAATGGTTGCCAAATGACTTATGTATAGCTAACTATAAATCAATTGCTGTGAGATTGGGTGGAATCCGTAATATTCTGGCCAGTCGAAAAACTAGGTTGAAAGCAATCTGGTGTATTATTTTGTCATGGTGGCTTTAGAAAATGACAGAATGTATGCTGCCTGGGTGAAGGATTACGAATAAACCAATCTCTCCTCAGATAAAGCCCAATTTTCCGAACAATGTCTCATTCCTTAAGTCGCTTTAACTAGTTACATATTAATAAGGTGGACCGGTATTCGTAGCTTTATCGTTGCCAAAGTGTTTGTGGTTTTGGCAAATGCTTGATATGATTTTCAGTACTTTGAAGCCAATATTTTAATCATTTCGAAAACTTTTGAACACACACAAAATTCCATAAATAAAAAGCAGACACTATGACACGAAGTAAACAATATTAAGAGATTTAATTACTTATCCGCTTAGTTATATAGACCTTAGGAAGGATTGAAAATATTCTTGTCTTTGCCTCAAATATTAATTTTTATTTATTATTCTATTCTCGACTTCAGATTCAAAAAACTACTGCGCTAGACACGAAAACCAATGTAGCGATAAGATCGAGTGGGAATGTTTCATCGACGAACGCCCCCATCGAAATAGTTTCATCAGAGACCTCGTCATCAGCGTTTGACGATAACACTGAGAAAGAATCTTCCACGAAAACACCGAAAAACAAGCAACCATCCACGTTAAGCGTCACGAAGTCGGTTGAGAAGAGAATAATAAAAAGTCGAAATCCTGTTGTAGCTTTGCGGCGAGAAAACAATCCGAATCCTGCAAATGTCGTCCGTAAAGAAAATGTAAGTTTATACTATCCGCTGAAAAATCATATGAGTTTTTTTTTTGAAGTGCTATAAGTCCACTTTTTATTGTTTGACTTAACATTGAAATATAAAGTTACATTTATCAATTCAAGTGATGTTTTCAATACAATAAATATTAAAATTTCTTGTAAATATGCTATATATTTTGTTATTCAAACGGACTAACACCACTTTCAAAAATAACACATCATAAGAAATAGAAATAATTTGAAATTTAAGTAAAATGATCAAATTTAAATAAATGCAAGGCCAAAAAGGATTAATTTCAGTTATTTCGAAAAGGCAACTGATTGGTTTCATTGAGATATAGCAAAAAATTTAAACTTAAATTATTATTAAAACTACATTTTATATTTAAGAGAGCATTTTCTTATCCATAGTAGTTTTCTAACAAATTTTATGCGGTTAATCCATTTTAAACGCCATCCAGCATACTCGTAACATATTTGAATTTTCTGTTTCTGTTTGATATTATCTATTTTCATTTCATACAAAACGCATCTGTTTTTTTTTCTAGTTTATAATACCTCACGAGTATATAACTAACCGATTTTCTTTAATGCTGATTCCAAAACTCTTAAATCTCTGTAGTTTGGAAGAAATGAATGGCTCGAAGTAAAAAATTTGTGGTCAATAACATTTATGTTTTTATAGGCTGAGTAAACAATCCTCAACCACATCAGTGCAAGCTTAATATTTCGACTTTGTCATGGGAATACATGGGAATATACTATATGCTAAAATATGATCTTGGTTTGAAACATTCAGCATTTGTTTCAAGCAGCAAGAAACTATTTCTTCCACAGCCCTTTTTTGCTACAGTTTCGTCCCAAGCATTGTAAATATGAATTCTGTTGTCATGAAAATTATGAGAAACTTCATTAAGAACATATATAATTGATCGTGTTTGATATGAAAGAGTCTTTTGTAGATCAAAGGAAAACGCGAAATTTTTCTGGGTTCATTGATCCTATATTTTGATTTTCTTTGCTTTGCTTAAATGTATGTTATGGTCTTCTAAAAGGTTGCTTTTTTTGAAGGTTTGAGGCAGTTTTAATTTTCATATTTACAAAATGTTTGACACGTATCTTCATGTGGGTGATGAAAACATAAATTAAAATGTTCCTATATGTTTGCCGACTAAAAAAACTTGTATAGTTCGTTTGTACATGTTTCTTACGTGTGTTTTTGTCACTAGAACGCGTGTCATGGCTTTCATAGTGCGGATTTTTTTTTTACATGTTCTTTAACGGCATCAATTAGTTTTTCATCATTCGTCGCCTGCCTATAGATCTATTAAATGTTCAATATTTAAAAAGTATTTGTAACTAAGATTTCTGGCTGAACTTTTAAAATTTCTACCATGTCTTCTCCACTAAAGTATTTGAAAAGGAAAATTCGATTACTATCTGAAATTAGATTCTTGCACATTTTCACTCATTTGCAATTCTTATTTTAACGATTTTTTGAAGGAATAATAGTTTGCACCTTAATTTTTTTTTGTTTTTAATTTTTTTCTGATCGTTATTTTCATTATGCGATGGAAAATTAGTTACATTGTCCTCGTCGGTCGTTGAATCAGAAAATTTCAAAATTCCAACCATGTTTTTATGTTTTATCAGTTTTGAATTAAAATTACTAGTTATGTAAATTCATTGTTATTTATCTTAAAACAATTATTAAAAAGAAGGCGCACATATATCCAACTTAAACTACAATTAACTTAATTTTTTTTTTTCTTTAGTTACTCATTTAAAAAAAAAAATAACACCTCATTTATCGAGCACAAAAATAGACTCGTAAGAGGCAGTCAAGTGTAACTGCCATTTCAATTAAACTCGTCATTGATTTGGAAAATCGTGCTTCGTTAAGGATCGAAAGTAGATTTTTTTTAATACATTTAGACATTCTGCCCCACATGGAGAACATCTGGCAAGAAGAATGCCAATGATTTGGTCTCATTTAAAACTATTTTGTCTTAAGCTCGCTGGACGATTGGAATGTATCTATTGCAAAGACGGCCGTGTTACGACTGTCTCTTCATCAGTTTTCAGTCCCGTATTTAACACCGAATAGTCTGTTTGCAAGCGTACTTTCTAATATTCTAAATAATTTCTTCGGTAAAATAAGCATTAGTTTATACATAAATCCATCGTGCCATACCTTGTCGAAGGTTTGCGATACGTCGACAAATGCACAATAGCTAATCTTTTTCTCTTCCTTTGAATTACGTTTGTTATTTGATACACACTAGACTAGACTAAAGACAGCATTGAAAACATTCTTCATTTCGTTCATTATGTTTTATTTTATTCTATTCTCAATTTTAGAGTCAAAAAACTACTACGCTACAAACAAAAACAAATGAAACAACAAGATCAAGTCGGAATGTTTCATCGATAAACGCCCCCATCGAATTAGTTACATCAGAGGCCGCATCGTCATCAGCGTCTGAAGACGGCACTGAGAAAGAATCTTCCACGAAAACACCGAAGAACAAGCAACAATCCATGTTTATTGTCACGAAGTCGGTTGAGAAGAGAATAACAAAAAGTCGAAATCCTGTGCTAGCTTTGAGGCGAAGAAATAATCCGAGTCCTGCAAATGTCGTCCGTAAAGGAAATGTAAGTTTATACTATCTGAATAATAAGTTTACTTAATGCATATTTGTTATTTTAGACATCGGACGTGGGATCAGAATCAGCAATCAGAAAAACACGTAAACGGCTATTGTCACCAAAAAGCAGTTCACTTGAAGGTGATAAAGATTGCGCGTCTCCTTTACGTAAACAATCAAAGACGAGTGTTAATCTTTCAGAAAAACCAGAAACTAATGCCACTAACAACACAACACTCACGACCAAAGCACAATCACCCATAACGAATAAACTCAGAACGAAAAACTCGAATGTGCCAGAAAGGTCGGCGCAACGTAAAAGATCGACCCGCTCAGCAGCAAACAAAAACAACAGTCCGTCGAGTAAAGAAAATGAGCCAAAACCTCCCTCCAAGCGAATATCCTCATATCAATCACCCTCATCATCAGCAGACTCGTCGTCTTCGTCCGAAGAAGAATACACGATAAAAACGCCCAAGAATAAAGAGCAATCCAAGCTTCTCAAAACGAAATCAGTCGAAAATAGAATCATGAGCAGCCGCAATCCAGTGCTAAATTTGCAACAAACAAAGAACAACAGCTCTTTAGGTCGTGTCAGCACCCGCAATTCAGCGCGTAAAGATCGACAAAATAACATGATCATGACGCGTAGGCGGCTGTCGCTTGAAAAAACCCACAGTCCGTCTAAAACAATTATTACAATGTCGAAATCGCCGGTTGTTCAGAAGAAATCTACCACTTCGACTGATGTGCCTTCGAAAGCTAGTAAAATTCCAGTGCGATCAAATAAGCCAAACACAAGTTTAGATAAATCGAAAGGGTCAGTCACCACCAGTTCCTCCAAAGCCACAACTGAGGACAGCTCTTCCAGCAGTGATGATTCCCTAGCGCAAAAAAATCGAGGAAAAACAATGCTGCCGCAGCCAAAAGCAATAGCTCAACCTCCTCGTGTTAATTCAACACTACCCCAAAATCCGAGATCCATTTCAACGAGACCGTCGAGAATTG
This sequence comes from Orthonevra nobilis, assembly GCA_963555765.1. NCBI lineage: Eukaryota > Metazoa > Arthropoda > Insecta > Diptera > Syrphidae > Orthonevra > Orthonevra nobilis. Next base: position 18,329,336 of record OY743226.1, on the reverse strand, counting down.
TACGCGGCACACGCAATGCAGACGCAAAGATTATGCGTCGCAATAAAAACATTTGATATCTGCGGCCTGCGATCATCAAGAGAGACTCTGAATTCATTTATTATTGAAATCAATTCGCACTTACATATTAGTTAAATATTTACTTTTTTCTGTTTCCATATTTTCTTTGGTCTCATTTTTATCAGAGATTCTAAGCATGTGTCGCTAAATCTATTTTCTTATTCTTTTTAACTCTCATTTTTCCATTTGTTGTGTGTAAATTAACGAAAGAAATGATTTAAATCACTTGGAGCGAAACTGTTTAGAAAATTGTTGTATACACCAGGAAAATTCTTAATATATTATAGATATACCCCAGTGTAGGTAGTGTAATGTATTTTATTTTATTTTTTTCGTGGTTTCATTATTATTTTTTCCCCCCTCTTTTACACTATATTTACCATTAAACATTAGTTTTAGTTAATGTTTTAATGAATGTGAACAAAACGAACATAAAAACATACAAAAAAGATCACGAACCATTTGTGTACATATTAAAAGAAAAATTGTTGTTTAGCAATAAAAATTAAAATTTAAATTTATAAAAATTTTCTTGTGTTTTTATTACAGTTGAAGTGTCTTAAGAGTTCAAAATACATTTTCTGATCAACTTTTGGATCAAAATTGAAAATAGGCTGAGCACCATTATTATTGTGTTTATTTGTGCATTTTATCTGTTGCTTAAGAATATGGTTGAAGCTTGATTCAGACAAGAAATTAACGGTGCGAGGGAAATCTTTCTCTTCTATAAATCAATCGTTGAAAAGCGTACGAAGTCAGCTCCTTTTTTGATTCATTTAAATGCAGCTTATATGTGAATTCACTTACATGTTAGACAAAAAAATGCTTGGATCTGGGTTTATTAACTTCATTATTTATAATTTACTTCCTGGCCCTCTACGGCCGTTCTAATTGTAAGCTAAACCAAACAATTAAAAATGTCTTTCGACTTAATATGACGTTTAATATTTAAATGTTAATAACTATATATTTACAAACTAAGAAAAACCAAAACAAAAAAAAACTTAGGACTTTTTTTTAAAAATAGATCTAAAAACTAAACTAACATCTAAAGTGTAAACTTACCGTAAACCTAAGACACTTAATCTAACTTTAAATAACATTAAGAACTACGTAAAACATATTAAACATATGTACGCCGGCCAAGGCTGATAGGACATGCCATCAAATTTGCCTGATTTGCACCAATGATTTATAATTGACGACTGAGCTCCAATAGTATCTATATTGCCATACGACATCGGCTCTTTGAGGTCTGATACCGCCCTATTGAACTGAAGTCTCCGGTGAGCTACGTGCGACGTCTTGGCCGTAGTCCACAGCTATTCGACTTACGTGGAAGATTATCGGTACCGATACTCTATCCTGAACCAGATATTTTCTATCATGGTGAATATAAATTAAGAAAAATTAAGATTGAAAACTTAATAAATGGACTCTGTATCTGTCTATTTTAAGTCTAAAACCTTAAAAGCTTCATCGGCATCAACGATTACTTATAGACGACAGAGTTCCAATAGTGTTGGTATTGCTTTTCTACCGATCTACTAAAACGAAGAGTCTCCGATTAGCTGAGTGCGACGTGGTCGCAGTTGACTCGCCCGTCTACAGCTTTTCGACCAACGTAGAAGATAATCTATCCGCTAATATATCCTGGACCAGACCTTTTCTATCTAGGTAGAAAAACGCTTCAGGGGGAATAAGGCCGTTAAGGCGCACCGTCTCATGGTGTATATCATTGGGGTTAAATGCCCCGGACAGAGTCATGAGGTTTTGCGTAGAACGTGGTGCATTATCTATACCACTTTGGCGGCTATTACACACAGCATGTTTTGCAAGATTCGAATGAGTGTAAAAGAGAAGGAATGTGAAACAGCGATAACCTAGTCCGGACATGCACGCGTAGGATTTCCGTTGCATGTTTTTGACGTTTACTTATCTTCTTTATTTTTTGAATTTGCTTTATTAAACTACTCAGTCCCGGAATTTATATGAGTAAAGGAAAAGGACCTCAGCGTCTTATACAATTTGGGCTACATATAAATTAGGAAACGAGGCTCATAAATAAAATAGAACGAATTCAAGTTGTCGAAAGAGATGACGCAAAACGAAGGAAAAAGCAGACACCTAGTTTGGCGATCCATAAAACTAAAAACGTTTGGGATGGCTTTACTAAGAAGTGGTTGCGTCAATCTTATTTGGTAATTCAAACTTTATCATTCAATTTCAGTTCATTTGTAATGAAACTGAATGATCTCTGGACAGGTCGACGTTTCCTCCATTGTTTTATCCTATTAGCCTTCTCCAAAGAAAAATTTCTTCGAGAAGTTCTTTCTTCCGTCGGTGTCCAAACATTTCACACGTTTAATACTTTAGATTCCAACTTTAGGATAACCTGTACCGCTGGTTCATTAAATAATCTTCGTGTAATAACGAACGCAGCTCGGAATGTGATTAAAAAAAAAAAAAAAAATCACCGAGAACTGCGCAGCGCAATTATGCTGTGCGTAAGCGGTCTTTCTGTGAGATTCGATTTTAAAGAATTGGTTGTATTTTGTTGTGTTGTAAATAAATGTTGTGTGTGGTTTTAATGTTTTGTTGGTGATGATGTTATTGTGAACGAAGAAGAATGTAGTGAATTTTTAAGATTCATATTTGTACTAATGTAGGTTTCGTTATAGTTATGCAATTGTCACTTACCAATGTGACGCTGGTTCCCGGTGTTGAATTCTACGAGCCTACAGGAGTTAAATTCTTCCCTTGCTTCTTTGAGAGAATATCGATTTCTTTTTTATTTAATTATTATTATTATCAATATTTTTTCTATAAGGGCAGCTACGATCATTGGACGAATTATCATCCGACATACAGATAACACAAAATATCCTCTTGCACTCACTTGGGTGCGGAGACTTCGCCGCAGGTTCCAGAAATGGTTAGTGTTTCCTTTCAATAATTTTTGCTGTGTCCAATCCCTGTTGCCTTTTGCACTTCTCCTTCTTTCCTTACAATTTTTTTGATCTCTCTTACCTTTTGACTACGTTGCGATTCAAAGATATCATTTAAAGCTATATTATGTGTAAAAATGCAGCCTTGACAAGAATTGAATGAATCATGATAATTTACCTCCAATTTGAACGAGTATTGCCTTCTATTTGGCCGACATTCCAGCTTTATTTTCTTGCATATCGAACAATTAAAATACTCAATTTATTTTCAGTAATATCATATATGTATTTATTATGTTTTCTTGGAAAAAAAGGATATAAAATTGAAGCATTCAATCAATTAGTTCTAAAAACATGTACTCGTACTTAACAGCATTGTAACAATTAAAAAAAAAAATTTTTCTCTTTTAATAAACATTAGAAGAGAATTAAACCAATAAAGAATAATTTTTGTTCGTTTGGTTAACAAAACTTGTGCGTTTTTGTTTTTTCTTTTATTAGAACTAAATAAGTACTTAATAGAGATTCAGACTTTAATAGAATCAATAAAAAAAATTGTATTTTTTCTACGTGTGTCATGTGGTTAATCGAGATGATTTAGGGAGGTAAATATGAAGAGTTTCGGTTAGTAAAAGATTTTGAAACAAAAGATCGAATATAACGATGATTCGGACAGCCGCAAGTTGGCACAAATGATATAGTCCAAAATGGGTTTTTAGCGATCATTTGAGTCCTCTCAACTTAATGGCGGTGGTTTGAAGATCCCACTCGTACTTTTGTAGAGCTTCAACAGATTCGGTTAAATTCAAGTCGATTGTGTTGAGTATATTCTGGAGCTTGATCAATTTGATAGCCTTGTGGACGTCCCATTCGATGAATTCCAAGACGTGCAGGCAACGAGGTGGTGTGCTCTGGAAATAAAGGACGATTAATGTGAGGTCGTTTACAGTGGGTCGTTACTATACTTACATCTTTTCCAAGGACTTTCATCATGATTCGTACTTCATCCGAATCTACACCACGTTCACATCCTTTGGGCTTCTTATCCGAGAACTCTAGTAAATCCTCACAACTCACAGAGTTGGAATCTTTAACCAGAGCGCCCTGGGGCGATGATTCTTCGTCTTTCTCCAGTTCAGTCTGACTTGCAGCGACACAATCATGCTTGCTACTAGAACGAGAACTGGTGCGGCTACTATCACTGGTTTGTGATTTACTCATGGCCATGTCGACACTCTCACGAATTTTATTGAAGAGCGCGTGTCCTGCAAGTTCATTGTTACTTCCTGTGGTCGACGTCGCTGTCGACGTAATCGTAGTGGCTGTCGTCGTCGTGCTCGCTATTACATTCACAGTGGGCTTTGTGACATAAGTAGTGGTCGTTGTGCTGCTTCCAGCGCTGCTCGTGGACTTTGGCGGCACAAATGGTACGTTCTTCTTCTCAATGTCCAAATTGCGAAGTTCATCCTCGTTCACATAGAGTCCGGATATCTTTGTAGTGTCAAAGTCCACCTCCTTTGATTTATTGTATTGCTCCTTTTGAATGGAGAAGTTATAGAAGCCATCGGTCACATCAGGTGATGCCAAGATGTCACCCTGATTGAAGTCATCTTCTAGTATCGACTCGAACTGCAATGACGCAGAATCGGTGTTGGACTCATTCATTTCCCTATTATTTTCCTGAAGATTCTGGTAGGTTCTTGATTCGGGGGCCTTTTCGAACGAACCCGATTGTCTGCTGGTTGGTCGCACGACGGCACTTACAGCTTCATGCGTGAACTGCTTCAAATTAACGCCTGCGTTTCTTTGCGAGTCACTTAGTGTGGGTAAATGGGTGGATGCCTTACCGGAAGATGTTCCAGGGAAGGGTACTTTTGGTTCCTCGTCGGGAGTGATTTCAGTCACTTTATTCAGTGTTCTTTGTACACCATAGGCTGGGATGATTAGAGCATGCTTCCTCACATGTCGTTTGGGATTGGATTTGATCACTTTATTTCTATCTCTGGGTGGAAGTGGCAATGGATTCGAGTTGGCACTGTCGGATTGATCTGTACATGGTGAAACATCTCCCTTACACTTTTCAATATTTTTCTCCGGGAAGGTATAGAACGTATTCGTGAGATAACTTGGGCTCTCGCAATCCTTTTCATTTGCCACCGCTTGGCTACCGCAACTGTTCCTATTCGCCGGTAAATTCTCATCATTTTCACTACTCTCGCCAGCTAGCGTCCTTGGCCTTTGCTTCAGTGGGAAAAACTTTGGATTCGTTATGAGTTCACTCTTTCTTAACTTTCCATTGAATCCACGGTTTGGTAGTGTCATTGGTCGAGGAGCCTCCTGCAGTGGAACTGTAATCTGGCCCTGGGGATTCCTTAGAGTCGTCTCCATGTCCAGCACATCGACTTCGTTTTTCAAATGTATCGATCGTCGCGGCAGAGTCTTTGCTGTAGTTAATTCAAACTCATTGGTGTCCAGTTTACTGATGAATGTCATTGAGGACTTGCGCTCGATAAGACTGTTGTAGGCTTTACGTCCCTCTTCCGTGATCATGTTCTGTGAATGAGAATTTATGCGTAGGGGAAAGGAGGGAGTTTTTTTTTCAGGATATGGTATTTTGGTGTGGCGATGGAGCAGGAATGGCGTTAGTGAGAAAAAAGCGTTAGGGTAGTTTGTTTAGGATTAGGAGAATCGTGGGTTAAAATGAAAAATCAAAAATAAATTATTGAAAAAAAAAAACGAAAAACAATAGAAAATAAATAACAAAATAATATTAATGTTTTTTTTTTCTTTCTAAAGAAAAGTTAATTTTGTGTTAGACACGGTGTCAGGTTAAGGAAGTTAAATTGTCCCATTAGTTACCAAGACTAAGAGGTATAGCGTGTTAAGTAAATAGCTGTTACGGCTTTGTGTTAAGATAGAAAACTAGAGAGGCAAGAGGATATATTAAAAATTAGTAATTGTGTTTTGCGGAGAGTTTCAGAGACCATTGTATTGCATTGAAAGTGCTCAGCTTCAACTCGAACTCTCATGGAATCGGTATTCAACGCTGCCCAACAGCTTTAATATCTTTTTCGATTATAAACATGCTTAGGGAAACAGGCCTACCAAAACTGATGCAAAGAATTGGCGAGCATACTTCTCTGGTCGTTTTAAACCTAGCCTAACGACAGTCTGATAAAAAGAAATGCCGAGCAACTACTCCTCCGAAGCATGCCATTCAAAAATCATCGACGCTTAACAACGCCGTAGTGCTTTTCAAGGACATTGGAGTTGCACTATATACTCAACGCATGGGCCCAGAGTCCTCGTCATCATGGACAGTTAAAGATAAGTCTGTCAATCTCTCTTTAAATGTCCTCAACAAGGCCTCGACTCCCAACTAAGAGAACCAGCAAAGCCTTCTTAAAATATCCTGTGTACGTAAACTACACAATTGGAACTCGTTTTCACAAATTTGAAATCGTCATGTGCATAGACAGATAACACACATGACATAAGTATAAGGGATATAACAAATCACATAGAACATTTTTGGGTCGCACTCCGAAGAGAGAAGTGGAATGCCTTCCTCGTACAAGCATATCAAATCCCGACGCCAAAGCGCCCTTTGTACACTGAAATGCCCCAAAAACTTGATAAAGACTCTTATTCGATTACGGCTAGGCAGACACTACTCACGCACGGGCCCCTTTTGACCATCATTCAGGGTGTCACAGGGATGTCGGGTGTAGTGTTAAAAGAATCCTCGCCAACGAATTAAACATAAGAAGGTCTCTACGCGTTGGGTGCCGACAATGTTATCCGAAGAGCAAAAGCAGAAACTAGTTGACATTTCGAGGATAAATCTCGAAAAGTTCCAGGCAGATGAAAAGAATTTTTTGTCAAGTTTCGTGACCATGGATGACACATGTCTTTACCATTTTAATTCTGAAACCAATTAGCAATCGAAGACTTGAAGGCAACACTCATCGCTTACGAAGATAAATTCATGAGGAGCGTTCGGCAGGGAACATTATGGTTTAAGTTTTTTGGGCGATGAAGTTATTATTATTATGATATATTTGGAAAAGGGAGCCGGTTTATCAGGCTGCAGTTCAAGAAAGACGATAAGAACTTCTTGAACATCAGCCCTGTTCGCCAGATTTAGCTCCCAGTGACTTCTACATCTTTCTTTAGCTCAAGGAACACATTCAAAGCAGTTGAGGCGTTTTGGAAGAGTCAAAACAAAGAATTTTTTTAACGTTTATTCTGGGTTTGAAAAAAAGATGGACTTAATTTATTAGCTTGTTACGAGTCTATGTTAAAAAATCACATTGGTTTAAATTCATTATCATTACTTTTGGATCATCCTTCGTTGGGCGACGTTTTTTATCGTTTACAAGATTTGAATATTTATGAGTCTCTTTTGAAAGTTTAACTCAAAGAAGGTAGATTGGGACAATCAACAGAACCAATGCTGAGAAAAGAATGATTTTGCATAGAAATCGCCATGATTTCAATACACATCTCGAAAAACGAGGTTCAATTCCATAGAGAAAAAAATGTGTGAAAAAAATCCATGTGAAATTAATCTAACAAAGCAGGAAGACGCATAAAAGCCTCACATAAAGTGAATTGCTGACCTGGAACGACCTCAGAAGCCAAACACTTGCGAGAGGTGGGATCGTGAAAATATGGAAAAAAATATTTTCCGAATTTGAAAACGCGGTCTTCTAACTTTAAGCAGCCCACTCTCTGACTCAGGTTAGGATGTGGTTAAATGCCTAACCACACACTCCTAAGTTCTTCATTAACCAGAAGAGGTGTATTGTACATAAAAGTAGCTAAGCGTGATTTTTTCCTTAAGGATTAAGGCTTCCTTTGTCTTTGTTAGCAACAATGAATTTCAATGACAATACCTATTTCGGCCAAACCCCTGAAGCTCACATGAATTCATTCTAATCGGTATTAAAATTAAGTTTTAGAAATTCTTAAGGACTTCCTAAAGTTCCGGTAACTATCTAGGCAACGAAAAGAGTTTGATTGAATTGTGTCTAGGTTTAATAGACAGAGAAATCTCAATTCTTTGAATGAATAAACTTATTTAGAAGAACAAAACTCAGGAAGAGTGAAGGAATTTAAGACAAAGGAATGGAAAAAATGGTTTGCTGTGACAAGCTTATATTTACATTGAAGCTTTTGTGGCGAACCAAACAAAATAAAGCGAAGCTGAAACAATAATAAAAGAACACTTAATAATATGGAAGAAGTAAACAAACAAACTTAAGTAAACAAACGAACATTGTCGTTCTTATTTTTTTTACTTAAAAAAGAGAAAACTTGTATTATACAATTACTGAGGATTGCCAAGTGTGGATTTGTGTCTACGTTTACTCTACTCTTATTTGATCTGATGCTTATGGACTACTTTTGGTTGGGGTATGCCCAGTTCTTCGTGTATACAGAGCTACAGTCAAAGACAAAGAAAATTACATTCGGCGGGTTATTGCAGAAATAAGACCGTGGGTGATGCTACAAAAAATGGTACAAAATAGAAAAAAGACAGACACTCAGCGTGACAATTTGTTCGAAACTATTAAATTCAAGACTGCAACTAGTATTTGCTTCACGCAAATACGTCACTCACGTTTACGCGTCACTATTAAAGTGGACAAATAAGTTTTCGAAAATATCTATGCTCTGTTCTTTAACGGCTGCATCTGGATGTTGGCGGGATAATCATTAATCTGTACATCACTCGATGTGTTATACCCCGGTTAGCGGACATATACTCTTCATGGTGAACTTTTCCAAATTGGTGAAAAGCTGTATTATAGGAAGCCACGAAAACACTGTGAGACGGGGATCACGAAGAAAAAAAACGACACCACGGATCGATCAGAGTTCTCGTCTCTGAAGACTAAATCCGATTCAACATTACCAAGAAATTGGGAAAAGACCTGATCGATGCATGTTTTATAAACATCAAGAATGTCGGATAAATGAAGTGGGTTTTCAAACCCGTAGACTTGCAAAAAAACACTTCTCTGTAGCATAAAGGAAAAAGTAAGAGAAGGAACCACCGACTAGTTGGATACGTAGGCTGCTAGATATATTTCTGGCCTTTGATATTTCCATTGGAAAGTTTGACATTTTTTTAGCATAACATCACTCAGAACGTGTTGTCATTTAATCGTGAATTTTTTTATTTACAGAGACTTGAAATTAAGTCTCGGCAAAAAATGGAATAAACTCGTGAACACTTTCGTACGATCATTTTTCACAACTTTCGACGTGGATTATCACGCCAAGAGTGCATTGATGAACCTAAATCTTTATATGGCGATGAAGCACCATCCTATAGCACTGTGAAAAACCGGTTTAATGAATTCAGTCATGGCTGACTCTCGCTATAAGACGAATTCCGTGAAGGTCGTCCAAAAACGGCCGTTGTGCCAGAGAACATTGATGCCGCGCGTGAACTGATAATGCCAGATCATCATGTGACATACCGTGAGATAGATGCATCCCTGGGCATTTCTCCCACCAGCATACATTCGATATTGCATGAACACCTGGCCGTAAAAAAGGTTTGTTCTCGTTGGATCCCTCACAATTTGACAATCGCTCAAAAAAAGGCTCGTGTCGATTGGTGCAAAGAAATGTTAAAAAATATGATCGCGGTGCTTCAAAAGACGTTTATAGGATTGTCACAGGTGACGAATCATGGATCTATGCGTATGACCCCGAAACAAAACAACAATCGACCGCGTGGGTCTTCGAAGACGAGCCAAATCCAACAAAAGTTGTTCGTGGAAGAAGCACTTCGAAGCAAATAGTCACCTCTTTCTTCCGCAAAACTGGTCATGTGGCGACTGTTCCGCTTGAGCAACGTAGGACGGTCAATTCTGAGTAATACACCACAACACAGTTTGCCTGAAGTCTTGGGAGAAATTCGAAAAATGAACAAGAGAAAACAAATCATTGTTCACTATGACAATGCGAACTCTCTCACATCGGTCAAACCAGCGCCTTTTTGACCGGCAAAAACGTCGAATTCATGAGTCATCCGCCGTACAGCCCTGACTTGGCACCCAATGACTTCATTTTATTCCCGCACATCAAGAAAAAAATGCGTGGTCAACGATTTTCGTCGCCAAAACATGCTGTTGAAGCTTTCAAAAACCATGTTTTGGAGGTGTCTCAATCGGAGTGGAAAAAGTGTTTCGACAATTGGTTCGAGCGCATGCAAAAGTGTATAAATCATGCTGGAGAATACTTTGAAAAACAATAAAACCATTTTTGATGATAAATATTCGCATTTTCATTATTAGCCCAGAAATATTTTAACTAGCAGCCTACGTATGATGGAAAACAAACATTACTGGGAAAGCTAAGCTACGATAATTGGACGCTATGCATTCATTCACTTGTTATGGTTTTGGACGGCTCCGTAACTACAACGAAATACAAAGGAATCATGTTTTTCATGGTCGTTTTTCTACAATAGAGGAGACACATAATCACATTCCAAATTCAATGTTTCAAGACGATTTCGTTCAATCCGCAAAAAGAAATTTTACTTGAAAGTATGCAGAAAGGCACCTTCAACAAGTGATTAGCTCAAGGTTATAGTTCTGTGCCACTAAGGGCGCAAGCTGATTTCCTGTTCAATATTCCCTTCATTACTTCAATAAGTGGAAAAATAGTTCCTACATTTTTCACCTCTGAAGAGCTGATAGATTTACTCAAATTTTACTGCTTAAAAAAGCCACCCAAGACAGGCGGGCAAAACGAACTACAAATAACCGAAGGAGGTGGTCTTTATGGCTTCGAAAATAAAATTGGTTCTTATTTATATTTTTATTGAATTTTGGTTTTTTATTTTTCGAAAAAATGCAACAATTTATTTCAAAATCTCTTTCTTCCTGTCTTTTTGCTGTTGTGTTTGTGATTTTTTTTTTAAACTCCATTTAAACATTTTTTGGGTTGTTTTTTTGGGGATAAGTTTTATAGTATATAATAAATATAATATCTTACGTATGTATAAAGAAAATAGTATTAATTCTCTTTTTAAATATATATCTATATATATTCACTCGCGCAGTTATCAAATAATTACATTTTTGTTTATAGTGTCTTTTTGGATTACAAATATGAAGTCTAATTTTCAAAACATTTATTTCAATAATTATTATATTTGTAAATAGAAGTAGTATTTTAAGTATGTATATTCACATATATTTATATTTAAATTCCAATTCTCAATTTAACATTCCTTTAACATTATTGCTTTCAATTCTTGTTTTGTGTAAATTTTCAATTTCGAATAAAATGTTATTTAAATTTTTATTTATGTTTTTTGTTTTTTTTTTTAAACTTGAAAAAGATTTCCTTTTTTTTTGGTTAAATAACTCAACTCTATTTATCGCTGTTTCCAAAATATATTTATGTTTTATTAGTTAAGAGAAATTCGTTTGTTTAAGGTTATATTTTTCAGTTTTTGTTTATAAGAAAAATGTTTGATTAGCACAGATTGTCGTGTAGTTAAGATAGTACAAAAAAATGTATGGCTTGACCGGAGAATCGATCATCGTGACCATTTAAAATGAGGCCAGTGTACTTTTATTTGAAATAATTGATTGCAGCTTTTTTTTTTTTAAGAAAAAACAAGCAAATTAAAGACGGTTTTTGTGCTATATTTTTTTTCTTCTTTAAAGTTGTATCTGATTTTTGTTATTGTTTAGTTTTCTGATTAAAGTTGCAGTAATTGTAACATATAGTTTATCATTTTTTGTTTAAGTTTATGTTAGAAATGAAAGCTTGCAAACATCTCATTCGGATTGACAAGAATTCACAGTAAAAAAGTTTAGCAAATACGGAGGCTGTTTTTTTTTTGTCTTTTAGAAAATCAATCTACACTTATGTGAGTAATAATTTGACTTATTCTTCTCTGATATTGAATAAAAAACTTTTCACTTTAGATAAGAATTTGTTTTTTTAATTTTCTTTTATTTCTGTTGGCAGTTATGATCAGATTCAATATATGCAATCGCACTAGCTTCAAGAAAATATTTATAGAAAAAGCACCGGAAACATTGGCACACAAACAATATATGTATTTGCTTTCCAAACCTCAACTTGTTATTAAACATCCCCAAAGAACTAATAGTTGGGGTTTTCTGGACTGGTCTCGCTTTTCAGTTAAGAAACTGATGAGTTAAGTCAGGGAGTACACAAGCTTTTGACCTTACACAGCCATGCATTCTCTAGCATTCCTTAATCGCTGCTAACCAACCGATTGCATCTCGAGCCGAGAGTTCTGGAGAGGTCAAGATCAGCCATTTATATTACGGAGGAGGTGTTAATTTTATTAAGTTCGTTTTATGGATAGTGCGCTAGGTATTTGCAAAGTACTACCACCTAAGTAGGCGTAATATCAAAATCAATAATTTTCCAAAGGGAAGGTTCTAGAGAAATCGATATTGGTAAGCTCATCCTCCCATAAGAACTTTTTACAATATATATCAATCCTTCTGATGAAAAACCTTTAGAGAATCGATGCCAGTCCATATGTTAAAAAATTGTTGGGCTTAAGTCTGATCTCAATAATCCAAAAACAAAAAAAAATTAAAAGTAGAGACAAATCAGCAAAGAAGTTAAAATCATTGAGAGGAATGTTATTCAAAATGTATTCGAAAAATGTTTAAGACATACTGTGACCGTCAAAAAAATGAGCACCTGCAAATTGTATTTTTTCAAATAGCTTTTTGACAGTTGAATAGAATTACCTTTATAAATAGGAATGTCATTATTGAAGGTGGTTTATTTTCAATTAACTGATGAAAAAATTTTAAACAAAAAATTTACAAAATTTGTTTCATTTTTATGGCTGAAACGCGAGAACTTATTATCAAATTAAATAACCAAACTGTTGGTAGATGTCATAGCACTGTGAAGAAAATTTCAAGGACGTAAAAGTTCGACCCTATTCCGAAATACAAAATAAAGAGTAGGAGATTAACGTGCTTAAAACATTACCAATCTTCTGGAGTCAAATGCAATTTTGACATTTTTGGTTCAAGCAAACCGCCAAAAATATGGACGTGATTCGGTTTTGGCCTGGAGATGTATGACTTCATCTGGAGTTGGGTACCTCGTCTTTATTGATAGTGCGATGAAAAAAGAAATTTAAAATTTTGAGAGACAATTTGCCGTCTTGTGTTGAGTTAAGTGATCCTTGGGTCTTCCAACAAGACAACGATCCCAAGCACCTTTCGAAATTGGTCAAGGAATGGTTACTTTATCGTACGCCTAAGCAATTGAACCAACCTCCGCAATTAACAGACCTAAACCACATCGCTCATTTGTGTGAGGATCTCGATAAACAGATCTGAAAGAGGGTTAGGAAAAGAGTAACCTAAGTCAATTTAAGTTGGAGAGCGGCAAAAAATCCCTGCTGAATTGACAGAGTTGGTGGAGTCAATGCCACTAACGCAAAGATGTTGTCCTAAAGGCGAAAGACAAGTACTAGTTTTAAGTTTTTCGCTTTAATTGAAAAATGTACACTTTTTGACGTGATGAAAATGAAGTATTGTTTGTTATTTTTTTTAATTGTATATTTAGTATGCTAAAATGTATCGGGTTTTCAAATGGGGACTTAAGAACTTTGAATTTAATTTGTGAACACACCCTTTGACTTAACATCGAACTGTTATTTATATTTATTTATTCAGTAAACTCAACATTTTCATCATGGTAAAGTACACGAATAAACAACGTCTGCAAATTATACAATATTTCTACCGAAATTAGAAGTCGCAACTTTAAGAGCGTTAACTCCAATTTTCAGTCCTACTGCTCGCCCTATTAGACAGGCAGTAACAAGTTGAGTGCAAAGATTTCAGTCGGGTTGGTCGAAGTATCGAAAATATCGCTGCCGTTCAGGGTCCGTAGCAAACGATCCAAATCAGTCAATTCCACGTCGTTCTCGAGAATTGGGCAATGCTCAGACCATATTATTTTATTTAAAAAAAAGTTGTCAAATCTTTATTGGAAAATCTTGCATATAGTATTCCAATTCATTGAAAACAACCCGCCTAAGAAATTATATAAGCATTTAACTCGAAAATTGAATCAAGTTGCTTTTAAAAGGTTTCAAAAATGCAGTTCCTTTTTTTCACGTTCACAATATATCATTCATTTCTTACCAAGCCTTCTCAAACCAATACTTCTAAACGAATAAAATCCTATCGTTTTGTTCTTTTTCCAAATATCACCACACGTTTCCGGTTCATTTTCTAAACATCACTTTCTATCAATGACCTACTCTTTTCCACACTTGACCACTGCAAACTTACTAGTAAAAAAATGAAAAATAAAATTCAAACTATGTTGTGCTTATAAAATACAACCAGGGTCGGCAACATATTATCCACTTTTACTGAACAGTCTACCAAATAAATACCAATCGTTCCAATTCTCTATGCGCAACAGCCAACAGACTTAATAATTTAGTTTACAAAATTTTAAGGGGAGGAATCCTTTGCGCAAAGAATTAAGGCACTCCCAGGAGATAAAGTCCGCACACTGCTTGAAAAATTTAATTAATTTACGCAGAAGCGTAATGCCAAGCAGCTTTTAATAAATTTCTAACCCTCACCTAAAAGTTGCAACGAGCAATCAATTAACACGAACGCATACGACAACCAGAAATTGCTTAAACCTCTTAACTCATTTCAAACTCGACTGAGTGGGTCTTTTAGCCGGTGACGCTGGCATAACGCTTCCAAATAGTAAATTGATTAAATATTTAAGCATTTTTCTTAGTTATGGTGCCGGGCTTGGTGGAATATGAGGCAGAAAGTCCTTGCGGAACTCAAATTCCTCGGTATCCGTTGAAGAGCTGTCGCTCGAGAAAGCTGGTTTCACTTTGAGGCTGCTAAAAGTGCTGTTGGCACGCTGCTGTCGCCACAGTAGATCGTTTTGCTTGACTGTGGAGGCATGAATCTTCTCTGGCCAATGGAAGCTAGCTCCTGGTGGTAATTGAATAGAATGCTGCTTCTGTAGTATGGCTGCCGCTGATGCTGGTGGTGGTGGTGGCGGCGGCTGTTGTTGCTGCTGCTGCTGTTGTTGTTGTGGTTGCTGTTGTTGCGGATGTTGATGCTGTGGTGGTTGCGGTGGGTTCTTTTGTGGCTTCACAATCACCTTCTTTCCCTCTTGACCAGCATTGTAGTAAGTTGTTGAGGTTGGACTCTTACCAGTCAATTTGGTGACATCAAATTCATGAAACATTGAATTACGACTGGCTACAAAAGTCGAACCATTTACTGCAAATGCTCGAGGAGGCTTTATGACGTGGTTGATATTGATACCATAATTATTGCCTGGACCACGACCACCAAAGTCGTAGATCTTTTCATCGTAGCCAAGTTGTGGCAACTGCTGATTTTGGTGAACATCGTGGGCAACAAAGTTTTGATTTGCGCCTCGATATCGACGCTGCGCCAGATCGTTACCATAGTTGTAGTGTGGAGCGGATTTAATGCTCGCATTCGATCCGTAAAGTTTGTCTTGAGCTGATTCATCATTGCTAGCCGAGAATGCCTTCCGATTGAGATACTGCCGCCGCCGTCTGGATGACACTCGGGTGCGTATGTCGCACTCGGAGTGTGCAATGCTTCGGTCAAAGTCGCTCTCCTCATCGCTTGAAGTAGAGCTAGAGTCAAGTACAATTGGATTATAGCTCAGGCGGCGTAAGGTGCGCGCTTTGATGCTACGCGGTTTATATTGCATTACCTTGTTGCCACCAGGCTTATTTCGAAACGAACCGGTACTGCGATGCGTGAAGCTTGCTTGTCGTGTCTGTCCAACGCTGCGGTGCTGGGGCTCCGATAAAACTGGGGATTTCAAATTATAATTATCTGTGAACGACATTGAGCGCTGACGGCTGCTAGAGTAATCACCTAGTGGAGAGTTTTGCATTTGCGAGTGCGAGTAAATGGAAGTGTTGCTGGCGTTCACGTTCTTCACTGGTGACGAGGACGTATTGATTTTTGTGCAGTTATTTGTGGCTAGCTCATTCTTCACACTCATATATCCGCGGGCTTCCATGGAACTTCCACTGAAACTGATGTCCTTGGGACTAAAATAGCTATCTTGTGGCGAATAACTACTCTTCTGGCTACTCCGACGCGACAGTGATAGGTTTGTTTCCCTCGAAGCAAACCCCGTGTCCGGAGTACTCGATCGTTTGTCCTCAATCTTGTCAATAATATCACTGTAATGCTGCAAATGCTTATCCAAGTGACTAGTGGCCGAATTGAAATCAAACTTTGTGTGCACTCCACCCCCAAAGTCGTAAACACCCGACGATTTCAGACTTCCAGCAGCTGTGCTGGCGCTGCTGATTTCGCCCTCCAAAGACGACACGATATTGGCAAACTTTTCATTCAAAAGCGTTTCAGCCGAATCGGTCTTATCCAACTCGGTGTAGGTTTGGATAAAATCCAAATTCAAAGCCTTCAACGTGTTCTCGATGTCTAAAAGGTTCTCGCCAATAACATCACGATTACCTCGATTTTCGTTAGTCTCAAGATCTTCACGGAAATCGATATTTATGGGACGACTTAGAATCTCACGAGACTTTTCAAAGAAAAAGTCTGAAGCCTCTTTATCGAAGATCGGGATTCGAATATCTGTTATGGGATATGTTTCGATCTCGCTTAACGACCGAAAACGCTGAGCGTGCATTGTGTATGTGTTTTGATAACATTTACATATATATATATATATAAAACGAGAAAAACAAAAGACAAAACGAGGACATTTTATGGGGAACAGAGATATGGTGTTTGTCGGTAGATGGTGAAAGGGGCAAAGTGAAAAAAAGAAAAGAAAACAAAATATGTTAATTGTTAGTTTCAAAAGAATTGTATTTCATTTGTTTAGCTACAAATCGATAGTGGAATGATTAATGTAATCGTCAAACTGGATTAAAACCAAATTACGTAACAAAAGAATATTTGTTTTTTTTTTATTTACAAATACGATAGATAAAAAACACAAACACAACAAGAGTACAGCAATTAAACCAACAAAAACAAAAATTAACATTACACAAAAAGGTGGTATAGCCCAATAATTAGGTTTTCGAAAAAACATTGTTTGTATGTTAGTAAGAAAATAACGCGGGATAGGTAAGACAAGAAAAAAGTGAAATAAAAAAGGTAAATATGCCATTCTGATACTTAAATTAAAAAATAAATCATTAATAACATCAGAAGGGAAAGTTTGTTGCTTTGGTATAAGTAAATTGCTGCTGAGTTTCATAAAAACATTTAAAAAATGTAAAATTTTTAAATTATCCGAATATTTTCAGAACCCTTCAACCTAAAATCATGGCTTACCAAGGGACTTGGAGCTACACTATCAATTTAAAATACATTATAAAGATATACTTCGTCTCTAAAAATTGTTGTTAGCCTACAGTGTTTGTCAGAATGAGTTCCTTCGATTGAAGCATAAAGATAAGTTGATTTGAAGAATTAAAAATATTTTAAATCATTTTTCTGGTTACATCTGGTCCTCAAATTTTATAAATTACCCGCTGGTATTTTTTTTATAAGCCAATAATAGAAACATGAAAAAGTGTAAGATTCCATTTTTAATAGAATCACAAAATTTGGGATAAGTTTTTGAACTGTTTATCTACGGTAGCGGCCAGATAAACGTGAACACCTTCTAGAGATTTCAAAAATTTTCAGTTTTTCTCTCCTTATATACTCCTTATATGCTAAAATGAGATGTACTTTTTTTGTTCAAAAGGCTGTTAAATGTTTTCGTTATTCTTGTGATTACCCAAAAAGCACGATGATTCTTCACATTTCCAGTTCAGATTTAACGAAGAACAGTCAATTTTAATTTTGTGAAGCATTGGTCGTCAGTTAAGCAGGAATGAAAAATGTATAATTCAGGCCTAACATGAAGAAAATGTATCTTTAAGGGCTATTTCGGAAAGAGTGGGGTGTAGAGTGGGGTGAGAGATAAGTAGTTTGCACTAGGATGAAAAATAAGAAAAACTAAACTAACTAGCAAAGAGAAGACCGTTGGATCCAAAGAACTATGTCTAGAGTTTGAGGAAAAAACTCAAAAGCAAATCAGTTCAAGAATGGCACGAAGACGATTGCAGTTAAGTTGTTTATCAGTCAGGAGGCCAGGAGGCCGAGGAAAAAAACGAGTTTAACGAATAAAATGAAAATTTCGAGATTAAATTTTTCGAAAACTCACTGACGAAAATGATTGCGAAAACAAGATTTTCGTTTGGTTTTATGCTCTGTGGATGCATTAAACTGGTACTGGAGTCCTAGCCTTTATCAACGAATCAATGGAAAGAACGCTTAATTGGCCAGGAAACAGCCCCGAACTTATCCCAATGGAGAATTGCTGCGCAGAGTTTAAATTTGCATAATGGAAGCAATAAAAAATTTACGAACGTTTTGAAATTTTTATTCTTTCACTTGCACCATAGCGCACTCAAATTTTTGTTATGGTTTAACAATTATATTTTCAACGTCGACTGAAAACTCGCTCAGTGAACATAGGAGAATTCTCCGTCCAAAAGGAGGACGGTTGTGAACCCTGAACAAATATGAAGAAAATTGAGGTTGTGAAAGTTTACTCGAAACCTATTCTTCGTTATCATTCCTCGATTTAAATGGACAGTGGCAGATGAATTAACAACATCTTTCTCCTGTTATCCGCGTTTTGATTTAGCATTCGATGAATGGACATGCAGGCTATTCGTCACTGGTCCAATCATTCTTCTTAGATTTTCTTGCTCGAAAGCAGAGCTTGTTTATGATGATGATTTGTTAGTTATACAAATCGCAATTCTTCAGTCATAACTACAACGATTTTGGTTGTTACAAGCTTTATGTGATCTATTCTGGCAAACAAACTTTAAAAGCATTACAAGACTCGTGGGTGAGGAGTCCATTTCATCTACAGCATAATCTTTCTCTGGTGTAAGGTTTTCTTCGATTTCTTTTTAAGCACATTATGTCGTTAGAAAAAAAGACCGATGCTTGCAAGCAACAGCATCGCAGAGAATCATTTCTGATCAACAGGTATCAGTCACTTAAAAAAAATATCGTTTTCCTCACTTTCTATGAGCATACCGCAAATGTCGATACGCCTCGTCTAAGACGCTTTCTGAGATTCATAAGTATGTAATCTAAATATTGAGCTACATTAATGACGTATCTTCGCTTTAGGGTATCTAGGGTTTTGAAAAAAATTGGACTAAATGTTAGAAGCCTATGTTCCTGTTCCTGACTGTGTATTAATTTTTTAAGTTAAATCACCTTGCTTTTTTATTCATTATTTCATTTCTTTCATCCATCGTTCTTCATGCAACCAAAGTTTCACCCATACAATTATACCGATGCAGAGATGTAAGAACGATTTTCACCAGCCTTCACTTTTACGACAGAGAGGCCCAGTGGTGCAAATTATGATCCAATGAATTTCAAACTTATTTCCAGTCAAACAAATCGACTGCCATTGTAAGATTTTGTTGCTTAGCAAAGCCTTTAATTATTTAAAATAAATTTTGAAGGAAAACTAATGATATTTGAGCAACTATCATTAACTTTCAAAGCAAATAACTTTCCCGTCATTACGCTACTCATACTCTTTACATAAATAACATGTAACAAAAACAAATCAAAAAACATACCTGTAAGTCGGGTATGCTCTTCAATTCCTCTGTAAAGTTCTTTTTATCTCTCGCGTATGCCGCTGAACCAACAATACCATTGCATCCCGTCGAGGGCCCAGCATTATGTTTATCATTGACACCATGATGCGATAAATGTGGAAAACGAAAGCTGAACTTTCGTTTAGGACTCTGCACATTTGTCGGCTGATCCGACACTAAATCAGTCATTGATCTGCGAAACAAATTTGAAAAATTAGAAAATCATTTAAGATTTTAGATTTTGTCATGTTACCTCGCACAAATCTCATTGGCAATCTCAATTGCTTGATTGAGTATCTTTTCATCCTTTACAGATATCGGCTTCATGGTACCTGTCCCCGAGGATTTCTTCTTCGACTTATTCCCATTCGAATCACCACTGTTCTTGCGATTAAGCTTGGAAGACAATTCAGAGAGATCATGCTTCTTATGGCCATGATCGAAATCTGGCGATTTGGACATCGTCAAACTATCTGTGGTGCCTGTCGCTGCCGCAGCCGTTATTGTTCCAAACATCGAATTGATTTCATCTAGCAGCGATGGACCCATATCGAAGACTTTGTCGGCTGTTATTTCATCATCCGATATCTCATGGTATTCATGCTGGTCCTCGATATTTGAACCACTCGATGCTTGCAGAGAGTCATCTTCTAGATTTGCATTAGTAAAGGCACCAGCCTCCAGGCTATAATTATTGTTTTGCAAAGCAAATGTACTATTACTACTGCTATTGCTACTGGATGCAGTTGCCCTGGCGTGTGCCGCATTTGATGCTGATTCTAAAGCAAAAGGATTTGTAGATGAATGAAATATTTGTTTCGGTGCGTTCGATGTGGCTGTGGTTGACGTTGATGAGAAATCAAATGATGGAGCACCAAATGTGTTATGATGATTGGGTGTGTTCTCGTTGGAACTGATAAATGTCGGATTTGTCGACGATGATGTGCGTATCTCTTCTGGAAAATAACCGCTGGCAGTTTGTAAGGAATCTGGACTAGTTGGTGTTGGTGGTAGGAGAAGAGGCGTTTGTTCAATGTCTTCGGATGGTTTGTATGGCGTAACTACTTGTCGTGGCAATTGATTGTACTTGAAATGATATAAAATATTGTTTATTGTTGTGTAAAGTCGCTTTGGGGGGGATTTTCCGTCAACTTACATTTTGTGAGTTCCCAAGAAATGCGACATCACCGAATGATTCTCCATCGATTCCAATGTGTCCGGTGTGCTTGAAGTCATTTTGGGGTCTAGATATCATCTCGGTTCGAAGCTTTCGTTTACTGCAGCGTTCATTGTTCCGATAGAATGATTCTCTGTTCGAAAAAAAAAAATTATCTTCACATAGGAAAACATTTTTTTTTCTTTATGTTGTTTTACCGATTTGAGTTAGGAGGTGTCTCCAAATAGGCAATAGTGTTGGCTGGGTTGAATAATCCCGTTTTACCCGAGTTGAGAACTCCCCTCCAGAATGGGGTGTTGGTGTTTCGTTCGAGTACGGTGATTATTTCGCCCTGCCTGTAGATCAAATGATCTTTCTTAGGCTCACAAGAATTGACAATAGTTTTGAGCTGCTCTGGCTTCAATTCGGGCAACATTTCATGGATTTCAGTGAATTTTGGCCTCTTGCAAGGATCATGTTGCCAGCATTTCATCATTAGATTATAATAATCCCGTGGACAGCAGTCTGGTTGCTCAAGACGCTGAAAAAAAAAACAAGACGCACACTTAAGACAACACACACAAATATACGTAATTATAAGGAAAATACCTGATAATTAGGTTCGTCTATGGCTTCAAGGATTTGCAGGCCAGTTAGTGCAGCCCATGGTTGGAAGCCATATGAGAACATTTCCCACAAGCAAACTCCATATGCCCACACATCCGACGCATTAGTAAAGCGAAGATAATTAATACATTCCGGTGCACACCTAAATAAAAATCCAATTAATAATGCTCTACGACAAATTTATGTGCATGAACTAAAAACCCACCATGCAATCGGCAGCTTTAGGTTGACGTTAAAATTGGTCTTGTAGTAGTCCTTGCCAACGCCCAGCGCCCGAGACAGACCAAAATCAGAGATTTTCACTTTATTCTTGCTAAACACTAAAATATTTCTCGCAGCCAGATCTCTGCAAATACCAAATATGTATGGTCACAATCACAATCAATTTAATAACAACAGCTTACCGATGGATCAGTCGTTTGTTCTCCAAGTATTTCATTCCATTGCATATTTGCATGGCAAATTCACACAATGTGGGTATTGTGAGGAAGCTCACACGCAAGCCTGAATCCTTAAGGCACTCCAATAACGAACGTAAATGTGCCAGCTCAGTGACCAACATCAAAGAGTCTGTGGCAAGTACAACCCCATACAATCGAACAATGTTTTCATGTTCGATTGAGTGCATAATCGCAGCCTCTTTGAGAAACTCCATTGGATTTGATTGCATTCGTTCGCGGCACAAACATTTAATCGCCACTTGAATCTGCGCTTAACAAAAGGGAATCACATAGTATGCGTTTATTATTAGAAGAAAAAAACTTTTACCCTTTCTGTGCCATTTGTCCAGACTCCTTGTTGCACAATACCAAATTCGCCGGTGCCCAATTGTTTATTCACACAAATTGAATCGGCCGGGATAATGTGTTTATTGTTTGGCGCTTTACTGGGCGAGTTACCCGATTTGGTGCCGCCAGTAGCATCATTCGATGGCGTATGATGTGTTACAGAGCCATCATCTCGTTTCACTATGGTGGGCGTTTGGAGGAGACGTTTGATTTTGCTAAGATATCCATGCGGATAGTATTTCTCATAGTATTTGCGTAGTCTTCGTATCTCTGGACGAGACAGTCCTATTTGTTTGAGGTCTTCATCGGTTGCATATTTGAATTGGGAAGCGCTGTTTATTTTAAGCTCATTTCTATGAAAGTGTTGTGTAAATAAATTGAATATTGAACGAGTCTTAAAATGTGCACTTACTTGCACGAATTGTAGTAGTGTTGCAGTTCAGATTCAGTCAGGAACTCATACAGATCTATTTGACCTGGTTCTGTAAAGAGAAATAGTTGCATTATTAGAGATGGAATTCATACAATTTTGGAAGTTAAGAATAAGAACATCAGTATTCTAAAGAGAGCGTGTGGTTCAATTGGATAAAACATCAAATCTTTTTATCTTACTCCTCGAATAGGAGAAGCTTCTCGTACAGATGAAGACGGTAAAATTAACTTAAAGGTGCGAATTCTTCACCCCTTTCTCAAAAATTCAAATCTCAAGGGATTATGAAAACCCTTTTTTTACATTTGGCACAGAGCAACAAGGATTCAAAGATTGTGTATAATGCATACATACAGTGTTTGCCAAAAACACAAGCAACTGAAATATCCTTTATCTTTGTGTAAATTACGATTTCATAAATGAATCAAAGCTTGTTTTTCTTTTCTTTCAAAATTTGAATACATACAGTGGTGGAAATAATAATAGGGACAGGACGACTCAAAATTAATATATTTTATTATATTTGTAATTCTTTTATATTAAAATTCAAACAACTTAATAGGACTATCGGTTGAAAATGTGTATGAAATGTTTTTTTTTTTTTTCAAAAATCAATGCTTTATTGAGGAAAAATAGGTATAAATTCAATATTCAAAGTATTGCCCATCGCTGGCCACACATTTTTCCCATTTTTCTGGCAATTCATGGATACCCGTTCTGAAAAATTCGACCGGTTTGGCCGCAATCCACGAATCGATCCATTTTTTGACATCATCGAAATGACGGAAGTCCTGGTCAGCCAGGCCATGTTGCATCGATCGGAAGAGATAGTAATCGGATGGCGCAAGGTCTGGACTATTCGGCGGGTGGGGTAGGACATCCCATTTGAGCGTTTCAAGGTAAGTTTTGACAACATTTGCAGCATGTGGCCGAGCATTGTCATGTTGCAAAATAACTTTATCGTGTCTTGCGACCGTTTCCGGCAGTTTTTCCTTCAGTGCTCGGCTCAAACGCATCAATTGTCGTCGGTAGACCTCGCCTGTGATTGTTTCATTCGGTTTTAGCAGCTCATAATACACAACACCCTTCTGGTCCCACCAAATGTACAGCATAACCTTAAGGCCATAAATATTCTGAACGGCCGTCGATATTGAGGCATATCCGGGGTATACATACGTTGCCCGACGTTTTGGATTATCGTAATGTACCCATTTTTCATCACCAGTGACGATTCGATGCAAAAAAGACTTCTTTTTGTGGCGTTCAAGCAGCATTTCGGACATGCAAAATCGGCGTTCGACGTCTCGTGGCTTCAATTCATACGGCACCCAATGTCCTACCTTTCGGATCATTCCCATAGCTTTCAAACGATCGGAAATGGTTTGCTGAGCGACGCCAAGTGATTTTGCAAGTTCTTCTTGCGTTTGTGACGGATCTTGATCGAGCAATGCCTCCAATTCATGGTCTTCAAACTTTTTCACCTGGCCGGGGCGTACTTTGTCTTCGGTGTCGAAATCACCATCTTTGAACCGCTTAAACCACCGCTGACACATTCTTACGTCTAAAGTATAGCCCGGGTAAGCTTCGGTAAGCAATTGATGCGCTTCGGTTGCTTTTTTCTTTACAAAAACTTGTGTGTTGTCACTAATGACCAATAACCTAGACTTAAATAATTAGACAATGACGTGAAGTTTCTGATGTGACAGCTGTCATGGTCAAAATTCACCTCAGAGTAATAGATATGAAGTTGTCTGCAAAAACGACATTTTCAACGGGCAGTCCTATTAAACAATTAATACCACCCATTTGCACACTAAAACGACGAATCCCTTTCTGTGAATACATTATTCGTTTAAAAAGAAAAAGTGAATATTAGCAGTAACTCTGTCAAAAGCTGCTTTTTGCTTTTTTAATATTTAGTTTCCCCTCCTTTATTTTTCAGCACAGCAAGAAATCTTCTTGGCATAGAGACGGCCACTTCTCTACATGTTGAAATTGGAATAGAATTCCATGTTTCTTGGACAACTTCCCACAAATTTTAGCCTTTGAATCTTATTTTTCAAGATTTGGTTTAGATCTGGTAACTGCGACGACCAATTCTCAACCTTAATACCACTTGTTTGCAACCAGGTTTTTACAAGCTTTGAACAGTGTTTGTGGTCGCCATCTTGCTGATATTCCCACTTAAGTGGCATGTTTTCCTCTGCATAATATAGCATGGGGTTCTGTGTGATATCTTTGTATCCAGTCTTTGCCATCAGACCCAAAAAGAATTATCTCGATTTTGTCTGACACTTTTCCAATTCTGGCAGTGCAGACTCCATTCTGCCGAGATGAGGAACTTTTCTTGGTACTTTTACGTGCAGTTCACCTTCCATGAGCCTGTTCCTTATTGACCGAGTGCAGACTGGAGCATTTAGCTCAGCTGTTAAATAATTGGCAGAAACGAACGTAGTTTTCTTGGATGTCCTTTGCAACTGTCGATCGAAAGCTGGTGTGGTTTTCCCTGGTCTTCCGTGCGCTTCTGGCAGCGTAATGACCTTTTGTTCATTAGGCACAGTTAAGCCATTTTTGCACAGCTTTTTAACTTTAAAACGGCCTTAAACCGAGCAAAGCCTATTTCGACCCATTATAAAATAAGTTCAAAACAAATCACAAACACTGAACAATCCTTGACAAAAACACAATTTCTTTTCATCAACTTTACAAATGTCCTTATTCCCATAAATATTCCAGTTATCGGTTAAAACAAAAGTCAAATTCGCGGGAAAGGGTGTGACGTTTGCATTTACAAGTGAGCGGCACTGTATAGGTTCTTCGATTTTTAAGCGAAAGGAATAAGGAAAATCCCTGTCCCCATTTTTTTTGCCATCACTGCATGTGTAGTTCCTAATATAAGTTTCCAAAATAAATTAAATGAGCTCAATGATTAACTGAGCAAAACAAAAGCAACTTTTAATAAATTCATAACTTAGCTTGAACTATTTCCTTTTATGTTAATTTGTGGAAGCAGGGCTTTCGTTCAAAATCACTTCGGTGCACATTCGGGGCATGAACTGAAGAAAATTGTTTATAATTTTATCTAGAATATATTTCTCAGCCAATTTGATTTTTTTTTAGAAGAGATCATCTTAAGTTTTGTAATTATTCGTTGGAATTTGACAATCTACAAACTCCCTTTGATTTTCTTAAGGGTTGAGAGATCTGGCGCAGAATTGGACGTCTGCTTCGGGTCGTTGTCCTTCTGAAATGTCCATTTAAGAGGCATCTGATCCTAAGCGAGTGGCAGCGTTTCATTTTTATGAATCGGTCCAATTCCACGCCCAGAAAAACATCCCTTCACGATTTTTTTTTCACCCGCCGTATTTCACAGTGATTTTGGTGTAGCGTGTATTGAGCGCCTCTTTGGCTCGCCTTCGAACACGATGGAAACCATCTGAATCCTTAAAATTAAATTTGGAGTCGTGCGAAAAAAGCACGTTCTTCCATTTCCCAACTGTCCAGATATATAAGGCTTTTTAATGAATGTTTGAAAGAAGAACATTGTCCACTTGACGTTTCTCTCTTTCGATTCTTAAGGTTTGATCCAGAGTACCTACGCTGTTTTTGCAGCAAAACTTCCTCGAAACCCTTTCAATTCTAGACGGCGAAAGTGTCCACGGATGTCACCGCTAAAGCAGAGCGTTTTCAACTGCGTAGTTCGGAAGAAGAACCTTCGGAGAACTTCAGACTTGCAGTGGATTCCGAAGAAGAGATACGCTGTCATGTGATTTTATTAATCTGATCAGCTTTCCAAGTCTGTGGAGCTGTTGCGATACCCAATTGATATTGATGTTATTGCTCACACACAGCGTGCCGTCATTCAATTACCAACTTGTTGATTGAAGAAGTGATCAGAAGAACCAAATTAATATGGATGAAATAAAAGTTGCAAAGAAATCGATCCGTTGAACAACTGCTTTTGGACAAAACACCACAGTCGAAAGCTATAACATTGCACCATAAATGACATCAAATCCGACGAAGACGGACAAAGAGCCGAATGCTGGATAATAAGGTAGACGACGACAGACCATATTTTCGAGATCCTCGAAAGAAACATTTTCCGGTCGACAAAGGGTCCTGTCGGCGAGGAGAGCGAGTGGAGGAGAAGGCTGCGAAATCTACGAGCCAAATCCGTTGACTAAAATTACTCAGCCAACTTGAGCGAATGGACAACAATCCTTCAACAAGAATTTCTTCATATCCCAGCCACCTAGTGGTTTCACAATAAAAGGAAAAGACATAAACTCTGGTTTAAAGATCAACCAATTGCGGATGCCAAGAAGTTTGGTCTTACCAAGTGGAAGAAGCGTGCTCAGAACTGTGACGGAAGGAAACGACTGAAAGTATAGGCTCAGATAGTCCATGGATCGACGGTTGCCTCACCTGCTTCTGAAGTGAAATAACTAACCGAACACCATTAACTTCATGGACCGTCTCATAAATAAGACACAATAAAGTTCAAAAAATTATAACTCAAAACTTTAACGATGATGGAGTGACACCAAACGGGTCACGCACCTACACAAGTGTGACCATTTGTTATTGCACCACATAAATCCGACAGCTTCATTTCTTTGAACACAAATAATTAACGACAAATACCAAACACCTTCGTCTACAGCGCCGTCCCATTTTCTAGGAAAATACTCAAGTTACAGAAATAAATTTTAAAAATACCTTCCCCACGCGCCTGCAGCAACGCTGTTTTCTCCTCGTCGACCGACAACCGAGCAACATAATTGATTGATTCAAAATAGACGTTGACGTCCTCCAGGGTGAACGATGACGCTTTCACCCTAATCGATCGATGATTCCAGAGCCTTGGCTCAGCTGTCAAAGGCACATTGACACATCTCATTCACAGAGACCACCCAGCATCCGGTCCTTGTACTATTGACGCATCCTTCCGCCTTTAAACGTCTTAACAACCTCCAGTTGTGATTTGTTAAGGATATTCAATCGCAGATTAGTTGCTGAGCACCGCAAGATTCAATTTGATGTGGCGAACCAACCAAGGAACAAGGGTGGCGGTCGGCAGCAGGCAACAAATCACTTGTGACAAACTAAATCTTGGCATAAAAGTGTCATTACCCTCCTGACTACTGACTCAACTGACGACGACAAAGACTCATTGGATGACAATTGGCCCAAGAGCATTGTACTACTTCAAAAATGACACAAGCAAAAAAAAAAAAACGGAAGAGGAAAGCGAATTCTTAAGAGGGAGTTAGTCACTCATTTTCTACCTTCTTCAACGCTGTCTGGTCCTATGGCTGCTGCTGCTCCTCCTCCTCCTCCTGCTCGGGCATCTGGCGAGTTTTCAATTGGCAGTAGTTTTGTCTGCATGCTTCTGCTGCTGCTGCTCCATCCAGACATAGAGACATTAATTTCTCAGTCCTAGCAGCATTCCGCTTGTCTTTTGCACGCGTTTCTCGTTATGCCGTGTCGACGGGCCGTTGCAACAACACAACACACAACAAAAGTAAGGAAGCTTGGTGAAAACAGCACGACGACGAGGAGGTCACAAATGTAATAAACAATAAACAAAAAAAAAAAAAAAAAACAACGATTGTTGTAACTGAAAATGACAAAAGAAAGACAACTCGGAAAATTCGCTGCGGAAGTTCCACAGCACTGTGAAAGATTGTGGATTCTGTTTCTTTGAGGAGCCACCACCACCCACTTGATGCCAATCACTGTGCACCACCGTCACTAACTGCAGAACTTTCCACTACTCCTCCACTCGGAACGTAGTTCATAACAATCTCACGATTTTGGAACAATGAAAAAAATTAAAACAAAAACAGCACAAAAAAAAACGCTTTTTAAAAAAATGAAAATTTCGAAATCTAGAGACCGGACCGACACGATGTAAACCATCTGCGGGCGGTGCTGGTACTAAGAGGCTAAAAGATAGTGATTGTCAGTTCTCTGGGACTGGGCTCTGGCACAGAAGTGACAGGCACACTGTTGATTTAAATATGATACCTGAAATTATCTCCGATTACCCTTTTTCAAGAGGAGAACACACCAAAACCGAGGGTATAGAGTATCTCTCTGGCTTCAGCAACACCGGATGACATCTGGGCGATGTTGTTGTTGCCTTGGAAATGGGAGCTGCTGCCAGAGGACAATAACGAGACCCACACTCAACTCTGACAGTGTGCATTGACTGACAAAAAGACAGATAGACAGTGGAAAATTACAACTACTGTGCCCAGTGAAGGAGGAGGATGGGAGCAGAAGGAGGAAATGTGGTCTCAATAAAATTAAAAAAAAAAAAAAAAATAAAGTTATTCACAGAAAACGCCAAACCAACTAGTAATCCAAATTCGTGGGCGGAGGAGAGCTGAACGAGGTAGAGAAATGTAATTAGGTAAAGTTGATGTGTTCAAGTAGGTTGTACACAATTGAAGAAACTCTTTTTGAAGCTACGAGTGCGGCGCAGTAAGTTGAGAGTAATTGGAGTACTTCAGAATAGACAAGTAGGGTAGATGGAAAGGAAAGTTCACTACTTTCTTAATGACGATGAGGACACCGCACCATTACTGCGATATTAAAAAGGGACAACTTTTGTTTGTTGAACTCTTTTCGAGTAAATACTGGCTTTGCCTTGACTTTGATAGATAATATGCGCGTTTGTCGCGCTAATTAACCCTACTTGAAGTGCACTGTAAGCTTTCACTGATGTGGATTTAATTAATATTTGTTGTTACATTACTTGTTTCCAAGTCCTTAAGACTTACTCATAAGTACAGGGTGGTGAACGAATCGTGCTACAAAAAGAAAACGTAATAACTTTTTTTCTGTGAGTAATCGGCTTATTTATTTATTTAGATTTATTAAAATGAATGCTTGGGATACCGAAAAGAGGATTTGGATAGTGTAGAATTACCATACTTTGTAGTTCTTCATTTCCGTCCAAATGGAAATTTGGTGGCCCTCCCCCAGGTAGGTGGACAATAATGATTGGCTTATAATGCTGTCGCTGATGATAGCGGAAATCTTCCGTTTTCTAAGACCTGATCTTCAATTGATCTTCGAATCACTTAAGAAGACAAAGTCTACAAGAATCGATGGGATGCCAAACATTGTGCTTCGACACCACCCTCTGGAAACTAGAAACATTTTCACTATACTGTTCAACAATGCACTGAATCATGCACATTATCCCGAGCACTGGGAGACAGCGAAAGCACAGCCCATAAATCTGCGGTCAAATAGTCTCCTTCCGACAGTAAGCAAAGTTTTCGAAAAAGTTGTCAAAAGGGCCCGAACTAAGTAGAGGACAAAAATATAATAATTTCAGATAATCGATTCGGTTTTAGAGCGGGGCATGAGGCCATACATGCCGCATCTTAACTGGTATCAAATGTACAATGTAACAAAGCTAAGAAACAATGCACGGGCGCCTGTCTGGTTGACTTGGAAAAGGCCTTCGACACCGTATGGTTAGAAGGGACTTGGCATAAGCAAACCACTACTGTACATGGTTTATAACATGCTTACCAATAGATGGCTCGTTGTGAAGAATGGCATTGTCTACAACATGGGGCGGTTGATTCTCCGATACTTTTCAGCATTTTCACGATTGATCTCATAGGTTCTCTTCACCATGCTATAGCGTACGCAGACGACTTAATTGCGTACAGATCGGGGCCAACGATTGAGGTCATCAGATTGAACTTGCAATGTGACTTTAATAAGATTCAGCGTTATTGTGATGACTGGAAATTAGAGATCAACTACCAAAAATCGGAAACTATTCTTTTCAGGACTCCATGGCCTCTGGGGCAATGTCCCAGGGCTTGTCTTCGTTTATATAGAACTCCAAAGTCCCAATTAAAAAAATTCTATCGCAAGGGTGGATAATGTCGTAATTAAGCTTATACGAAAGCAGGTTGCAAGGGCAATGACTTTGATCAACAACCTGATCTGTGGGCCTTTCTACCCCAACGAATTGTACCATGAAAGTGTGAGCCTTTGTGGTTTTATCCCTCCAGAGGCATTCCTGTGCCTCGATTCTAACGGTCTGATTCAGAGTTGTCTGGCGGTGCCGCTAATCTTCCATTTTGCCCGTGTAGACAGGCGACTATTCTACAATAGAGACATCGCACGCGGTTCCGAAGAATGTCTCCGTTTTAGCAGGGCGATATCAACTCGCGATACGGCAGATGTTCGAAAGCAGCAACAACAATTTTGGTGGCTGTCAGATAATTTATAAGGACTTCTCGTCGACGTCCTTCAAAACAAGGTTTCCCTCCGGGGCAAAGTTGACCTCGTTTTTTTCTAATATTTTCAGATAAGTAAATAAAAAATGCATTAAAACTGAAGGAACTGGACCATTATGATACTGGTGAACATGTTTGCCGAATCTGGAAGCATCGCACGAAGACCATACCATCGAGATCTCTATGTTTGGGTTTAGGACACAATCGCGGCTGTAACATCGTTAATTCAGACAATTCCAAGCGTTTCGTCTCGAAACTTATTGGCGCAAATTGGCGTTAGCAGACGGTCATTACAACGGATAATTCATGATGATTTAAAGCAAGTTAAACCCTCTGGATGTGTCTATTCGCCTGAAATTTTACCAAAAAAATTACTGAAATGACCAAAGAAGACAACAGCTTCATAAATGGCTTGTTTATGTTTGATGAGACCCATTTTGATCTAAACGGCAATGTAAACAAGCCAAATTGCCGTATATGGAGTGAAGCTAATCCAGAAATTCTGCATGAGACGGAACTGCAGTTTCATCAAGGTGCAGAGTGGCGCCATACTTCTTTGAAGAAAACGATGTCACAGTAACAATTAATGGGCAACATTTTTTTTACCCAGGACTGCGTGGAAGAAGTATCCGTTTCAACAGTATTTGGTTCCAGCTAGATGGAGCAACTGCACACATAACCAGACCGGTTATGGCGGAGCTTCAACGAAGATTCCCAAACATATTAATATCTAGAAACTCGATTTTCCGCCGGCTCTCAAGTTCAGCTGACCTGACTGCACCAGACTTTTTTTTACGGAGTTATGTTAAGCAAGTGTTGTACAAAACGAAACTAACGAAACTGATTTAATTGAAGCAGTCCGTTTTAACAAAAATTGAGGCGATCCCGACCTCAACCCATCAGGCCGCAATGGATAATTTCCATATCAGGTGTCGCATATGAGTGGGTGAGCAAGGGGGTCATTTACTGTCATCATCATCATCTTCAAGAACAATTAGTTATATAAAAAAAATTCATTAAATACATTGATTAAAAAAAAAGTTACTTGAATGCACCACCCTGTATTTTATGGTGAATCAATGAGATATTAGAGTGCAGTTCACGCCTGCACACCAGGAAAGGATTTTGGCCTGTTTTCTTAATTCTTTTGTGACAACACTTTTCCATGGATGTAAGGTTCATGGGCACGTCTTGTCTCAGATATCAGCAGTTGCAGAAAACGTTAAAAAAAAAATTGATTAGATTCGATTAATACCAGTCGTTCACAAAACACAAAACGGGTCAGATAATAATAACAAGCCTTGGAAAAGAAAAATGGCAGAGAACTAAGAATAACAATGACAATAAATCGATACAAAAAGAGGATGTAGAAGTGTTATTACTATGTTAAATGTCTACTTCTTTTTGATATAGGTTTGTGATCAAAGGCAAACTTAGACAAGAAGTCTTCATATTTTGCCAAAGAAAGCTACTTCGAGCTGATGACTCACAAGGAAAGTTTTTACGAGGGCCTCGACTAGACCTACTTATACCTTAATCACATTGTTAAACGCTAGCAAAGAAAGCATCCTAAACAGTTTTCATGTAAGTAATAACACCTCATTTTTCGTTGGACGCAAGTCAGTCTTCAAGTTTATGGGATGTTCGGAGTTTAATAGTAACAAAGTTCGACTCGGACCACTGCTTAATGCATCCAAGGAACACGAAAACCGTTGTGAATGTGGGCTGTTAACATAAGATACCGTACTAAATTTGTTAATCGCGTATCCCAATAAATGTATAACTATGCCAAAGACCAATTAGGGATACCGCCTTAAGTGAGCAAGGTTTCATGTGGCCAAGACAATAAAACCAAAGGTTTAAAAAACTAATACCGATGACATCGAAGACGCTGCGAACTGATTAAACAAAATATTCAACTCATCGCATCTGATCTGGCTTTTAAATTTTCAATAGCTGGACCGAATCATTTTTGAAAAATAGATCATTCTTAGTCTTACTCGAATCACATTTATCTTAAATATTTTATTTTAATTCTGGCGTACCTCAAGGGAGCCATCTAGGTCCCATCTGGATTGTCCTGTTTATGAATGATTTTCCAAATATAATTAAACAATTCTCGATATAAATGTATGCTGACGACGTTAAGATATTTGAAACTATGTCTGTGATAATCTCCAAAGTGATCTTGATAATTTTGTGACTCGGTGAAATGTTAAACATAAATAAATGTAATGTAGTGAGTTTTGCCCGTAGAAAAATCCAGATCTCAGTGTTACATTTGTTTGTAGTTTAAATTACCAATCCCACATTAATACGATTGCTAATAAAGCCAACTCAGTTTTGGAATTTTTACAAAGTGTCTCACACGAATTCGAAGACCCGTAGGTCTTCAACTTCTTTTTGTTAGCTTTGTCCGCCCTATTCAAGGTTATGGCTCCGTCCTATTAAACAATCATACCGCTGGAAAAGAAACGGTTGAAAGACGATTTCCCTGAAAAAAAAAATACTACAAATTTAGCGAATGCATATAAGTCTACATAAAAATCGTCGTCCTTATTGGGACGTCAACCTTGAAGCAATCGAAATCAAATTACATCTGGGTTTAGAACCGCTGCATTATTTTGCAATCTTTTACCAATTCTAATGCTCGCTCTACACAAAATACATTACAAGGGCATTTCTGACCCCTTGAGAGCAAGCAATTTATAAAACGAGTCCAAAAACTTTAACTCTTATGGAGTAACATCTGCTTTATTTAGGAAGAGATCGTACTTGTACAACAAGAATATGGAACGCTCTCCCGCGCTATGTTTCCACATTACAATCTGAAGAAATTCAAGAACAATGCGTATTGTTACCTCTTCGTTCTTCCCTCATGATGGCATTCACAATCTCTTGAGTGAATGTGAGTTATAAAAATAAGTTTCTTTGATTCAACAATACTTTGAAAATGTGCTCCTTATTCAAACACCCACTTTTACATAATGCTTTACGGGAAAACAAAACAACATCGTGTGTTTGAATGTCCTCTTAAAGCATTTGCTTTCTTTTTGCTTAAGTGCCGGATGTACGGACAGACAGACTAACCTCCGATCGCATGATTTCGTCTAAACCGCAAACGTAGTCAAGAGCTTCCGCTGTCTATTCATCTACACGTAGTGAATGGCGATGCCTACTTAAGTACGTTAACTGGAACTAATATGTACATTCATAAAATTGGGACGTGACTGGCAACGCGAAACGATTCGGTTACACTTTAGATGGCGAAAGATATGTTTCCACGAATCTGATGGATGTAACTTTCGAAAAAAACCATTGCTCTTCCAACAAGGAATTCCACATAAAGAAAGTAATGTGAAATATGTGTTCCTTGATTTGGAGTTTTTGGCGTAGAAGTTAGCAAAATGTAAGGTGGAGACTAAAAGGCCCGTGCCAACAGAAGTTGAAATGTTACACTGCATTAAATTTTAGGGCGACTTTTTAATAAGAATTTTTTAACATTTTTTTACTCGGGTACATTTACTGCCGATGGGCACATTCCCAAACGAAAGGCATACTATTTGAGGGCTAATAGAAAAGTCATTAAGAATATTCTTAAATCAAGTTATGAAAAAATGTCTCACGGATTAGGCCATAGCAGGAGTTTACTTCGAGGATATTTCGTGAGAAAGTGCTAAAAACTTCTTTTCACTTTTAATTTTGTGTGTAAGTGTTCATTTTGTTTCTGAAGCAAATGTATAAGGAGCTTTGAATGAATAAAGCAAGAGAAAATTGCACTGAGAAAGGCGTTGTCTTTTCGGATGAAGTAAAGTTTTAGTTTGGCTGTTCTGCTTGCAACAGCTGCTTTTAATATCGGAGCTAATTTTGTCAAGACATCACAGACTTACATCAGATGTCATGATGTGGACAATTATCATCATCTGTTTTCGAGTAAGGCTTCAAGAAACCTACAAAATGTCGTCAGAGAAGCCTGCCGTAGCTTCTACCTTAAGCCTTCATGCAACACTTTGACAAAAGTTTGGGAGATTTCAAGGAAGGCACTGAAATTATAGACTTTTGTCTTACAATGCTTTTTCGATTTCGTTGGTCGGTCTGGTTTGTCGCTGAATGTTTGACACAAAAGTCAAATTTATGTCAGGATAATCGGTTGTAGGAGCTTATAAAATAAGCTTTTCAAACAGATTCGACATAATTGGTAAACGTGATATCGGTCTGTATGATTGTCAACACCATTACTTCAGCCACTTTCCACTGGTGAGGAACGTGTTCATATCATATGTCATTTTGACATTCACAGAAGCACATAATAAAACTAACGAAATGTATTGATTTATGCATTCAAAAACCAGCTGAAGCTGTGTACGCAAATCTGTTAAGAAAGTAAGCGAGACTAGTTTGTGCATTGATAGCCGAACCTGAACTTCTAGTCATCCTTGCCACTTCTCTGTTTGGAAATAAGAGTACCTGCAAGTTGACAATTTCGATCAAAAAAGCACCTCTTTAGATGAGGCAACGAAATCGCCGCATTAGGGGCACGGAAAATCCACACCTGGTCATAGAGAAGCCAATACGTTGCTGAACGTGTAGTTTTTGGAGTGGACTTGATGAGCGAGCGTGGCTTGGCCGTCATGGAACTTGACATCGTTTGACTTCTTTCAAATGTTCCATTTCTCACAAGGAAGAACAGAATCATTATAGGATCACATTATTGCCTGTCTGTCAGTCAACATAATTTTTCGCAGTAACTCGTTGAGATATCAAAAACTCATGACTGCGGTTCCATAAAGCTGTAAAAAAAAACAAGTTTCTAAATCGATGTAAAGGGTTTTTCAAAAGGGACACTACAAAAGTAGAGCGGCAGAGACAGCAAACGACGCCATATTTCTTGCCGCTCTTTTGACATTTCTCTTCAGTAAGGTTTGCCATTTCATGATGGAAAGATGTACGAGCCAACAACGAGTCGAAATTATTAAAATTTACTACCGAAATTCGGAGTCAGTGGCCTCAACGTTAAGAGCGCTACGTCCAAATTATGGTCGTCAAAATCGTCCTAGCAGATCAACAATTGAGCGTCCAGTGGAAAAATTTGAATCCACAGGCACAGTACAAAATGTTCCCGTGCCAGTGAGACAAAGAAGTGCAAGAAGCTGAGGCTTCAGTCTCTCACACGTCGTTCTCAAGCGTTGGGACTCTCTGTGACGTCGTTGTGACGAATTTTGCTAAAAAATCTTGGCCTACATCCTTACAAGATTAAATTGACGCAAGAACTGAAGCCGCTTGACCACCTGAAGCGTCGTATGTTCGTGAATTGTGCTGAGCAACAACTTGAAAATGGTTCGGATTTTCATCGAAAAATCATCTTCAGCGATGAGGCTCATTTCTGGCTGAATGGCTCCGTAAATAAACAAAATATGCGGAATTGGTCAGGCAGCAATCCACACGTACTCCATGAGTCATCATTGCATCCCGAAAAAAAATAAGGTTTGGTGTGGTTTATGGGCCGGCGGAGTCAATGGGCCGTACTTCTTCCACGATGATTAAGACCAGCACGTAACTGTGAATGGGCATCGCTACCGTTCAATGATAACGGAATATTTTTGGCCCCAATTGGATGATATGGACTTGGAGGACATGTGATTCCAACAGAACGGCTCCATAAGCCACACAGCGAATGTCGCAATCAATTTTTTGGAAATCAAGTTTGGAGAACGTTTTATCTCACGAAATGGTCCAGTCGCTTGGCCGCCTCGGTCGTGCGATTTGACGCCGTTAGACTATTTCCTGTGGGGCTACGTCAAGTCTATGGTCTATGCCAACAAGCCACCGACGATTGATGAACTTCGTGCGAATATCGAACGTGAAATCGCAGCAGTATCAGCCGATTTATGCTTGAAAACCGTCGAAAATTGGGTTCAGCGTCTGGACTTCTGCAAGCGTGCCCGTGGTGGTCATGCAATACAAATCGAGTTCAAACATAATGGCATCGAACGTACTTTCACAGGAATAAAGAATTTCATTGATATCTAAAACCGTTTTTTATTTTTTTTAAAAAAAGGGGTCGGGAGTTGAAACCTGGACAACTAAATCGCAATATTAAGTCTTTTCAAAAAGGTAAAAATCATTGAAAAAGATGGAAATGTGCATTTGATTGTAGCACTTTTCAAGAAAAGTTGGCCAATGACATTCAATTGAGTTCTTTAAGCTTTCCGCTTAAAATCGCCATAGTAAGTATAAAAATGTGGAGGGAATCTCCCGGCACAGGTGTTTAAGTTAATTCCATTAAATTACAGAAACTTGTGGTAACCAATGCTCTTTTTCGAAACATCTGGACGGCTCAAAGTTCACAACTCGCTGCTTCATAATAAAATACAAAAATTGATATTTAGCATTTTTTTTGTTGGGGGGGGAAAGAAAAAAACAAAGTTAAGAAACTGTGACTAAAATAAAAAACAAAAAATGAGGGCCTCATCGTTTTACAGTCATTATTAAGAAAACCGCTGCTGTCAGCAGATGCCAGAAGCTTTGTTCATTCAAGTGATTTAACAGATGTCATTTTGCCCTCATAAACATTTCGTGTCAACTCCAAATGTTCGCAGGATGATGCGGCCGATCACATCAAATTTGACACCGAATTTCATCAACCAACATTTTTATATTTAATTTATGAAATTCTCCCACGAACTGCTTTCCCATAGTTGATTCGTTAATGCACCAAGATGATCCAATAAACAAAAAAAAAAACGCTCAATTCAGTTGTTTGGAAAACGAAGGGAACTCTAGCAGTCAGCTTATCTCCCCATCTCCATTACAAAGCACCCAACCTAATCAGAGCACTTCCCCTTGAAATCTTGCCTTTCGCATTGGCAATGGGATAGATAGCCCAGCCAGGCCATGTGGCCTAGAAAACAGTTTATTTTCATTTGACTATGATAACAAGAACAACATTGTTCCCTCGTATCCGTTGCACGAAATTGTTTTCATTTTCATTTTATGTAAGGTGACCTTGGACTCGTTACTTTGTTTAGGCCATGAATACTGCCAGTTTATACTATGAGCTGGTTTATGTACATCATTTGTATGTATGTACATCTTTTGGGTCCCTTTTTTTGGAGTTCAAAAGTTTACTTTGTACCCTTGAATGTGTTTGAGTTCTGAGTTGTTAACTGAAGAGCTACGTTTAGACATTATTGGCACTTAATTGTGTCATGAATCCACTCCGAGTGAGACTTACTGTGTGTAAATATGGCATCAAAGTCATCTTTTCCGGGGAACAAAGTATGAAGCACTATTTGCACAGATGACAGGGAATTATTGGACACCATTGGAGCATTAACTTCCAGTTCATCATGCTTATAGGTCAGTTCATTCCATTCAATTAGGACAAATGACATTCTCTGGAAACAGTTTAATGTTCTTTTTATGTCGAAGGTAATCGTTGTCCATTCCCACTCTGATTAATTCATTGGCGCACTCAAAACAATTACTCATCCGTGAACTGGAGCAGAACGCGCAGAGTTGAATTCCCTTTTGGTTTCCGTGGTATGCAACCAGGCTCACATAGTGTAGGGTAGCTAGCTACTGTATAATCTCTCGTTGCTTGGATGCTGATTAATTATCTGGAATCAAATGTTTCGAGTGTACGAGTAATTAGTGTGGGGTTGATGCATTTTTATTGAAATTGAATCTTTTAAGGGATCACAGCGATTCAAGTCTGCTGATGCTCTGCGATGTACATTTGTACACCAATGGGGTGATGCCCCTTTACGAATTTGAAGATGCGCATCAAAAAGAAACAGGACTGGACTTAAGGCAATGTGGGCCTTGGGACAGGCGCCCCAATCGACTAAAATGTACTGTGCAGAAGCGGAGTTAACCAAGTTTTGAAAGTCGCGTTTTCTCTTTCAATATTTTCTTTAATTTGCACCCATTCAGGGGGGTTTGAATACTCTTATAATATAAAGCGTTGCAAGAGCCCTATTCGACAATAAGTCGAGTTTTCTGTATTTGCTTTTTTCGACTTGTAACATACCATGTAGGAGCGGAGATGACAATGTTTCAGAAGTCGCGTTTTCTTTTTACATTTTCTTTAATATTTACGCGTTCAGGGGTTTTCGAATACCCTTATAATATCAAGTGTTACAAGAACCCCATTCGAATTCTGTGCACTGTGCAGATTCAGAAGTGGTGATGGTGGTTAAATACCCTTATAATTAAAGGACATAACGATAGTGCAGAAGTGAAGATATGTTCATTTTTAAGGGTCTTTCAATGGCATTGATAGGTGCTTCGATAGAGTTGCAAAAACATTCGGTAAAATTTGCAGATGATACCGGTCAAGTGAGCTTT
Organism: Orthonevra nobilis; assembly: GCA_963555765.1. Taxonomy (NCBI): domain Eukaryota; kingdom Metazoa; phylum Arthropoda; class Insecta; order Diptera; family Syrphidae; genus Orthonevra; species Orthonevra nobilis. The sequence goes on along the minus strand of OY743226.1, from coordinate 18,289,964 downwards.
GAAATTCGGGCGATAAGTTCTCGTTCTCTTGTCTTTGGAAGCTTTTCGAGTTTGGCGCTTGCTTACTTACATCCGTAATCCCAATGAAAGAAGACTGAAGGGGTCACATAAGGAAATCCTTTCGTCCGAAATGGGACTTTGGCGACCGGCAAACGTACTCTCCGAAATTGTCATTGTCATGCTACCTGTTTCTCTTATGAAGTCCAAATGTATATCAGGCAGAATTCATCTTTAGCGAAAAAAAGAAATCGTTCCTTATGTCGCAGGAATGCTGTTACATATGGCGTCCTCGAAAAAATAAGGCGTTAATGGCGCACCATGCAGTGACTGAGTAGATGTAATGGTTCGACCAATCGACTAATTTACGTCTTAAATATCAGAACATAACTGACACACGGCACGGATGTTAAGCTGTGGCCTGACAAATGTAATATATAGGGTACTTGAGATTAATGGGCATGAAAATTCGTTACTCTAATGTTCTATAAAGCAGAGGAGGGAGTTACTTTTGTTGACTATTGAATTGCGAAGCCAAGATTTTGAGTGAATTGTACACCTTCGTCCTTAAACATTTAGTTCAATGTTAAGCTATAATTGGAGCACCATTTTGCGAGTGTTTAAAGGTCATCCTGCAAAGCGCTGCAGTCAAAATGATTGTGGGTACCCTTAAATATTTTTATGTCGGCGGTATAAATTAGTCCTCTAACTAACTAACAACATCGTTGATTAATAGAATGAATGATAGAGGACCTACCTTGACGCATACCTGAGGCAGCGTTTATTGTATAAGAAGTCGATCTCCTAAAGAAAACTTGATACGTTCACCGGCAAGATACAAGCAGATCCACTCCACAAAAGATCCAGGGAAACCAAGGAATTTCGTTTTAAAATCGATTTTCTTATGGGAAAGCTTATCAAAGGCCTTACTAAAGTATGTGTATACTCAGTCGCTTTGATTTCCTTCTTCCAGGTTTTCTTAGATAAAGCTGCATGAGCCAAATGTTATATACCCAATTTCGACTGAGTAAACATGGCTTGAGAACATAAGTGGCTACCTAAGACAAACTCAACGAATGAAACATAAATTTCGATTTTCTTATTCCGAAGTGACAACTCAGTTGGTTTCATCCTAGCAACTTCCTCTTTGTTAGTGGATTGGATCAACGACGTTTGAAGGCAATTCACACTGTTTTTTTCCCTTTACTGCGGATCGGGGGAGAAAAGTCGTCAAGATTTGCCTTGAACTTGCGATAACAGTCTTAAAAAGTGAGTGGATTGATACGTTGGAATTTTTAAAGGCATAAAACTGGCAAAAGAATGATGACGCATTCTTCTTAAACGATGATGCATATGCATCTTCTTTTAAATGCCGAGTCTGATAGAGCGTTCCAAATTCTTCATAGTTGTGCAGCTTATAAACGAATCCCTTAAATTGACTAGCTTCGTGGTGAACTATTGAGCATTACTGACGAGTGTTACGGTGAATTTGATTAGGGAAAGGTATCTTCTTCTTCTTCTTCTTTAGCGGGCCCTGCAGTCCGGGGTGCACCTTGGGCTTAGTCAACATGGTTCTCCAAGGCAAGGTGCTTCTTGTTTCGTACATTCAGCTGATTGAGGACACGCCATCAGAGGCGAGGTCTTCCTCTACCATGACCCGGAGTACAGCTCGTAGAGTTCGCCGTTCAGTCTTTTCCTCCAAACTTCTTTCTGCGCAGACAAGACCGAATATAATTCGAAGGATTTTCCTCTCCAAGCGACCAAGAATCTCTTCGACAGCATTTGATATTATCCATGCTTCTGCATCCTTTTCGTAGAGAGCATGTACTTTATCTTATTTATCTTCACCGCAAAACCCATCTTAACTGCTGCCTTCTCGAAGCTCACATATGCCCCACTGACAACCCTTTGAGTCCTTTCGATGATGTCACTGACATTGGCATCAAAAAAGTCTATTGACAGTGCATTGCCTTGTCTAAATCCTTTTTTGACACCAAAAGTCGCGGTAAGATCTTTGCTGACCTTGATGGAACAACGGGCGTTCTCCATCGTTATTCTGCAAGGGCGGACGAATTTTGCAGGAATGCCAAAACTGGACAATGTGCTTAACAGCATGTCTCATTTAATACTGTAAGACGCGGCCTTGAAGTCGATGAATATGAATCGATCGAAATCGATGAATGATGAGTATCGAATTGGAACTGAAGAGTCTTTGCCAAGATCTGCCGCAGTATAAAAAAATGGACAGTTCTGGACTTTTTCGGCCTGAACCCGGACTGATATTGACCAATAAGGTTGCTTATGGGGGGTTTCAGCCCGGTATAGAAAACGGCGGAGCTGATTTTAAACGCGATGTTAAGGGGACTTTTACCGCTGTAGTTGACGCAGTTAAGAGGGTATTCTTTCCAGGATAGGCCAAATGATGCTGAGATTCCATACGTCGGGAATCAGACTTGTCGGGACTTAGCTTGGCTTTTACGACCGACACTTCCTTGTGGTTGGAAGGACAGAATTCTTGTCCATAACCGCCTACATATTTAGGATGGAAGATTCTGCCCGACAGCGAAATTTTGATCATCGTCGCCGTCCGTCACTGTCTTCAGAAATGATCATTTCATTGACTTCGCAACATAATCAATATTTTGGTGCGTGTCTAATTGTATAATAAGGGCGCCCCATTGAAGTGGGTGTCATGCAACTAAATACCCTCACTCCCTCCCTGAGTGCAGAGTCAATATCTCCAGCAACAAAATCCACAAAGACAACTAAAATGGTTAATTCAGAAAGTGTGTGGGCTATTTTTATAGTTCGCCCTCTTCCACTTCCTTTAAATGTTTTGGTAGACTATTGGCGCTGTGTTTAAAAGTATTCCTTACTACGGCTCAGTATGCTCATGTGATGCATTTCCGCCCACATTCTCAATTGGATACAAATATAAAGAAAATATGTTTGTTCTTTGGCTACAAAGTCCAAGGCATCCACTGGATCTGGAATTACGCTTTAGCCAATTCCAAAATGGAATTTATTCTTCGGCTCTTTTGTCGAGAAACAACGATTACAATTCGAAAATTTACGATGAACCCCGAATGTTTATTGCCGCCCTTACTTTTCCCTACAAATACGAGACATAAAAAAAAGCACGAAGAAAATTCTCGATAAGCACTTAATTTATTCAATTTTCCAGAAGACGAGGGGTTGTTGTGCGATACGAGTTTGTAGCCCCTTCGAATTGGAACGTCTCTATTTGTTTGCATCTCGGTGAAGCCCATTAATCCGGATCATTAGTTTTATGCCTTTGATAATCCTCGGCTAAGAAAGTAACAGTCTTATTCTTCGTATTTATGTTGTACAGAAAGGCTTCAAGTGCACGATGGTTTTATCGTAATACATGCAAATGTATGGCATTAGACTATGGGCCCCTCATACAAAAGCTGTAAATTTAACATTGGAATTCTGTGTGGAACCTTTAACAATCCAAGACCAAAAGTTAAGATGTACTTAAGTATGCCACGGAGAGTCGAGAAAGGAGAGAATCTCATTTGTGTATGAAGAAGTGTTTCCACATGCTGCACGCTTTGATTGGGAATGCTTTGCACGTAGGAATGCGTCTGTCCGCGTATAACGTTTTCTGGACGGCATTGCTTTGCGTTGCCATTGGCAGAGCACTTCATACGTTTGAAAACATTCCACGACATGGAATATTTTATATGCCCCAAGGAATTTCCATAAGTAAGAGGTTTCTACACGTGCTGATGAACGCGAAATGCTGGAGCCCTGAGGAGGAATGTAAGCGCCACGCATGGCAGCAGGCGATGATTTCCAAATGGATTTCATTCAATTCTATGCCAGGCGACGTGGTTTCTTCTCGAATTTATTGAGTAATGTATTTTTAGGACGACAATTTGATTTGAATGCCGAGAGGCAGTGTCTTTTCTGTCATTTATTGCAGTTGGGCGAGGCAAGAATTTAATTTTTTAGGGGTAAATAAAAGTAATACTAGCACAACGATAACCGAAACCTTGGTGCTGCTGAAACAAAGCTACAACAAACATTTTGTCAAGTTTAAACAATCGTGTGGTTCGGTAAGCTATCTTGGGGCCAGCATACAAATCAAGAAATGATTATCGTTGCCACCCTTTTATGGAACTAGGTTTGGTTAAATGGAAATGAAGTGCTGTTCCCCCTAATTTCGGGGCTTTGTCTTCATGTTGTGATCGAAGAAACCGTGATTGATGCTTTACGATTAAGGAAAGAAGCGTCACACACAGTTGGGCTGATTTATCGATTGAATAGTTTCGACAGAGCGCTCCCATCCGTGACACTCTAGCCTTGTGTTGCACAGATTTTCAGTTACGAGTGCAATTAATTCTGAATCTTTATCTTAATTCTTTTCCATGCGGTTTTCAAAGCAGCAGGGATATAAAGGGAAGAGCTAAAAGGTCTTTCATTAAGCGCTTCCTATCTTTGAATTTGAATAAAACAAAGTCGCCGCGGCTTGTCTGTGTGGCGTATATCCGAAATGTCCAATTTTCCATGACTCTGGCGCATAAATCAGGCTGAATTTGACCAATGGCATACGTTATGTTGGCTTTGCGGGCCGCTCTGGTTTGTGGCTTATTCACATTGATCTGCTGACTTCAGAAAACCCCACAAGAAAAAGACAAACGGGATCAAATCGCACGATCTAGGTGGCCAGTTCACATCACCTCCACGTGAGATGACCATGCTCACAAATCGCTCGTGCAGAATTTCCAGTGTGGCGTGAGCTGTTGAAACTACATGTCTTTGGTTTCTATATGATCAACTTCAGGCAGTTGGTAATCATCGAGATTGATGGCGATGGCATGGCTTACGTTGTTCTCAAAGTAATATGGACCGATGACGCCGCCTGTCCAAAATCCACAGAAAACAGAGATTTGGGTTATCGTCACAAATTCTACAATTTTGTTTGTTTGTTAACGAACTCATGGGGCTCATTGCTGAAGATGATTTTTCGACGAAAATTAGGGTCAGTTTCTAACTGCTCCAGAGCCCGTTCAGCAAACACACGTCATTGTCTATGGTCAGTTTACATTCAGCTCCTGGTCAGTTTTATTTTGTACTGATGCAGGCCTAAATCACGACGACGTAAAATTCGCCAAGTTGTGGTCTGGGAAGGGCCGAGTTCTTGTGAGCGACTGTCTCGGATTCTCCTGCACACTCTCACGGACAGTAGCGATTTTTTCAGCAGATCTTGCATTTCGTCGACGAACGTGTTTTGCTTGACCGTTAAGTGAACCAGTGGACTCAAAGTTATCCATCACAGCGCTCTCGGAAGGACGATTATGGTGTTCGTAATATGTGCGAAGTACGCGAAACGTTGACCGAACAGAACACCCATTCACCAAATCACCAAATTTTATGGAAGTCCAAAAAACCGAATGTTTTTTACTTGCTGCAACATTCAAGTGTAGATTGAAACGTTCCTAATCTCAAGCAAAATGCCACGGCATTCATGATAGTCAGATGACTCCTGACAAAGTTTCAGTCAAGTCTTGTCACGGTATTTTTTGAACAGCCTAAAGAGCGAATGTGCTTCATTGAATTGATTCTTATTTTTGGAAGGCAAGACGATGACGATCGTCTAAATTGAGTTTAAGAAATTTCGTCATAGCCCAGCATCTGCTTTCGATGAGGTTCACAAGGGACGCCCAAAAATGGCCACTACAACTACGGGAAAGGTTTTCGAAATCCATGCGCTCAAGTTGGCAAGACTACCGCGTGAAACGCAGACGAATCAGTGTTATTTCGCAAAAAAAAAAAACCTGATCCAAAGAAGAAAGTAAGACAGCAAGGTGACGGCCACGGATATTTGGGAATCTTGAAGATTCTGAAGACTAAGAAACAAAATGGTAAAAACGATTCAAGGACTACCGAGGTTAAGCTTAAATGATCCGCAGCTTCCACATCAGAGGTTAAGGCCTGCAGCCTAGAGTACACATATGCGGGACAGTTACAAAGGAATAGCTCTGCTATGTCATCGTAACCTTCAGAGCAAGCATCACAATAAGTAATCAACAAGTAGTCTAGGTCTTTTTCTGTTACGAGATAGCAAGGATTTCACGGCCTTCCTTTTTTTCGATCTCCTCGCCAACTAGACTGAGAATTCGGCATAAAGATCTGTGGTTATTCACTTATAAGGTCACATTGACTCAGACATGGAACCAAATGACCATCCGCTTCACTTCTATTTCGGCGGACACTTAAATAAGCAAAATCGCAATATTTGGGGGTCGTCCACACGTGGTAACAGAGCGTCAATGCAATATAATCACATTTTTTTACCGAGTCACGGTAAGCGATTTTTTATGATTTGGATTTGGACTCGCTTGGAGCAACGATTTAACGCCATTTGATTTATTTTTGTGGGATGCCATCAAAATTCGATGTTATACGAAGAATTCGAACACGATTCCATTATTAATCGTGAGGCTAACTCTTTTCAATAAAGCAAAAATTGTTGAAAAATATTGCCGTGATTTTTATTTAAGATCTTTTTAAAAAAAAACCAACGGATGACTCCGCCTATTCAAAGGCCAAGTTCTTACTTATACGGTTAAGAGTAAAACGCCCTCAGTGTTGAATTTTTGATAGAAAATGATTTTTCAAAATAGAATTACCTTAAAGAAGTTAAGTTTAACATGACTCTCCATACTTTAAAGCTTGATAGAAGGCAAACAAAGGGTATGATATACCTTAAAATGGACTTTTAAATATCAGGCCACGTCGAACTATGAACGCTAGAGCTATAAAGATTCTCTCCAATGTCAGTAGAGGATGGCATAAAAATTCTTTAATCCCAATTGGATATACAGCTTTAGCGAAAAAAATATTAACACATTTTTATATTCAATAGAAGAATATAAAACTCTTGTGTCATTGAAATTTTAAAAATTATTTATGTGCATGGAAATGTGATGACATGTATTTTGGATAAATTTTTTAAGTGTTTAGTTGATTTATCGAATGGATTTTTGTTCAGGAGTAATTTATCTGTTCCAGTTTGCAAAGTTGTTTGGACAAAGTAATCAAAATAATAAAAATACAATTTTCACTTCATAAAGTTTGCTAAATATTTAATATTTTAGAGAACAACCTCTATTTTTTATCACTTCTTTTAAGAATCTATTTATTTCTGACATTTTACCCAGGTATGGAATATCTTCATTCGGGGACGTTTCCCCACAATTCGTGGATATTTGCAGGGTGAGACTTGTCCACTTGGATCTTCAATTCTGACTCAAGACTGATAAAGCCTCTGCAAACATCAAGATAGCTGAGCGAAAACCAAAATTTTATAATAGGACTACCGGTTGAAAATGTCGTTTTTTTCAAAAATCAATGCTTTATTGAGGAAAAATAGATATAAATTCAATATTCAAAGTATTGCCCATCGCTAGGCACACATTTTTCCCATTTTTCTGGCAATTCATGGATGGCGCAAGTGCTGGACTATACGGCGGGTGGGGTAGGATATCCCATTTGAGCGTTTCAAGGTAAGTTTTGACGACATTTGCAATATGTGGCCGAGCATTGTCATGTTGCAAAATAACTTTATCGTGTCTTGCGACCGTTTCCGGCCGTTTTTCCTTCAGTGCTCAGCTCAAACGCATCAATTGTCGTCGGTAGACCTCGCCTGTGATTGTTTTAGTAGCTAATAATACACAACACCCTTCTGGTCCCACCAAATGCACAGCATAACCTTCAGGCCATGAATATTCTGAACGGCCATCGATGTTGAGGCATGTCCGGGGTATCCATGCGCTGCCCGACGTTTTGAATTATCGTAATGTACCCATTTTTCATCACCAGTGACGATTCGATGCAAAAAAGACTTCTTTTTGTGGCGTTCAAGCAGCATTTCGGACATGAAAAATCGGCGTTCAACGTCTCGTGGCTTCAATTCATACGGCCTACCTTTCGGATCATTCCCATTGCTTGCAAACGATCGGAAATGGTTTGCTGAGCGATGCCAAGTGATTTTGCAAGTTCTTCTTGCGTTTTTGACGGATCTTGATCGAGCAATGCCTCCGATTCATGGTCTTCAAACTTTTTCACCTGGCTGTCGAAATCACCATCTTTGAACCGCTTAAACCACCACTGACACATTAGTATACACATTACGTCTATAGTATAGCCCGGGTAAGCTTCGGTAAGCAATTGATTCGCTTTGGTTGCTTTTTTCTTTAAATGAAAGAAGCATATTAAAACTTCCCGCAAATGTTGTTTTGATGGCACGAATGTAGACATTTTACGGCTTTACAAAAACTTGTGTGTTTTCACTAATGACCAATAACCTAGACTGAAATAGATAGACATTGACATGAAGTTTCTGATGTGACAGCTGTCATGGTCAAAATTCACCTCAGAGCAATAGATATGAAGTTGTCTGCAATAACGACATTTTCAACCGGCAGTTCTATTAAGTTTCACCGAATATTTTGGGTCACTATCTTTTTTTTTAATGGGTTATGGTCTCCCGCTAATGGCAGTATAACATCTTCCAGTATCTCTTTATACTTTTCTTTGGTTATAGTACCACAAAAAAGAACTCCATAGCATCAGACTAACTCCGCCATGCTTAACAGTCGGCTTAGTGCACTTGTAAGCTTGACTTTCTGGGCGAAGATCAAACTATTTCCCAAACAAGTAAATTTTACGTTTTATCAATCAAGTACATTTCCCCAACGGGGCACTGTGGTGTGTAATAGTGTACCTCTTGTAGTGGCACTTTTATCGGGGCTCGAGCCTTTAGCTTAGTGTCCACCAGAGTACGTCGGACTGTCCTAGTACTTACTTCTACCCCTGTCTCTTATTAAATATCTGTAGATGACATAAGAAAATTTATCCGTGCCTTTCTAACCAAAAGCTTTTTGTCTTTCTCGGATTTTTTAGATGGACGCCCTAGTTTAGTTGGAGTTTAGATGGTTTCATAAAACTTTTTCTAAATATACAGCCGTTGAAGACCATTCATGAGGAGCATCTCCTGATATCCCGACAGTTTCACTTGTACAGTGTAAGGCTAAGATGGCTTAGCATTTCGCTTCTGTGCAATTCTTTTTATTATTTTCTTGACTGCCTGTGGCTCAATAGTAAGCTCAGACTCGGGTTCGATTCCGGGTAAGAATATTTGACTTTTTTTCACGGTCCCACCTCTCGCGAGTGACTGACAATCCCTCCCATGAGTACAACTGTCAAGAAAAAGCTTCTGCATCGTTCCAACTAAGACTTAGTCGGCAATAAACTGTAGGTCCAACCCCCGCAAGTTGTTATTGAAACGCCTATCTATTAGTCTATAGCTATTATTTTGGCCATAAAAGTATGTCATCGCTGCCCATCGCTTCAAAGTTCGATGGTTTCGATGTGTTTAAGGGGTCATGTTTTTTTGATCTTTTTGTTCCAACCCTTTCTTTCGTTCTATTCCCATTCGAAGACCATTTTTTTAAATTTTCTTATGCCACTGTACATAATTCGCCAAAAAATGATGCTCTGCTAAAAGAGTTAAAATATGCCAAAAAGGCTTGTGCCTCTGGAAACTATTTCAAAACTTACATACTGTCAACAACTGATGAAGTATTAAGTGGTTTAAGTTTACGAGTAAGTCTTACCTTTACTCTACACTCCGCAATGATTTTTGTTAAATGATTGAAGATATAAAAAGAGTGGAAAGAAAAAACCTACTGAACCTGCAATGAGTCTTAGTTTGAAAAAGAAAAAGACGCGACAGTTGACCGACATTTCAACGTTGAGTCAGATCTTCTTCATTTCCGATCAAATTTATTGGTGTTGCAATTCAGTGGGTGACTAACTTGAATTCCATGAATGCAGAGCCCACACAAGCCAGTTAACTCATCTGATAACTTCAATATTTATTTGACATTAAAAATTTCAAAAGCCTATGAACTTGAAGAAATGCGTTTGTGGGCATCGATCTTGGATACCTTCCATTTGCATGGAGGGACAGAGGACGCGTCCTACGCGGAAAAATATTGTTATGAAGTTTAACAAAGCTTCGTCTTATCTATTTTATATCCATGTGAATTCGTTTTGGTCACATCGTTCTTTGTTTATGGAATGGCATCCATGAAGGTGCTATCGTTTAAGTAAATATTATTATTGTCAACATCGACGAAGACAAAAGCACCTCCTGTGGATTTCAACAGAAATGAGTCGTAATTTTTGCAACCTTCTGGAAGATATCACATTGTATATTTATTCAAAGCAACGTCCGGGTGCTGCAATTTTGGAATGTTAAACATCTGAACTTTTATCTTATTATTCTGCGATTAATTTACGTTTGGTTGACTTTCTTATTCATTTAAAATTTTAAAAACACGTCCAGTCATTGCCAAAATTGGTGGCAGAAATTTTAGAGGACTTGTTATTTCCCTTAACCACAAGAGTCCATCATGGTCCATGGTTACATGGCAGATTAAACATGTACTCCATGATTAAGGTGGACGAGAGCAAGTCGACGATAGGATATCACTTTTAAACGAGTTTGAAGAAGAGGCACAACGGGAGCATGTATGGAGATTCCAGGATGGTTCCAGGAATACAGACCTGGCCGATCCTGCTCGCTCTGGAGGTCCACTCACAACACACGCGAATCAAATCTTAGCTGACAGACATTTGACGATACGTGAGATTGGTCAGGCTTACCACAGAGACTGAAAAGCCTTGGATTATCAAAAAAGATAGATGTTTGGGTTCCTAACGAGCTCATTTAAAGAAAAATTATGGATCGGACAATGATCTGTGAGTCTTTGTCGAGGTGGAACTCGTTTCAGACTTTTTTTGAAAAGAGCTGTTACGGGAGACGAGAAATTGTTTACAACAACATTCAGTGTAAGTGGCCATGATGCGCTCGATAAGCATGACTTGCGTCGCAAAAAGGTCAGGTTGGCCACTTAGCGTGGTGTCCTATAATTCAAGTTGCTTCCCTGCAATGAGACAATAATTGCAGACAATTTGAAGCAGGCAATGGAAGACAAATGGCCAGAGTTAATGAGCATGAAGGGCGTTGTTTTCGCCTTGACAGAACGTACAACTTTTGTGACAAAAGAAAAGCTGAATTCCTTTGGTTGGGAGCTAAAGAAGCCTTGTTCCGTCTGACTACCAGCTATTCTAAACTCTTTCCAACACTATTTCGACGTAAGGCATTTGAGTTCCGAGGACACAAGACCATACCTGGAAAACTTTTTTGGCCAGAAGACTAGTGATTTTTACAAAACAGGAATTAAATCTTTTCTAGAACTTTGAAAGAAGGTAATAGATCGTCATGGACAATATTTATTTACTTAAAAAAAACTGCAAAACTTAACAATTCCTTTTTGGGAGGAGTGCCTACTCCACATTTTGGCCTTTAATGATAATATTGCTATGAAAATTGGATATTTCCCATGAAACTATTAAATATCGATAAAAGGTCATAATCGGAGCACCCATTCCCTCCACCCAGAGTAAACATAAAGATAGTCCTTGTGGAAAGTTTACGATCCATTGGGGTCGATTTCCTATTAATGGCCATATTCTATAAATCCTCCCAAAATGTCTTTATTACCTGCAAGCACGCTACCCAAAAAGACTTGTCTTTATCCTCAAAACATGTACAAACATATGTAAATAGATATGTGTGCTGGAAGGTACCAACATTGTCTTCTAGACCACAAAATAAATTCTGTGCTCTGACCAGAGTGACCACACTGACAAATGTTCTACTCCTCATCTTCTAAGCTGCGTCGTCGACGACGACGGACGACGACGAAAATAACGACGATAAAAAGAACCAAAGAATGAGATAAGCATCGCATTCCTCTTGTGCCAAAATTCCTCAACGAATTTGTCCAAATAATAATACAAAAAAACAAAGCATTTCGACAGAGAACCGCAGAGAAAAGAAGTCAAGAACGCGACCGGAATTCAAAAGAAAACCCACAAGCGGGAAGGACAAATTTCGAATGACGTCACAATGTAGAAATTTCCTCCATTACTACTGCCTTTCGCTCCAGACATGGTGGAATGGGAGACGGCAAACTGCCAATAGTATATGTATTTATGACTGGATCTCAATCGCATTTATTTCATTGCCATCGTCCTTCAATTGAATTAGAAGAACACCACCACCGACTGCCGCCGCAGCTTAATAATACTACAGCCAAATCCTTGAGGGGGGGTCTTTTTAATATTTCGACTCGACTTTTTTTTTCTTCGTTGTGTTAATAAATTCTCGGAAGCAGAAGCAGATGACTAATTCCATGATGAGACTCAAGCCAGCAACATCAAACAGAGAATTCCGCATGAATCCACATTCTCAAGGCATGTTTACACTTTTACCTGGCAAACTGGCATGAGCAGGGGGCGCACTGTCACTTGGGACAGGGAAAAGTTTGCTTTGAAGGGCGGCGCCCTTCCCTTAAAGAAGTTAGATACTATGTATGAGAGCACCTTGATGCTGGCTTTTATTTTCATAAATAGTAATTAAGGGATAAAATCACGGAGTTGGAACGGAAACAAATTGCTCAGTTAAGCTGATGAGGACGAAATACGACTTCGCTTTTAATCCGCGACTCCAGTACGCTGCGTACGTGTTCGATAAACCCAGGGGCACAACGCCGGAAGGAGTTACAACAACCTAATTGGTATTTATACACTTTTCTTGGCTATTAAATTACACGACTGGCGACGGACGAGAGGAAACACAAAAAAAAAGGTTTGACGAACTTTTAACAACTTTTCACCTAGTGCTCCCCATTGTGTTTTTCTCTTGGTTTTTTTTGGTCAACCAATTTCCCACTTACCCGTCGTCATTGTGGGTGAGTTTTCTTCGATTCCTGGTTGGATTCCTTTTTAGCATATAGGAAAAACAAGAAAATCACACAAAAACACACAAGAAATTTTCTTCTTTTGCTTTTTTTTTCCACTTTTAACACACAGACACACTTGAGAGTTCACTCGAGGGGTAAATGGAAAATCACTTATTGCGACGCTTTAGAATTGAATTAAAATATTTCACTTGATATTGATTTATTGTGGCGGCATCACTTTACAATAATTTTTAATTAACATTTCATTTAAACGAATTGGAATTTGTAAAAAATAGAAAAATCTGTGGCAAACTCGCGTTGCTGATTGATCAACCGACGTCTGACATTCGTGCGGCCATGTTTTTTAATAACTTTCTTCCCCATGCGAATTGGTCGATTCGCTGTGTTGCGGTTGTTGCAGCGGCGACCAGTGCGGCGAAATCGGGATTTTGGTTTTGTTTTGATGGAAGCGATTCCAGTGGAGGAGCTGAAAACTGGAAATAATGTACTGTCACTGGATTGGAAGTGAAAGCTGTTGTGCGGGTAGGGTTTGTGTCGACGATTCAACGAGAAATAAATTCATTAAAATTGAAAATTGAGATCAAAATAAACGAATTAATTAAGAAATTTCGTTGATTTGTTGTTGTTGGAGTGTTCAAGGAATATGAGGTTCCATAATTTCAAATTTTTAAATCAATATGTAAATGCTTTCAGTTCATTTTTCTAAGGCTAGATGTCGCGGCAGTCGGAATAGGTTTAGCTAATGCACACATCATAGCGAGAATTTCCGGTTAAAAGTCAGTTTGGGTTTTTTTGTCAACTTTTTAAATATCGTTGTTCATTTATTCGACGCATTTGAGTAGTCGAGGAAGTGTAAAAAGACCTTGAACCGTCATATATAGAGACATGGCAGCATTCCCAACTCTTTGATTCCCGGCCCAATGCTTTCAATTGTCTTATTCGTTCTTTACTTACTCTACGGGCAAGCTGCTTCCAGCTATCTAGACCAAGCGCTGTGGTATCTGCGATCGGTTGATCCTTAAGACGGAGATTCGTTCTTCCTTGTCGTCCCGAATCTGTGGGCTGTGATTCGAAGATCCTCTTTGCTGGAGCATTATTGTCCATTCGCTCGATATGGCCGAACCAGTATACTCGTTGTATTTTGGCTTTTTGGACAACATCCAAATGCAAATCTGGATACTCTGACTTCCTGCTTATCGTCCAGCACTCGCCACCATATATTTTAGTAGAACTGGCGGGATCAAAATTTTGTAGAGCACACATTTTGTCTTCCGAGTTAGGAGTTTTGAACCCATTTGTTTCGCCAAACCGAAGTAGCAGCTGTTTCCCAGGGTGTGTGTTATCCGGGGAGGTGATATTTATTCCGAGGTAGGTAAACTCCAATAGTGACGTTTTGTCCTATGCGGTAGACAGATACTTCGTTTACTTCAAGGCCAATGTTCTCCAATTACCGTACTACATGACGTCGAGCTGGGAGCGAACGATGATATCCCAGCAGCTGGACAGATTTGTTGAAGAAAGTGCCTTCCGTGTTTGCATCTTACCTGCGCTCTATATGTTCCTGCACGAGATTGAAGACACATGATAACGAGCTTGGATATCCACTTCATGTTTAGAATAGTTCAGATGAACTTATTGCACAGTGCACAGCGTGTTTTCTAGCGTCACGCGGCACAGCTGGATTAATTTGGTTGGGATCCCGAATTCAGCCAGTGCCTTGCAGAGTTCAAGACGGTAAATATTATCATATACGGCTTTGAAGTCGATGAAGAGACGGTGAGTCTCGACTTGAAATTCGTGGTAAGTGTAAATATTTAGTCGATCTTCGATCTGGCGGGCCTGAAGCCACTTTGGTATGTGTCGCAGGAAGGCTTCAGACGTTCACACAGTACGTCGGATATGATCTCATATGCGACATTAAGCATCGATAGTTCTTTTAAGACAAAGAATCGCCTTTCTTGATGGTGGCTTATAGTCCAGTCATTGGGTATGGTTTAATCCACCTATACAAGCTTTCAGTTGCTTGATTTCCATAAAAAACATTCGGGTGTTGTTGCTATCGTGGGTTTGCGTATGCCCTTTTTTTTGCGCAGGATTTTCTTCCCCTCGTTTCTTCTGGCTCGGTACTCTTTCTTCGCTGCCCTTGTTTTCCACTGAAGCGCTTGCATGTGTGCATGTTCTGTTGCCCCTTTTCCGTCGCACGCATTCATCATCATACCAAGGGCTCTTTTTGGGTGGTGACTGGTAGCCCATGGTTGTCTCGGCTGCGTCCTTGATGATGCTGCGGTAGTGTTTGCATCAATTGTTGGCGTCTGTTGATGGTGAATGCACAGCGGAGTCTCTCGCTCAGACGCTCTCTGTATGCTCTGGCTACTTCAGTTGTGCTAAGGCTTCCAACGTTGAAATTCTTTTTCTGGGTGGTTCGCAGCTTCGCCTCGTTGGATAGTCTAGCTCTGACTTTGGCTTACACAAAAAAGTGGTCAGAGCCGAAGTTTCTCCCTTTGAATGTGTGTACGTTCAGTATATTGGATGCGTGCCTCGCATCTATTAGCAATTGTCTACTCCACTTACACTTTACTTGTAGTAGCCTTTTAAGTTCGGCTGAGTCAAGATTTTGTGTGAAAAGGTGTTGCGAAACTGCACTTTTACTTACTTAAATCAGAGGTCAAATGGACGGTTTTGCAACAAAATTAATACGAAAAAATGTATTAAAATAACAAATTAAAGGGTTTTCCAATAAGGACTTGACAAGGTTTTTTTTTTTTTTTTTAATAAATCGCAATTTTCGATGACTCTGCCGCACATTTTGCGTTCAATGTTGGCTCTGTGCTCTTCCAACGTCGTCGGCTTATTGGCATAAACCAATGACTTAACGTAGCCCAAAAGAAAATAATCAAGAGGCGTTAAATCGCACGTACGAGGCGGCCAATCGACTGGCACATTTTTTGAGAAATCACACTCATCAAAGTTACTCTTCAATTAATGAATTGTTGTTGTGCTGTGTGACTTGTGGCACCATCCTGTTGGAACCACATGTCGTCCAAGTCCATATCTTCCAATTCGGGCCAAAAATAATCGGTAATCATGGCGCGATAACGCTGGCCATTCATAGTAACGTGCCGATCGTTATCGTTTACGAAAAAATATGGCCCAGTAACGCAGCCGGCATGCAAACCACGCCAAACAGTTATTTTTAGTTGAAGTGGAGATTCATGAAGCAAATGTGGATTTTCACCTGACCAAAAACCCTTATTGACGAACCCATTAAGCCAAAAATGAGCTCCGTCACTGAAGATGATTTTGCGATGAAATTCATCATCTTGGCGCATCTTCTATAGAGCCCAATCGGAGAACGTAAGTCGCTTCAAATGGTTCATCGGCTTCAATTCTTGAGTCAGCTTGATCTTGTATGGATGGAAACCAAGATACTTATGCAAAATACGCCATAATGTGTCAGAGTGATTCTTAATAACGCCGTATTATTGACCGGCAGCGATATTTTCGAGACTTTCGCCAACCCGTTGTCTCAATGACACGGCAACATCACAAAACGAATATGTAGACTTAAATTTTTTGCACTAAACTTGTTATTGGCTGTCAACTAGGGCGAGAATTACGACCGAATATCGGAGTTAACGCTCTTAAAGTTTCGGTCCGAATTTCGGTAGAAATTCCGTGATGAAAATGATGAGTTTACTGAATAAATTGACAATGACAGTTCGATGATTAGTGAAAGGGTGCGTTCACAAATTAAATTCAAAGTTGTCAAGTCCGTACCCTTTTTAAGTTGGCTAAATTTACAAATAGTGAGCAGCATTGGTAAGAAAATAGAAGAAGCAGAAACATGTACAAAAAAAAAACTTTAAGAAACACCACACACTTTTTCAATCGACGTCTCCGATTGCTGTTATCAATTCAAAGGTATGTGTTTTTTAAATATAAGATGCCGAGAAAGCCATCCGTTTATATACTCTTTTGTTTGGCTGCTAATTCTGAAGGCGTAAACTATATATAACCATTAACTACACATTAATCAATCAAGGATACCTTAACCACATGATGTGACCGAGCTCATAGATTTCGCGGTTGAATCTTATCCTCTGTTCGCCATCCTCACATACGGAACCGAAAAATCGAGAAAGAAAGAGAATCAAAGATGGTATTCTGATGTGAGTATCCCAGTAGCTGGAAAGATAAAAACTACTATACGTACTATACGTTCTAGCACGAGATTGAAGAAGTCAAATGATAAAGAGTCTCCTTGTGTTTATCCAGTTCATGATTAGAATAGTTCAGTTGAACTTTTTCCACATTGCACATTGTGTTTTCCAGCGTTACACGGCACAGCTGGATTAGTTTCACCGAGATCCCGACTATAGCTAAGTTAAAGTCTTGCTATCACATGCAGCTTTGAAGTCGATGAAGAGATAATGAGTTGTATTGGTCTTTTAGAGGATTAGCATTAGGTTAAAAACTAGGTGGACCGTTGATCTGCCAGATCGGACGACTTACTTGTTCAAGCCAATCAATGTTTTGCATACAAACTTCAGACGAATTGTGTGAGTTCGTTGGATAGGATTTTATATGGAATTTAAGGTAATTAATAAGGCATGATCAACTTTCTTGAAGATGGGGCATAAAGAACTGATAAACCTATTATTCTTGGTTGATGAACATGTCCATCATATTTGGAAAGCTGAACTGGTATAGGCACGGAACCGTCGGCCTTATAGTTTTTCTGTTTTTGAAAGCAAAGCCAACTCTTTACAGCTAGTATGGGATACTTCATTGACTAGATCTAAATTCTTTTTCTGTCCTATCAATATCTCTAACTGATATATATTGAATTGCTACTTAAAATGCTACTGCAACAAATATTCCATGCACTCGGTGGCTATGTTTCCTTCACAGTTTCGAAACGCATGCGGATCAGCTTTGAAGCCAACTGTCAGTTATCTGGTTATTTGAAAAAAAATATCCGGTTGTCATAAGTTCTTACTATAGCGGTAGAATCCGTATACTCTTCCTATTCTTCCATCTTCTGGCTCGATATTTTTCCCATTCTTCTTCTTTGGAGGCCAGTCACGCAGCTAGTAGCACGTGGTCGATTTGGTAAGCGATTCGACCATCTAGAAGGTCCGGAAATATAGTGCCACTTATCACCTACAAATAGAAAAGCCGGAAGCCGATGTCTATTGTCGTATCCCGGAAGCTGAACGCTTTTCGATTGATCTTCCGAAGCATCGGGGGATTCAAGTCTTTGGCTTCATTGGCAGGGGCGTGTGCACATATAATGCTAATATTTTGCTCAATGATATTTTGTCAGGTGATTGCTGGTCGACTTAAATTCAATAACCATTTGGCAAAGCTGAGTTCCCAAGACGAGTCCTCATGCTTACGTGAGAGAATAAGAATTGGACATGATATCGAAGAGTCTAGCATTAGAAATACAACGAGAAATTTCTAGCCAAAAGCCGTTATGCAGGATCCAATACAGGCACACAGACTCTGTAGGGTCTTAACCGATCAAGTAGTCCTCCAGATCACTGTAAGAGAAGTTTAATAACAAAGGTGCGGGTTCCAGATATGATGAAGATATTTTGGTAATCATCTGCCATAGATTGGGATGACCGACGACAAGAATATCAATCAGCTCCTTCTAACCGAATTACAAAAAAGGGATAATTTGCCCGCTTTCAAGGCATTATGATTACCCTTATCATGGCTTTGCACAAAGCAAGCAAAAAGGATAATGAGGAGAATTGTACGATTTTTATAGCGGTTGAAACAAAGGTGTATTTTGGCTTCGATTACTCCGAAATAAAGACGGAGAATTCAATATGAACTCATTTGCATTCGTTCAATTCGCAGTATTTCATTCGTAATTGTATATTATTGATTTTCTAACTTATTCAATTTTTTTTTTGTTTGGTCCGAAGATTGGTCCGAATCTGGATTTTCAGTTAAAACAAAACCGACATTTTATTCTTAAAACTTTTATTATTGAATTTATGCTGTGAAAATGGCGTGTTACAATAAAATCATTATTTTAATTAATTTCAAAATTGAGTAACGACATAGTTTGAACTAAAACTGAAAGTATTAGTGACACAATATGTAGTAGTAATATTTAACCAAGTAAAATAAATCATATTCAAAGTAAAAGGACGACATGTTTTCTGAATCTTGTTTTTTTTTTTTTTATAATATATATATTTTTAAGGAGTCTATATAAAATATCATCAAAGGCACTATAGAGTGAAACTATTTCTAAAATCAAAAAGTTGCTGCTTTGATTTGATATAATTTTTTTGTTTTTAAGTTTTCTGCTTATTTTTATGGCAAGAACTGTATTCTTAGCACATTTCTTTTAACTTCTTGAATAAACTGTTGTTTTTAAACTTTTCTCTAGTGTAAACATAATATTTTTATATTTATTTTTTTTTTTTTGGAAATTATCATGACTAGTAGTTTCAAACTTTAAAAATTATTTACGTCATACAACACCACACCATATGTTGTTTGCAATTTTTATTATTTTTTTTTCTTTATTATTTTTTTTTGTGCGATTTTCAAACAAACAAAAGTATTTAAATATTTTTTAGATATATAAAATAAAATAAAATGATTAACGGGATTGAGAATTGATAAGTAAAATTCAAACTTATTTTATTATTTTTCATCTCATTCTACTAATTTTAATAATAAAATAAATAAAATAGTATTATTAGAAATAATCATAAAAAAAAATCAACAACAAATAAATTAAGTATTTTTCTCTTGTAAACAAATAAAATTATAATAATAATTACATAAATTCTATTATTAATATTGGTTAACAAAAAAAAATGTTTTCTTTAAGTAAATAGTTTTTGTTTTTTTATTTATATATGTATCTGTTAATTTATTTATTGCATATATTAATTTCTTTTTTTTTAACGTATTTAAAATTTTTGCATTCCAAAATTTGTTTTGGCTTGAATTAAACTCGTTCGACGTAGTTGCCTGGGAAAGTGCCGAAGCAGCCTGAGCGTTGCGACGTCCCCACGAACCAACCGTCGTCACATTTTTCAAGCACATACACTATGTCGCCCTCCTGGAGCTCGAGCTCATCGGTATTTTGCGGCCGGTACTTGTACAGAGCACGGTAACTGTTGAAAAAATATAAAATTAATTTACGAATCTAAATTTAAAAGAAAATTTTGTTGTCATTTGTTTAGGTCATGTCCAAAATTTGGGGATCTGTAAAATGATGGGCTCGGATAGACAAGTATTGTTTTTGGGAGAAATATTGCATTGGCTAAAAAACAATTAACAAACATGGCTGATTGAAGTAAAATCAGACAATCGTAAAGTGTCCGCCATCTAACGTTTTTTCTTTTTCAACTAGTGGTTATTTCGTGAATGGTAACACTTAGCTCATGTCTGATTTGATAGATAATTAAATTTATCCTTCCGCTGAACGAATATGCTTGGGAACAATTGCGAAATTACTTTAAAAATCATGGTAATGTTGCAGAATGTGTGCGAAAATTGCTTACGGATTTTGGAAGAAGAGAAGCACCGTCAGCTCCGGATGTTCGTTATCTTGTGAAAGTGAAAGAAACTGGCATCCTCATTGATAAACCAAAGCGTGAAGAGCCAAAAACAGTGCGTATACCCGAGAGTATTGCTGCTGTGGCAGAAAGTGTGCGTGAAGCGCCATCAACATCAATTCACCATCGTTCTCAACAATGGAACATTTCGGAGACATCATTGAGACGAATTTTGCATAAAGACCTTGGTATGACGCCAAAAAAGTCCAATTGGTTCAGGAGTTGAAGCCAACTGACCATCCAATGTGTTTTCGCCTCGCTAAGTGGGCCTGCGATCGGCTTACAGAAGATGCTGATTTTGCCAAAAAAATCATCTTTTCAGATGAAGCTCATTTTGATCTTGGCGGGTATGTAAACAAGCAAAATTGTCGCATTTGGGGCACAGAAAACCCGCACGCATACATTTAAAAGCCGATGCATCCAAAACGGGTCACTGTTTGGTGCGGATTTTGGTCCAGAGGCATAATTGGGCCATTTTTCTTCGAAAATGAGCAAGGAGTGGCCGTTACAGTCAATGGCGATCGTTATCGGGCCATGTTGAAAGAATGTTTGTTCACAAAAATTGAAGAGGAGGATATTGGCAACATATGGTTTCAACAGGACGGTGCTACGTGCCACACAGCCGAAGCTACACTCGATGTTTTTGAAGATTGCATTATCAGCCGCAGATCGGATGTCGTTTGGCCATCTCGGAGCTGCGATTTGACGACGTTGGACTATTATTTGTGGGGTGCCCTCAAAGATAAGTGTTACGCCGACAAGCCAGAGACAATTGACGCTTTAAAGGACAATATGTGTGAAGCCATTGATGAAATACAGATGTACACAATCGAAAATGTGCTTAAAAATTGGACCGGTCGTGTAGGCTACTGCATGGCCAGCCGAGGCAGCCATTTGAATGAAATTTCAAATAAAAAAAGAAATTTGAGAAAATATTCAGCAGTTTTTTTTTGTTGTTATAGCAGTTTCAAAAAACAAAAAGTTATTTGGCGGACCCTTTATAAGGAAGTTCAGGATATGCAACAAAATTTGGACACAGAGTAGAAGCACGGGATTTCAAGACTGTACAAATAAGGGATGAACTTTATCTTTATCAGTTTTTTCCCTTAGCGAGAATTCCTCGCGATTCGAACGCGATTTCAATTCTTAACGCATTTTTGGAGCTGACGGATCAAAAAACAATTTCATAAAAACGGACATTTTTGGAAAGGGAGAGACATCTTTCTTTCACGAAAATGGAAGGAACAGCTTTGACAATCCTTTGCTTAGCTTCCTTATATAACAAAGAACCTGGGAAAGAATTTACCATTCCTCATTTTGCCAGGGTATCTGGACAAGTTAAGAAAAGAGGAAAAATCGTTAGGCTTCTTTGAATTCATTTTCTGCTAAGAATCTTCTGATCAGAATCACATAATCTTTCTGCCTCATCTAGATGAAGTTTTATGAAATCATTCCAATCCCAGCCAGCCGAATGAAGAAACTGAATAAGGTTTCCTAAAATTATGGAATAGCAAGTTATCGGAACCATTTCCTACTTGAAAGGATTTGTACATGAAATCTGGCAGGCCCGAACTTGTGGAATAGATCGGGCGTTAAATCAAAAGCCATTCTTGAAACAATACAGTTCATAGTCAACCGGTTCTGATTGTTCGAGAGCCCTTGAATTTGACGGCAAAGCTA
This sequence comes from Orthonevra nobilis, assembly GCA_963555765.1. NCBI lineage: Eukaryota > Metazoa > Arthropoda > Insecta > Diptera > Syrphidae > Orthonevra > Orthonevra nobilis. The sequence continues at coordinate 18,267,826 of OY743226.1, read as the reverse complement.
GTTGACATATGGTGAGGAAGTGGACTGGATTTGCAGTTAAAAATATGTGACTGCTTTTTGCAGTTGATTGATGAAATGTTAAAAGTCAGCTGTTAATTTTGAAATCGTTTATTTATCGGTTGAAGTTTATGAAATATGAAAGTGGTAGTGTTTTATTTAAAATTTAATTAATGATCTAGAATTAGGAACAAGGCAGTTCTTTTGTCCTAACCGAAAAGCAAGCCCGACTCAACCTGAAGTGGACACGAAATTATACCAGCGAGTACGCAGGAATTACTTCCTCAAAGTAGCTGAGATTTCTAGTTGGCCGTTCAATCAATCCAAATATTGCAGAATTTCGCAAAATAAATGCTGGGCTCTGCAACTCATTTGCAACGAATAACGAAACTTGACCTACTGATGTTAAAATAAGTTCACTGTCTTGGCACATGTGCACACAATTCAACTCACATAAAAGTTCTTCTTCCATGTCGCTCATTTTAATTGTTTAATTCAAAACACATAATTACAAGTAATACGCAATTCACGAAACAAAATTATTCCAATTAAAAAATGAAAAATAATCTCCAAAAATAATTTGTTTGACATATGAAACTGTCAACTGTCAGTTTTCTCGTTCAATATTCTAGGTTTTGACTGAAATTTAGTCCCTAGAATTCTGAACGCGTCCATCAAGTCACAAATGTCATATATAGTATATGCTTTTAATTCACTTTAATCGCGATGAAATTTTTATGACGTCAGCGTCGGATGTTTCACTTGGGTGTTTTAGTTTGAACTAAATGAAAAAAATATCACTTTTGATTGTACTTGACAGTTGATATTTCATGAGAATTCTGAAACTGGTTGCTTTTGCTACTTAATTGAAGCTGTCAGTTAGAAAATTATCAAACGAGGACATTTTTAGTGGTCGTTAATTACTTGCGAATACTATCCCCGGAAGCCAAATTCCTTCGAATACAAACATTCATAGCGATAACAGGAATAAGACGAGCACCCTTCATGAAGGACTGTCATCCTTATCCTACAGTGGTGACAGTGATCTCTTATGGTAGCGTTCAGACGATCTATCATACCGAAATTCACATGACAAAGGTGTCAGGACGTTGGGTACCCAGAATGTTAACCGCTGTACAAAAGGGCGAATGAATTGGCATCTGACTACATTTTATGAGCATGGAGAAGACCTTAATTCATCGCTTGGATGAAACAACAGTCTATGTGCTCAGCCAAAATGTGGGCGTATAACGGAGTGCCGAGGGAATTGTAATGGTGGATAACCTTGAAAAGGGAGTCATTGTTACATGCTCTTATTACATAGACCAATTTGGGAGATTGCGAGAAGCTATCAAGGAAATGGGGTAGGGCATACCTCGAGCTAAAGTGCTATTTCACTAAAACATGTCACCGGGACACAAAACTGAGGTTCTATATGATCGGATACCCAACCAAGTATATATCTCTTTCGCTGATCTTTTGAAGGCTGTATCGAGACGAAAGCCGCTGAAGAAGCATTTGGGGAGAGTCAAAACTTCCTTTTTTTTCAAAAGGAATCCCCACACTCTTCTTATAAATCCTTTCCAAAGCTCTCTGTGAATATCTGTTAAAGTTTCTAAATCTCCGAACTTGTATTGTTACATGACCACAAAAACAGGGACTCAAAACTTCACAGTCTATTTTGTATTTTTCATATAAACCCTAAAGAGAAATGGCTTCCAAACACACCCTCATGCCGCAGCATTAAAATACAAAAAACAAAAACAAAATCCTGAAAAAGGACTCCCTAAATAAATTCAATTTTAGTCCCGAACGATAAAATAAACACCTCCGGGAATAGTACCCCAATAACAATTAATTAAAAAAAAAAAAAATACATCCTACAATCTACACCTACCCATCGAGCCATAAGGATGAAAAATATGACATTCCCAGGACAACAGAAGACCACAAAAAAAAAACTTTCGCATTTAGTGTCACAAATTTTGTCCAATCAAACCTCATAAACTCAGGCCATTAACCGACCCATAAACTTTGTTACAAAACTGCCAGGCCCGATGACCATTAAACTGGAATTGTGTACAACTAATGCAATTGTTGTCTTCACTTAAGAATCCCAGAGTCAGCAGAGGCGTCTTGCTTAGCAGCAGCCCCTCTCATTCGGTTCGACATTAAAACTAAATACAAGGCTCGCATACCCCAGATGCGGATTTGTATAGGAGTACTACGAATTATTTGGCTTAAGGCATTCTTTAATGACAACTGTACTGTTTGTTTGTTTACGTATCCGTGTTCCTGGAGTTGGTCGGGACGAAACCACGAAAGAGCAGCTCTGCGGCGAAGAGAGTGTCAGTGGTGTTTTCTGTTTGTGTCATTAAAGTCATCGTAAAGCGAATGGATTGCACTTACGCAATGGGCTCCGTATTCGTATCAACGTGAAGTACTTCGGTTTTATGGAGAGTCCTTGTTTCCCTGAGGATGCCATTCGGAGGCTGACCATTGGAAGTGAGGCTATTAAATTCATTATTAATGTTTGTGCGAAGGGTGTCCAGTGATGGTCGCATCAATGATGTCTGTGTAATTGTGGATTGTGATGCTGGTGCTCGAGCTACTTTATCATCGGCACCGATGTCGACAAGGACCTGCAATGAGAACAAGGGTTTTAGTTGTTGATTTCAGCGGGTTGGGGAAGGAGAAGAAGGCTTACCTCGACATATGAGACTGGGAAGATACCTTTGCGATTGGCGATTTTTCCTTCGAACCAATTGTCATCTACTCTCCGGGTGAGAGTAACATGTTCACCCTTGTTTAGGGATAGTTCTATGCCAGATTGTGCTTGGAAGTTGTATTTAGCACGAGCTTGACCCTCGGAGGGCCTCTTTGGTGGTTGACGAATGCCGTCTTTGGTTATTATCTATAAAATGGGATGAGAAAGCAAAAACATTCGATTAGATGGAGTTTGTAAAGTTAAATAGGTGAGAAGTTGTGCATTTCTTCAGACCGCTCTATTAATTTCCTTGGGACAGCTGATGTGATAGGAATAGATCTGGATGTAAAAATATATGTTGGCGACTTGGGTTAAGTCTCTAAAATGGTCTCATAGAGACCTCTGGAAGAGATCCTTGAGAAAGAGCCTATACCGAAACAGCACACACATGCAGGTCTAATTCGAATGGTTCTTAATCATCAAGGTTCTAGTTCCGAGCAGTTTATTGAGCGTTGAAGTCCTGTGTTCTTAGGATTTAGTTTAATTCATCTGAATAGGCTTTTAAAATTGAACAGTGGCTCAGATTGTGTTAGTATGAATCTGAATTAGACATTACCATCAGGTACTTGGAAAACGAGTTAGCACAACTTGCTTAAAACCAGTTGGAACTTGATGGTGGTCTCAAGCTATTGTGGACAAGTAATGAATTGACCATATGAGCTCGTTTTCAGTGTGAAGGTCACCGTAAATAAGGTGTTAAGTTCATTGAGAAGATCTTGGGCTAAGTTCAAGCTGACTTTTGTGCAAGCCGCCGTGAACAAGCAAAATTTCCATCTCAGGAAGATACCATTCCATATTTAACTCCACATACAAAAAGGCTACGAAAACAAAAGCTCGCTAAGGTCTCATTTACTATATTTTATGGCGAAATGGATGAGTGAATCAAGTTTTCTGCTTCTATCGACGCTTTTCAAAATCTTAAAAAGTACTTAAAAAGACCGCACTAGTTCTTCAAGTCACAATTCAATGCGTTTTTGATGAGATAGAGACACAGAAATGATGAAGTTTTATCGGTAAAGTATAATGACGCAGCTTATTAACGAGCCCACACGAAACCATAACATTGACAGTCATACCGCCAACTTTTTACACCATAGAGGTATATTCGACCTTAGGCTTAAAAGACTATCTTTTCGTATAATAAACTCGCAGTTAAAAAACTCACTCCTTAAAGATTTGAATGGTTATATGAGAAAGTCTATTGAGACCGCTTGAACAAATTTCTTTAGGAGTTTCTACTGATCGCTCGGGCGGCAAAAAAAGATCACTTAGGGGAGGAAGTTTCGTTTGGGGTATTTTTATCTAACTGAGGCAAACTGAAAAAATGTTATCATTCTTCAAACAAACTTAAAGAACTGTGTCGCATCTTCTATCATCCCAATACTCATTTACAATTACGTTAAAGCTGGAAATATGCAACCTCCACGCTCCCTTACCAGGCTGTGCTATGTCCCTGCCTGTACTTGAGCGCTTAGAATACTGTTCAGGACTCGAACAGAAGCAAAATTCCTCAGAAAAGGTGGTGTCCCTCAAGGCTCCCTTTTGACTCCGACACTCTTTTTAATTTTTAAAAATGCAATCATTTAATGAATGTTAAAATGTAAGGCTTGTGTTTTATTTTAGATTTTTGGTTCTTTTAAAATTAAGCAGAGCCCAAGTATATCTTTTTTTTATGTATTTTATATAAAGCGAGTAGAAGAAAACGGGGGAATTGAGTGGTTTGAAACTCAGATATATTTTGATTTCGATCTCTCCATGGGTGGAGTCTTAATAGCGATGAACGATTTGATATTTACTAATTTTTTAGCTCAATGTCTTAATGTCTGTGAGTAGCTTTCAGGCACTCGAGAGCAGTTTCGTGACTGGGTACAGTGTTGAGAGCAGCACTCGGAGAGTTCACGGAAAACTCTCGAGACTCGGACTTTCTGAGAAGAAATTTCATGCACTGAAAATTAAATTTCAAAGAAAGATTCATAATTCGAGAAACCAGCAATAAGTTCATTAATGGTGCTGGTTTGTCTTGAAACTTCGTTAACAGGGGTTATGATGTTATTTTTGAATTCAACCCTAAAACTTTTGGGACTCTTTGTAGTAGTGCCTTTTTCCAGCTTTAAGACAAAGATATGAATTTTCCAAATTGTTCTTTAAACTCATTGTACAATTCTTCGTGCTCTACTAAAAAGGTAGTAAAAAATCTGGTGCTAATATAGAAACGAAACGGATAAGGCTTTAATACAAAAGCAGTCATAAGAGGGCATCATCAGCTACAAAACAGTATGGGACTGGCATGTTTCTACCAGGAAGTGGTTCCGGATTGGAGAAATAAATTGTATTGTGTAATATTCCCTGGCTTTCACTATTATTTTGGAGTTTGCATTTCAATGTGCAATGAAGGAGATTCCAACGGCTTTCATATTCTTCGGCCATCTCCATGCAAGAAAAGGAAATATAAAATTGATGAGGAGAATTTATTCAAAGCTGCTTTACCAATTGTAGCCAAGGAACCGGATGAGCATTTACATATCGGGTTTTTCAATAAGAGCGCTACAAAAGTTTTTTTTTTAATAAAACAAAAACGGTTTTATTCCTGTGAAAGTACGTTCGATTTATTTTGCATGGCCACCACGGGCACGCTTGCAGAAATCCAGACGCTGAACCAAATTTTCGACGGTTTTCAAGTATAAATCGGCCGATACTGCTGCAATTTCACGTTCGATATTCGGACGAAGTCAACAATCGTCGCTGGCTTGTTGGCATAGACCATAGACTTGACGTAGCTCCACAGGAAATAGTCTAACACCGTCAAATCGCACGACCGAGGCGGCCAAGCGACTGGACCATTTCGTGAGATAACACGTTCTCCAAACTTGGTTTCCAATAAATTGATTGTGACATACGCTGTGTGGCTTGTGGAGCAGTCCTGTTGGAACCACATGTCTTCCAAGTCCATATCATTTAATTGGGGCCAAAAACATTCGGTTATCATTGAACGGTAGCGATCCACATTCACAGTAACGTGCTGGTCTTGATCATCACGGAAGAAGTACGGCCCAATGACGCCGCCGGCCCATAAACCACACCAAACCGTAATTTGTGTGGATTGCTGCCTAACCAAAACCGCATATTTTGTTTATTGACGGAGCCATTCAGCCAGAAATGAGCTTCATCGCTGAAGATGATTTTTCGATGAAAATCCGAATCATTTTCAAGTTGTTGCTCACCCCAATTCACGAACATACGACGATTCTGGTGGTCAAGCGGCTTCAGTTCTTGCGTCAATTAAATCTTGTAAGGATGAAGGCCAAGATCTTTTCGCAAAATTCGCCACAACGACGTCACAGAGTTGCCCAACGCTTGAGAACGACGTGTGAGAGACACATTTGGTTTTTCTGCAACTGAAGCCTCAGCGGCAGCAATATTCTCGACACTACGGGCACTTCTTTGTCTCACTGGCACGGGAACATTTTGTACTGTGCCTGTGGATTCAAATTGATTCAATTGTTGATCTGCTAGTAGGGCAATGACTCCGAATTTCGGTAGTAAATTTTAATAATTTCGACTCGTTGTTGGCTCGTGTATCTTTCCATCATGAAATGGCAAACCTTACTGCAGAGAAATGTCAAAACAGCGGCAAAATATATGGCGTCGTTTGCTGTTTCTTTCGCTCTACTTTTGTAGCGTCCCTGTTGAAAAACCCGTTATAATACTCCGCCTCACTTCTTTTCAGCTGGCAGAACTTTGTGAATTGTTGAGGTTTCTGCTTTTTTGAACAGTGCTTTTACCATAAAAACTTCTGCTGCATTTTGATTGGAAGATGTCATAATGTCACTCGAAAAACTGCCAACGGATCACTTTAACAAAAATAAACTAAGTGGACACGGGTCTGAGATCTTTCACCGAGAGTTTTTTCGCGAATGGAAAGCCTCCGGAGAGCTACTCTCGAGAGTATACTAGCTACAGTGCTCTCAAATGGACATGCAAGGAACTTTAAGGCAGCGAATCAATTCTGACGTCTTGTTCTTTTGGGCAGATGTTTTTAAAAGAACACTCCCATTCCGATTCTAAATTCAGGTAATTGTTTTTAATTTAATTTAGTTTTTTTAACTCTTATTTCTTCAATTTGAACCAATTCTTTTGAGGCACAGTTTATGTCTTCTTAGTGACACAAAAAGTTATTTTAAGGACATTTTTGTACGACTCATAACCATCTTCAAGCTATCCACGTGGTCTTCGTTTCTTTTTCCCTTTCATTCATGTCAAATTCCTGCCAAAGAAGTACTTTAAAAAAAACAACCTACTTTAAGGTCCTTACAGCCATTGTTTGTGCTGCCCGCTTTACATTAGTTTCACTGTCACCCGCTCATTCAAGACGCGATTTAATGAAAAGAAATCCTCGTAATACCTATTTATATTAACAGATAAAGTAGCTGTCTAGCTTTATCAACTGCCAGGATATACCAACAATGCTACGCTCAAATGGCCAGCACAAGGACACACAATTTACAGCAACCCAGCAGCAGCGACGACGAACCTAAAACAGTTAAAAACGATTTCTGTGCAATTTATTCCATTTCCATCCCGTAGGACTTTAAATCCTTGGCTAAAATTGACTAAAAAAAACAAAATCCCAATGCGACACGAAAGGACAAAAGCGTCCAGCAAACGTAAACGACGAAAAAGAAGAAGTACGAAATACAACCGAAACACAAAACCCAAGAAGCTGGAATAAAGGACAACTGCACTAGATGCAAAAAAAAAATAGAAGAAAATCCTTCAAAAAAAAGGACGAAATGAAATGCGAAAAGAAAAAAAAACAGTCAATTTAATTCACTCCATTTACCTCGACATAATTTGATGGCAAGAGTCCGATCATCGCATTGTGCTCGCCTTCGTACCAGTTTTTGTCTATCTGGCGCCTTATGTAAATCACGTCACCCTTTTTGAATGTCAGCTCCCTGCAAAATAATGGAAACACAGTTAATAGACAGGATATCACATTCGAGAGTAGGTGTATAAATAAAATAAAAAAAACACAACAACACAACGACTATAAAAAACGATAGAAATGAATGGCGGGGTCTTAAAGGATCTGTGCGCCTTATTGAAGGCGTTCACATCCAACAAGGATCTCCATAAAATATAGCGCATTTTCCCATGCGACACACACAAACGTACGTACACAACATATAAAACATTTTCTAAATGAAAAGTCCTTCATTGAATTATGCAAATTGTCGGGGAATGGGTCTAATGCGCGACGTCCTGGTGTTATGGGATAACGATACAAATAAATGTGTCGGTGTCGAAGAACCAAGGAAGACGATATGATTTGTGCTGATCCTTTTGTTGGATGCGGTCTTCTTCTTGTACTGGTATCCTGCGACAATGTAATCAGTGTCACTGCAGGAATTCGGTTGGTTGGTTTTTGGTTTCCCAAAGTCCCCTATTCTTTGGGGCTGGATTATGTTATTATTTATGTTTTATGGATCATTGATGTGTCAGAAGTGGCGTAGGCTGCTGGCGTGTTCAAGGATATCTGAGAATTTTGTTGGTTGATTTTTGAATCCTTTCTATGGTTATTACGGTTGTGAAGGGAATTCAAATGATGGTTATAGAACCAGTAAAGACTTGTGCTTGGGATAGGAAATGAGGTTTTATTACACTTTTGAATTTGAGAAGAAGGCTTAACCTTAAGTGGAAAAGGTGGCAGCCTTTTATGTATAATATTGTTTACCATTAAAAAAAATCCTGACTTATGTTCATTCTGGATAGATGGCAAAGAGACGTTCAAGAATATTTCATAATTCTTCTTTTAAGGTTTAAAGCATCATTTCTGACTGTAAATTAATCTATTTGAGTTGAGAAACTTGGAAATCTGAAAGGACTTATTCCTGTCGAGCTAATAACGACAACAAATCAACAAGATCGGATCTATTCCACATCGTGGAGGTGCTCACAATCCCGTGGAAAAGTACAAAGCAATAATAACAATCCTCAGATAATTATCAGTTGATGATCCATTCAAGGGAACTGCGCAAGGAATGTAAAGGACCTTCACAGACAACGAGAAGCCGAACAACTTGCGAAAAACCTGGCTTAAGCGGACAACACCCAATCCAAGATATGCTATGGAATGAGCCGAGTAGAAAAGTGTAAAGAAAATTGTGACAAAAAAAAACGAAAGACAGGTTTAAGCAAAAAGTCTTGAGGGTTAAGGCTTAATGCGTCAACATTTGCCTCATCTATTGGCATGCTCCAGCGGAAGACAGGATGACTCAAAGACAGATTCAAAGAGGTCTCCGACAAGACCTACAACCAATGCCTCAATCACGAAAGACAGTCATGAAAAGACCATTCGTAATGGCCCTCTAGACTATAATGAAAGGAAAGTTATGATAGCCATAGATAGAAGTCATATCTAAGGCTAGTGCTGCCGTCAAAATTTTAAAGGCGCTGGGTGTGATCACCCTTTCAGACGGTTAAAACACCTCCTCAACAACCTTATTGGTCCTTTTAAGTGTGGTTTTAAGACAGAACAGTCCACATCAATCAGCGCAACTTTAAAGACGTGTTGTGCAGAAACACATTTATCCTCGGCCTCTTTGCCAAACTCTTACGATTGTGCTGTGCGTCGATGGAGCATGCTGAGTGCTCTGTTAAGGTCGGCGATGATCTCACCGATACTTTTTATCCCAAAATTGGTTTGACACAAAGCAATACGGTTTGAGAAATCTGTCGAGCACTTGCAAGTTTCGAAACGGCAAAGGGATTTAATATGAGTGAAGTTAAAATGAAGTCAGTATAATAAAAAAGGACAAACAACATCGACACTGAACACAACTTTACTAAAAACAGACAGGGCTTCGAAGTAGTCAAGGTTTTTGTCTAACAGGATATTCGAGTCACGATTAGAGCCCAGAAATGAAACGAAGAATCACTTTTGCCATCCTCTGTTTCTGTGGGCTAAGAAGGGCAAAGTTTAAACCCCACAGGACCCTGACCAAATTGATCATGTTGTTATCAACGGAAGAAAGAAATTAGGTATTTTAGATGTCCAGGCGCTCCGAGGAGCGAGATTGACTCGCGAAGCAACTCAGCGTTTTTCGGGCTGCAATAAATCCGAAAAATCTCAAATGTGAAAGACGAGAGCATGAATGAAGTTCTCAAAGAAGAATACGACATTTTTTGGATTCATTCAACATAATTCTTAGACTTGAGGGACAATGACAGAGTAGAGCATTCTAAATAATGACATGAAATGGTCCAACAGTACAAGTTTGCTTGGAATGCAGCAAAATACCTCGAGAAATAGGACTCTTATAGCTGTGATAGGTTTGGCTGGATGTATATTAGTTCAGTCGATTGGCCCAAAGAGTTGTCATATCCATAGAAGAAGCTGTAAAATAAGACCTCTACTTTAAAACAAAGTTAGAGTACTTCGGCCCAGGTCTAAGTGGGTGAGTTGCCAAGAAAGTAATTTCGGTTTTTTAGCGCGAAATAAAATCCTGTTTTATAAACAAACAATAAATTTTAATCAATTGCACATTTTTCATTTTTTTAGATGAGCTTCTGCCATCATTCTGGCAATTTCATGATTCCGTACTCATAGAACTTCTGGCCCTTTTTAAAACAAAACTGGCCCAAATGCGATTGCGGGTCATCATTATTGCTAAAAGTTTTTCCATCCAGTGGTTCTGTTCTGCAAGCTTCGAAACAAATAAAATCTGATGGAGTAAGGTCGGGACTGAAAGATGGATGTCTCATCAGTTCCCAACTAAGGTTCAATAATTTTTCACGAGCGACCAAAGATGTATGTCGTCTAGCGTTGTCATGGTGATATATAGTACGCTTTATAGCCGCTTTTGTTGACAGTAACTTCTGAATTTTTCGTTTGGTTTTTTTGGAAACAGCTCAGACCAAATTGGCAACAGAGTGCTGAGGTTTGTGCTGGCTCATCATGTGTAGACTACGATCTTTATTCGTTTCAAAAATGCAACAGTTTCATTGCGTTTGAGTATGTCGCCAATATTGATTCATAGTGTTAAACAAAGTTGATTTTCAATTGCTGCGTGTGACGCACTAATTCTTGCTGCAAGATCTCGCACTATATTCAATAACAATACAACACAATTACCAGATGTGTCATGTAGAAAGTGCTAAGCCATCATCATTTGCCAAAGCTTTCAAGTGTACTGAAACTAAATCAGTTTTGGCAGAAATGACGAAAGAAGTGTTTTAATAGCACAGCCATGTTGAAAAAAAAAATGTATAAGAATAACGCACAGTGTTCTTATTATTGTATCATTATTATGAATAACTATGACTTAAAGCTCTGAATTAGTATTTCGTTAACCTTTAGAAACGTACATTTATGTTTAGAAAAAGACCACCATTGAATTCGTGCCTTCTTTTTGTTGACGGTATGTATTTTCAGATTAAAAGTTATACAGGGAATTGTTAAAACTAACGCGGATTTAAACAAAAACGTGGACCCTAAAAATTAAAAGATATCAGCAGTGGAAGGTAATCAGAACGGAGTTCTTGTTATAGGAAGAGAAAATGAAGTAGAAAGAAGCAAAATCAAAGAGGCTATAGAAAAGTCAATAAATGAAAAGAAGTCGCAAATAAAATAAACTTTAGAGTATCAATAACAAATTTTCCATATAAAATGAAAAAGCAGAACAATGTTTTAATAGATCCCGATCCTATTCCCAAGCTCCTTGCTGAAAGAAGAAAGACTCAATATACGATGGGAACGATGTGAAGTTTTCGATGTATTGGAGGTGCGGTGGTGGATTCAAGCTTAAGACAACTGAAAGAAACATGTCCGAAATATTTTGGAGAACATAAAACAAATTAGTGCAATTAAGAATCAGCACAAAAGTGTAAAAACTGGGTCCGTGCTAACGATAAACTAAAACTAGGTCTTGACGAAAGCCATGCAACGATGAGTTCAAATTTCCCGTTTTACCAAAACAAACTAGATATAAGGAAAAAGAAAATTGGTAACTACTAGCAATTAAATACAATAAACGCGTTCAGGTACTAAGAAATAAGTTTGAAGATGTAGAGATATTAGTGAAACATTTTTTTCGAATTTCTTATCGTTAGTGAAGAACTCATGTGACTGAGAAAATCTGAAACAGTGAAATCAAAATAGAAGGACAACATTAGGTATAACCCTTTTTATTTTTTTTTTAAATAGTGCTCAAGTGCTCAAGGGATTGTAAGTACCCTTAATGTGGTTTTTTACATAGCACGAGCAGAAGAGGAAGGGAGAGAAAGGAGGTACCAGTGCACATTGGTTTTAAATTGGTGTAACTAACTAAATACTGAATGTTGGATGATGGCATGTAAACCTTCATATACCAAAACTACAACTCCTCTCAAAGCTCTTCAAGGAGCTCTGAAAAAGAAGAATTTGTTTTGTTTAAGCAGTTGATTTGAATATTTATTGGTGAAAAGATGATGTGTATAAATGGAAAATTGAGAGTGTGGTGGACGACAAAATGGATAAAGACATCGTGTCTGGGAATGCAAAAGAATAACAGAAATTTAAATAAACTATTCTAGTATTGAAAATGGTATGCTAAACGGCTAAAAATAAGCCGGCTTATGAAAAAATCACACCACGTATGATACTGGATAATAGGAGTATAATAGGACCGATGCTTTTGGACATCACTAAGAATTGGAGAGCAACCCATCTCATGGAAAGAGTCAATGATTACTCAAGTGAGAAGGTTAAGAGAAGCAAAAACTGTAAAAAATTTCGCTCAGTTATCACGCTAAAAACGTTTCAGAAAGTATAAGAACTAGAAGTATAGAAGTAACTCCAAGATGACATAGAGAACAACAAATATTTCAATTTATTTCAGCAGTCAATTCCGTCATCAATGGTTTGAAGGCAAAAGAAAAAAAATTACAAAATCTTCGCACTGTTTTTAGACTTTAGAAGGGTTTTTGAGACTGTGGAACATGACATTTTGTTAAACAAAACTTAACGAATATGGAATAAGGGGAAAAGAACTTAAGAGTCTCTTATCTACAAGAACACAGTGCACTAAAATAAATGATACATTTTCGCAGGCGTCAGATGTAAGCTTTGGGGTCCCTTAGGGTTCCAAACTTGGCGCTCATTTGTTTATTATTTGTTTCAACGAGCTGCTGTAAGTTGAAGGCGAAGGTTTTAGTCATTTAGTCATTGCAAAGTGAAGCTGATGGAAGATTTTAACAAAATTAATAGATGGTTAAAGATTAACAAGTTGAAGCTTAACGAATCGAGAACCAGTGGGATGGAGTTATACGAGAACAGCGATGAAAACATCGAGCTCAAGAGGGTTCTTATTGACAAATTTGAAAATGTAAAATACTTGGGCATTATCATTGATAAGGACCTAAAATTTCACAAGCATGTGGCATACGTGTGTAGTTTTCATGGGGATCACGAAAAAAATATCAAATCTGACGTCAATGCGTCAATGGGTTCTGTTCCTCAGTTCTTTTTTCATGCTGCAATCAATCACAAAGCGGAAGGCTAGAAGAGTAGCAGAACACGGCTTTGAATAGCATCCTGAAATGTAGCAGATTCACGTTGGTAAGAGTTCCTAAAAATGGTTGACTATATTTCAGAGATGGGAGTTAAGTACCCTAAGTACGAAATAAAAATTGGACAACATTTTTAAATTTTTAGAAAAAGAGGTAATGTTTAATCCGTTTTCTATGATAAAGATTGTATAATTTTTATATAATTTGCGAGGCTTGCGAAGTAAAAAGTATTTCAAGAATCTTCCAGACCGTTGGTATTTGAGTGAAAAATCTCCAGAATGGAATTCTGACAAGTGCGTGCTGCCAAGCAATCAACATTGTGGAATTTTCTCCAACATTCCCTTTCGTGCAATATTAATTTAAGAAATAAAAACGATTCCTTGAGAAAAAGTCTCACGCTAAACATCGCCTTGAAATGCCGGAAAGGACGCTGCATAAATCGTCACATCAACCCATGTTTAAGCCGAGTACAATACCAGTGTCCTTCTAAATCGACTTTGTAATTCATACCAATTGAAGGCAACCCACAACGACGTACACAGGTCTTTAAAGTAAGCTTATATGGGGGCCCTAACTTATAATTACTTGATAATGCACACCACTGCACAGCGGCCAACATCTTTCGTGCTAAGCGCGTATTACTCCTAAACATGTCGTTTAAAAGAAACCATTTTAATGACACGTCATTAGCCTTGCAAACGCCTCCACATAATTCTGGTCTTTGAAAGGCAAAAGCCAAAGCAAAAGAAAAAGTCCTTACCTTGCTGTTTGTCCTTGGAAGTTGTATAGGGCACGGGCAATGGTCTTCGGGTAGTTCGAGTTGTTTGGTGATTTTGGCGCCAAATCTGAATTGAAATCATCGTAACGATTCAATGGTATCGGTGACTTTTGCGATGGTGTAAAATTATCCGTATGACGTCGCGAATTCATGTCTTGCAGTTCCTGTAGATATTTACGTCGTCGCTCCTCCTGGTACAACTTTTGCATTGTTTCCGCTTGACGTATGGCTAACTCTTCATCCGGTATCGGATCCTTGTATTCATACCGTATTGGCGTCTTATAATGGATATTGACGTCACTTTCGAAATAACGATTTGGAGATTCTACAAAAAAAAACAAAAAAAATTTTAATGAATGATTATTGTTGTATCTTTCGATGCAAACTGACAGTTCAACACTTTTAACTCACAGTCACTCCAAAGTAATCATTGTTTACACGACCTTGATAAGTTTATAAACAAAAACAAAACACAAAAAAAAAACTCCATCGGCATCATCATCAAAAGCAGTCGATTTTGAATTAAGATACAGACTGAGCTCTGATGTGTGTCAATAGAATAGGGAGTATGAACTGCGAAGAGCTGAGCGGACAGCACCAGACTCCGGAATCAGTCATTTGCATTTGGAAAAACAAAACACGAGTATCTTTTTCTCACAGATACATTGAGTGAGTCAAATACAATAAAACATGGAAAGAGTGATTAACGCAGGAATGCGAGGAATGTTTCCATCTATACTTATGTAGATGGAAACGTACTTGAGAGTGGCTATGTTTACACTACTCGTTTGCTCGGTGAGGCTGGTCATGTGATGAGACAGCGGCGTTAAATGAATCGAAAATTTATTACAACATTTTTGGTTTGTGGAATAAAAATATATAAAATCGAGTATCCACAGTCAATTAATTCAATAAAGGGTTGGTTAATATTAAATTATTTACAAACATACACTGGCGGGCACAGAAATTGGAAATCTCTTTTCAGTTCAGCGTTCTATGTCAACCGAAAGAAAAAATAATCATATTCATAGAAATTAAATAGGATACCAAAAAGTTTCTTCCAATAAATTTTTACCAGCTTGTTCTCACCACAACTATTTCCGGTAAATTGTAAAAAGAAGAGCGTTTAGTTTGCAGAACGAAGAATTTTTTTCAAAAATGAATCCATCTCTTAAGGACAACAAAAACATGCTTGTAGATTTCGGACCTTTTATTCGTATCAATGCAATTTTTTAAGGTTTCGTTAGAAGTGGAACTTCAAGCTTAAATAAGTATCGACTTTAGGGGACCGTAACTTTTGCATTACCATGCTTCTTTGTCAATGCAGTCAAGGGATACGGCTGGTTTTGTTAATCAAAACGTTTAGGGTACTTCACGTTGAACTAGAATCATAAAATTTGAAGTTCAAAGGAGAAATCCAAAAACCTCTGACTTGAAGTTATAACACAAAACAAAAATATCTCAGTTTTGCGTCCAAGAAGTAGGCTACGAGAAATTAGAAAAATTTTAAAAATATCTGGTACATTGTACGGTGGTACAGAGCCTTTCCCATTTGGGAAATATTTATTTTCGAAATTTTGACAAACAAAAGTTTGTTTGAAAAAATTTGCGACTTTTGATTTATATTTTTTCAAAAATATTTATGTGTATGTATATCCATCAAGATCTATTTCGTTCCCTTTAAAGTCCTTATTCCTTTGTGATATAATATACCTATGCCACTCGTTTTAAAGCCTTGAGCTCAGAGATGCGATCTTTTTGTGCATTAGTCGTGGCAAAACGCCGTCCCTTTTTTAGTATTATTGGAAACAGGAAAACGTTTTATGCGGCCCATTCCGATGAGTATGAAGGCATCATCAATACGGTGGTATTTTTGGACAAGAAAGCGATAAGCGATGCTCATGCAATGGATCTTTTGGCAAAAATAAAGTAATTTTGGAACAAACATCGTTCCCATAGCTCGTAAGCCAACCGATATGTCGACACCTTCTGCAACTGCTCAACATTGATTAGGTGATTTCGCCTTTAATTTTCTTTATCGTTGACATCCTGCGGTGTCCATGGCGGGCAGCGTCATTCTCACATTTTCGCGGTCTACTACTACACCAAATGCCACATTCAACATTTCAAGTGCGTTGGAGCACTTAATTTAACTTGTCACATAAAATTGAAGAAAGTATCTTTGATTCATTTTTTTTCGATGGCAAAAAATCGACCAGCATACAAAAATATGTCTATCCTTAACTAGCAGAAAAATATGGACTACTTTTTGCCAGGAGCAAAAAAGAACGAGGAACAGACTCCAGCTTTAAAACTTGCTGCACTAGGAAGCGAAAGACCACACATCATAATCGAGAGAGAGTGGCCTTCAAAAAAATTCTTTGCGAAAAACTGAATGTGATTGCTCCTAGCCTTCGCAAAAGAGACCTTTTCAAACATTCTGAGGTCCAAATTTGAGTTAAAAAAGAACCACATACGGCGAATTCGAGTTAAGTGCAATCCTTTGGAAAGACTTGGCAAAAAGTTCAAACAAAAAATTGTAGAACATTAAAGATCAATTAGGTATGGTCTTGCAGATGGTTCTTCTTTAATGTCGTTAGAAATCTTGTCAAAATTGACCGGCTCAGCTTACGTTGAATCTTTGGACTTGCGGTCTTAGATATTATAAGCTGATCACTTACTATATATAAACTTGCTCATGAAACAGTTGGTCTTTTTATGAAATTTTCAGTTTTTGGGGTATTTGGATTGTGTCTACTTTCTGCTGTGTCGTAAAAAGGCAGTGACGCAGTAAATTTTGGAACTATTTATATTGATTTACTGCTTTCGCAGCAAAGTTGTGTATGCCAAACAAGTTCACGACAAAGTGTACGTAACGTGTCTCTGAAACGCCATCGTAATTTAGTGTGTACCTTGTACAGAATAAAAATCGGCAGCTAATCAGCATCGTTCTTTCATATTTTTTTCAGTCCCGGAATAATGTAGCTTTAAAATTCAAAATACTACATGCCTGGTAGGAAATTAAAGGTAATGTGTATTTTCAAACTATCTCCTAGATTTGTCAAAAAAAAAAAAATTGAGAGTCCAATCAAGATGTACTGTAAGTGTATCGGAAGCAGACAAGTGAGTCTTCATCACGGATTCCAACGTTTCCTTGCTAGATTCCATCTTTATGTAAGCGGGAACAACGGAGTGTTTTATTGACATTAAAACGTATCTCAAGGCTTCGTTTACGTAATATATCGACCTACGAAAACTGCGTCATGAATTTCTTAACACCAGTTTGGTCTTACTCTACGACTAACTGAAAAAGATTCATTAATTCCAGTCTTCTGCGTTTCAGCTCCTTTTAGCTTGATTAATTTAACACTCACATGTTTTTTTTTTAATAAAAACCATGAAGAGTTTAAACGAGCAATGAAACTCTTACCCAAGCTCAAATTAACTACGAATCAATAGTTTGAAAAGTAAGTTAGTAAGCAATGTAAAAAATACTTGTAATAGTTTTTTTTTAGTATCAATATCAAGGTAATAAGTATGAGTTGCAGTTCTTGTAATGCTTCTGGTATTTGTGCTCAAAACTTCACAGGTCTGCGTAAAATTTAACATTCCATTCGATTTTGACAGCTTTTCCATCAACATTCCATGACAATGCCGTTCGAAAAAATGTTTGTGAAATCGTTTATTACACTTTTTGGAATTTATGAGAGCTTTGTTTGTTTTTTTGCACTAGGTACCAGGAACAAGAGGTGCATTTAGCTCGTGATAGCAGTCCGAAACGTACCGAAGTAATTTAGTGAAAAAAATTGGAATAACCACTTCGGAGTGCAAAGCTAATATTTTGTCTCAATTTGACAAAAACTAAAATTTCTAAAAGCTTAAATGTTGCTCAACAAACTGTTTCATTGGATTTAAAAAAATATCGTAAGACCGGGACTACCAGCACAAAGAAAGATCATTTTTTGATGCTCTCAATTTTTTGGCATTGGTTCAAGACTTCGGTGGATCTTAAAAACGATCTGTGTCGAGCTACAGGAAAAATAATTTCGTCAAGCGCAGTGAGGAAAAGGCTCGTGAAAGTTGGGACAAGACATGTGGAACAAGGTTATCTTTTGCGATAAATCAAAGTATAAGCTCCATGTTGGAGATAGAAGGATTCTTGTATGAAGATAACCAAATGACAAACTGAGCTCTAAATGCATTTTACAGATGCCCCCTTAAACTGAAGGTGTGGTGGTCTGGTGATGCTTCTCTGGAGATGAAAAATTTAGAATGGTTTTCCTAGAATTAAAAGTCACTGCAGAAATTACCTAGAGGTTCTGGAAAATGAATTAGAGCCCTATGCGCTGGAGGTTTTTGGTGACAACAGACAATGCTTCTTGCCATGCAGCCAGTGTCATGCTCTAAAGTCCAGTCACTAAAGAAACTAAATGTTGCAAAGAAGCATCCAATCAATGGAAAACCTTATACGGACCTGGAACACCATAAATGCATCCACATGAAAGAGTCTATCTGAGCCAATAATCGCCAATGGGCAGTTATAATAAAAGCGGGAGGATGTCCAACAAAGTGCTTTTTAGAAAGAGAATCTGAGACTAACGCTCTAAATGTATCATGAGACGATTGAAACCGCATAAGAAAACGAAATCTGTTTAACATTTTTCGAACGCTTCTATATATCTGGTCTGTGACGTGGTGAATATCATTTTTGTAAGCCAACTGCCGGGACACACAAGGAGAACTAATATGTCGACCTTTTAGTCGCACCCAGCTAAGTCTTGATGCATAAGTACATTGACATGTGGAATGAACAGAATTCTTATTGTTGCAAAAATTTCTGACCCCATGTGTATTTTAAGGGTTCGAAATAGGCAGCTTTTTACAGATAATAAGTCTGATATAAACAACGCAAGCTACTATAATGCGTCACAGTTCCTACCTTTATTCACTGATTCACATCACACGTATGTTTATGTTAGCCCTTTATAAAACATTTATGCGTCACACCCCTTAAATTCCTTGAGAGACGTTAGCAAAATATTAAAAAAAAAAAATCAAGCTTATTTAAATGAGATTCCATTCCATAATCAAAAGCTTTTATGGACACTTCCACTCACTCTTACCGAATTCAACTTCCCGAGAAATCAATTAATTACAACTTTCTGTGCTCGCCCCCACACCTTCGTGAATTTCCGTAACTCACGCAATATAATCAAAGAACCGAGACAACATAATCATTTTTTTTTTAACGACTATTTGTAAACAAATAAGCTTGCCGGGAAGCATTGAATAGTTGAGTTTTATGAACCGAAACTGAAATATTTTAAAACGAAAATTAAGGTATAGATGGTGGGGTTACCTTAACAAGTATCAAACAGAAACTCCCGCCTTCCAACACGGCTTACGTTTAATGACTACGGACTACGGTCGCTATCTACTTTGAGCTTGCTCAACCCTCGATCGCGACTGAGTTATCGGACAAAGAGTTGCTCAGATAAAGACCGATAAGAATGTGTGTCGTGTTTCGTTTCGATGTTGATCGTTTGCACGTCAACGTTAATCGTTAATTTTGAAGATTAGAATATCTTGGTTAGCGGATATTACGCATGTCAGGCTTCGGAGAAACCAGTGGAGGAGGTCTTTGAACACTTCTATAAATAATAGAAACAACAAGATTGCGACACTTATTGTTGATTTATTACATTTACATGGGAATGTAAAATTGTTCGTAGAATGAAGTGTAAATAACGTTTGGTTAACGCTCGTCGCTTGTTAATTCGAATAATATTTTCCATTTGAATTTTGTTTTCTTGTTTTGTTTTTTTAAGGTCTATCAGAATGAGTTTTCATTTCAGTTTGGAGGGATCATGTGGTGAAGATAGTTAGATATTTCTTTCGAGAGCAGAAATCAGAATATTGTGGGCCTTAAAATGGAGAGATATTTCATTTTTCAAATGGAATACTAATTGAATTAGGCGACAATTTTATGGGGATACATTTTATAATCGTACTATTCTTGACCACGTGGCAAGCTATCATGTTAAGAAATCGAGGAATGATTTGTTACCAAAGAGGTGTACTTGCCGCCCGCTGATACTTCTTGTCCAGACAATATGTAAAAAAGTAATAATTATAAAAATAATATTTGCTCGACGATTTGTGTATTAAGCTTTTCATATAGTGTTATGTCATCGCGGACTTTTTTGTAGACCTGTATGAGTTCTACCGATTTTCCATAGCAAGCAACTTAATATCTCTTACCGTTTAGGCAGCGTTCACAATAAGTGTATTCGCTCGACCGATTTTTCATCGGCATAAGCGACATAAACGATCACCACGAAAGGTCATTTATTTTGAAATCAGATGAGTGGTTTCAAAGATTCCTTCATACATACACACTTACAAATATTACGTTTTTATTATATAATAAGATGAAAGATATAATAGTGGATTCTGCATAAATATTAATTATAATTTAAATTATATTTTTTAAGGTTCCGTTCCACAAAAGGAAAAACGGAACCATTTTAAGATCACTTTGTAGTCGTCTATCTGTCACCACACTTTTCTCAGGAACGAGTGGAGGTATCAGGTTGAAATTCAGTCAAACACTTATGTCTTCAGTCCCTTAAAGCGGTAAAAAAAAATCAAGCTTCTAATCAAGCAACTAAGAATCATGAAATTTGCGAAGAAGCAAATTCTTACAGCACAAGTAAAGAGAAATCTTAAATTTGTACTAACATCACGAAAAGAATTTTTTTTAAATCGAAACTGAATTTTACGCTAAGAAGAAGGTTATGTTTTGTATTTTGATACTCCCAAGGAGTCAAAACCTTAATTGTACTACATGCATACAATACCGGAAAACGCTTTCAGACTTGATCTTCGTGATGGACGAAATTTTTACATTCTTTCAAGTTCAGCGAGTCCGACTCGGAATTCGCTGGTTCTTTTTGTTCAAATTTGCTCGTTCTCATAGGGATTATGAGTTCACTCACATTTGCACAGTCCGAGGATAAAGACTGGAAGAAGAACTGATGGATTGCGAAGTGGTTTGAAACCCAGATTTTTGGATTCAACTACCCCATGGGTCGAGTCCGGACTGAGACGTGGAGTTTTGTATCGACTTAATTGCATTCGTTTAGTTTGCAGTTATTTATTCGTCATTAGATGATGTACTAGAAAGTGCCAATTTTTGTATTTTTGGAAGGTTGGTTGGTGACTCTCCTTCCAGTGTGACTTCACGCCTACAACATCATCGCCACAAAACATTATTTTGACGAACTTGCAATCCCAGCATAGAAATGCCACCGATTTGTTCAGGTTACTTTCTGAATTGTCGACCCCTCACACACACAAAGGCAAAATTTTATTGGATCAGATTTACAATTAAGATTAAATTTTAAAACTCAATCAAGAATTCGACCCACCAATTGATCCAATTAATTCCAACTTATCCTCACATACTCTCGAGACAGCGTCGCGCTTTCATACAAATCCTAAACAACCAAGTAAAGTTTGTCAAAAAAGTACTGAAAAAGATGGCACCAATTTAGGAAACACTTGTCCGGATTAAACAATGATTTACAAATGACACGGTCTCTTTAAACAAGGCGACGACTCACTTCAAGATAGACCATTACCAGGACGACTCATCGAGGTAACTACTCGCACTCCGGAAATTGTTCAAAATGCCGAAAAATAAATTAACAATGTTAGACTTGCGAAGAAACAGTTCTCAGAAATTCTTGAAGTTGATTTTTGAAATCATTCACAACCATATTTGAATGACTACAGTCAGTGCAGGGTGGATGCTGGGAGTGCTCATTCCGCCACTAAAACTGCTGCACGTAATGCAAAGAAGGGTGGTGTATTAACTGTTACTACGAACGAGCCTGAGATTAAAACAAGACTCTATGCAGTGCCACAAAAATGCACACCACATGTTAAGAGTGTCAAAGTCGGCTGGAACCATCAGGTCGACAGTTTTTTGGGGCTCAGAAGAGGATCCCGTCTTAAAATTTGTAAAATAACGATAGAGGCAAACATGTGACCGGATTATGCTTAAGTCCTTAAGCTGTTCAAAGAAGGCATCGAAGAAAAAAGAATGGAACAATTAACCAAACGTGTCCTGCTTCTGCATGACAACACGCCTGTTTACAAAAGTTGAATTTCTATATTTTGAATTAACCAACCTTCTGAGAAATTCTCTTACAAAAGTTTAAAAAACAAATTTGTTGGAGGAAGTTTTCAGGCGATGAAGAAGTGAAGAACCAAGATAAACCTTTTTTTTTTAAGGTTTAAAGAAGCTATTGAAAGCTCAGAGAAATCTTCTCGGGTTTTGGCTTTAAAGATTAAAACTCTCATACGATATTTTAAATGAATTTTAAGAAGAAGAAGAAGCTTTAGTTTGCTAACATTTTGGAGTGCTGAAAATGTCAACCATTTCTTTCCATCACTAAAGGCTTTTAAAATTTTTTTTCATTTCAAAGTTCTAC
Organism: Orthonevra nobilis; assembly: GCA_963555765.1. Taxonomy (NCBI): domain Eukaryota; kingdom Metazoa; phylum Arthropoda; class Insecta; order Diptera; family Syrphidae; genus Orthonevra; species Orthonevra nobilis. The sequence continues at coordinate 18,245,238 of OY743226.1, read as the reverse complement.
TGGAAACATGGGATCATAAAAGATGGAAAACAGCTTCAGCTCAGGCATAGACCCTCCAAGGATCGATGAAGGAACTCAAACTAATCAGGAATCAGAATTTTTATTTTTTTTGGATAATTTAAGTCAATCATTCATTAAGTAGTAGATCCTTTAAAATGTTTTTTTTCTTTAATTTCGATCGAAGAAATTCTCTTCTATCCTTTCATTACCGATATGATTTTTGCATCATTTGCTCCTTCCTTAATAAGTAACATATTCAGTTAACCAGATAAAATCTACGTCCTTTTGCAAGGACATAACCATTTACATATATCGAATCGTGGATACGAAATTACCGAAAAACGATCCCCTTAAAATTAAACTCATATTTCATTCGTAAAATGTCACCGGCTACAGGACTAACGTGTAAAAAAATATTAAAATAAAACCCAAATAGCCTTGCCAACATTTCCTTTTAAGCCATCGGGTATGCGTACCCACATTTTTCCACCTATACGAGAATATGTATATACATATATATATTTTTTATTCAAACCAACACTTGGAAAAAAACTGATGCGATTTTCATGAAAATAAAATGAAAATCGATTGGTATCGAATGTCCTGGTGATTCCATGTCGTAATTCCCAAAAAATAACCTCTCCACATACTCGTAAAAAAATGGAACTCCACACGAACTCCAATACCCAGTTGGAGGCTTTAATCTCGGTAAAAGATTACGAGTTGTGTTTATTTATATATTTATATTTTTTTTTTTTCGTCAGCTTGTCCGTACATTTATTTGTCATGAGAAACCAAACGAAACAAAACAAAAGAACGGGAGACTGCAAGGACGAATCCCGGAGACAACAAACAGGGCACAGCATAGAATGCAAATTTTGAATTCTTGACACTTTATTCTTTGCCTTGAGAACAATGTTTGGATTGGTGTGCCCACAACGATACGAAGTCTGCGAAACAAAATGTTATTGTTTAATGAGATACTTGTGCTGTATTTATTCAATTTTTATCGATTTGGCAGCATTTGCGGTAAGTTGTCGGGGGACATGTTTCCTTGTCAATAAATAGTAGCTTAAATGTGTGGAAGTTCGAGTACACAATTTTGATTGCTGCTTAAAGTTTATGTATGACAATGAAAGGAAACATTGTGTTAGAAATTTTTTAGGATAGGCTTTTATGTTTGACACTCAAAAACGTAACTCAGTTTTGTTGCTTTTGGCTTAAGTGAATGTTGAATTATTGAAAGGATGGCAGCCGTTGGCTTAAAAAGATATATTTTCAATAATAAAAGGTCATCGTATTCAGGTTCGGATGATTCAGGTATTCATGTCATGTTGCCCATTTTCCAATTTGGGCCATTCGACAATCGCTAAACGTGTTAAAATTGCGAGACTATAGACTATAGACTAAACTTGTACTAAGGTATCAAGTCATGTGTAGAAGAAGAACAAAATTTAACCTGACCTTATTATCACTAGATATGGACTTAACATACCCTTTATTCGACCAGTAGTCAAATTAATGTGCTTACGGCTTAAATTCAAGGCTGGCTAATCACTTCAAAGGTGGCACTGTAATGATGCTAAATGAAACAGGTGGCATTTCATTTGTATCATTAGTTCAGTGTGAGATGTTTTGTTCAAGACCAATCAAGTTTCGCATTGAGATCTTTATTTAAACGTGCTACAAGGTTTTCAATCAGTCCAACTGGACTTCACATATAGATTTGGATGTTATCCACATGGACATGAACGGATACATTCTCACAAACGCTGGGTTGAACATTGGAAATGAATAGCAGAAAATAATGGGTCTAAGAATGGAACCATGCGGCAGATTAATCATGCTCTATTTCAGAGTCCTTTCCACCTAACATCGGTCTTTTTGTGAAGAGTAACTTTAGCCGAAATAATTTATTTGATTTTATCAAAATACTAAGGCCAGAAGAGTCAATATTGAAGCATTTGTTATATTGTAGCTATGTCCAAGCCTAAGATTTATACTGTGAATTTGGACTTTTTGATTACAAATGTATGAAGAATAATCAGCGATTACCAAGGACTTTGACAGTCAGGGCAAGCTGTGCATGGGTCGATAATCGGGTGGAAACAATGGGCTCGCTTTTTAAGCCTGCAGGTATAATAATGGCATTTTTACATGCAGTTGAAAATGTGGAACTTGTACAGCAGTTCCAGAACAATGTTGACAGGCTCATATTTAATTACAATCTTAGATTCTAAATTATTATACGTTACAGTAGGTGGTAAATTAACAGATTTACAGTCAGTTTGAATACTGTTGGTTGCTACGATGTGATTATTTAGAAAATTATTATTAATGCGATTTTTTCGCTTAGCTACACCAAGAACTTATAAACCTATCTTGGAAGCATAGCACTCGTTTTGTCTCATCTTACCAGCAGAAGTGTACCATGAAACGCACTATTCCATTTATGAATTGTCTTAAGAGGAACATGTCCTCCGTGTAACTCATAAATAAGAGACGATAAGGAATTTTTTTGGTAAATTAGGCAAGAAAAGAGTCGACGGTTTTTCCAGGTCAAGATCAATAATAAAATGCTTTTTATTCGCTTTATTTTTTATAAGTCTATAAAATTCTACTCTACGTGTGTTAGTCACAGGACTCCTTCTCAACGGCTAGAACGATTTTGATGAATTTTTGTGTATGTTTGAGTGAGTTGCTATAAGGCTTTAATGCATGCGACAATTTGTTAAATCTGCTAAGTAAAATCAATAGAGACTGGACTTTTAAAGTAAGTAAGAGAATAGAGGTTTATGTCTGGCAGAGAAAGACTTGCATAAATCCATAAAATCAGCCCACAATTCGGCCTATTCGAGATTCTCAAGTTGCCAAAATCGTTTTAAGGGGTACTAATCATATAATGTTATTAGCCCTGTAACAAGATAGTATCGTTAACATTTTTTTGGAAATTTTAAATGATGTTGTAATAGTTGTAGGGAAATAACTTAATGCTTTAACTTAATAACTTAATGCTTTAGGACGCTAAGGTACCAATTCATACGAGTTGGAATTTAGTTGAACATTTTTTTTTCCGAAACACCGCAGGATATATCGAAATGGTCACATAAGAGTCCGGATCTCAATGTAATTGAGATTGTTTGATACGTCCTTAGGTCAAAAATTTAAGAACAAATCGAAAGATCGATGGATGACACTTGGAGTCATTTCATAACAACGTGGAGTGGCATTAAAATACTCAGTTTATTTGGATACAATCTTTTGAAATAGGATGAACTTTTATCATAGTTTCGGCACCTGTTCTAAGTTGTACAAGTTGGAATTCAAGACGATGGTGGCTGGTCCTTTAGCTTGGTAAAAAGAAAGAAATCACTGGGGAATAGATGTTGAGACCAGGGAAAGCATATGCGAAACCCTTTCTTCTCGAATGGTAGCCAGTGCAACATTGGCTTTGTAGGTTGTGTGTGTCATGTTTACTCCGACCTCTTTTTCTTTTATATTTCCCCACAATATACTTATTTAGCCTGCTTCGAAAGAAAATATAGTGGCTCTTTTATTATTCTCACATTTTGAATAGATTTAATGAAAATGAATTTCCTCAGTGTCAACGAAGATGGACTCCTTCAGGTTAAAGACATGTTGAAGCGTTAAAAAACTGTCTGCGTGTTTATTTCTTCTTTTTTTAGATTATAATTTTGTTCCGCGGAAAAAATCCTGAGCAGATCAATGTGACATAAACAAAATATCTGACGGTCACTCTTCTGTCAGATAATACAAGGCCTTCGGCTTTTTACATTTTTCGACATTTACTCCGCTGTCGGAGGTATATGACCGACCTTCAGGATGGTCGCCATGCGAGGGTATTTTACCTAGTCTTTACTATTTGGACCAGCCTGCAAATGTTGAATATGGGGGAGCAAAGCAAGAATTTGAAATCACTACATTTTCGCATTCATTGTGTCGAACAGGGTTCAGAATATCACATCAAGTTGCGTCGCATGACACTATTGCCAATAGCTCCATAAAATTGAGTTACGATTTTAAGAACCAAGTTTTTTTTTTATGGAGACCTCCCTTTACTTTAAGCCCTATAAGATTTTTATTATTTTTTGTTAAAGCGGATATAGTAATTCGCATTCTGTGCAAGTTGCAAGTGCCTACCTATTATTTTTCAGTAGATACAGCTCTCTTTGACAAACGGACGGATGGACCGCATGGACGGACGGACGGACAGCGGAGGCTTGGTATTAGGGTGCCGTTGGTGCTCTTTGAGTACGGAACCCTTAAAAACGTTGAAAAACGAGAAAATAAATCAATTTAAGTGTTAAAAGTAGGTTATTTAAATGTATGAGAATCAACAAGAAGGGACATTTAAAAATTGTATGGTTTCCATTCATTTAATCATACTTTTTTCGATAAAAAACGTATTCTCCAAGTTAAAATTACTGCAAGGCGAATTTATTCTCCCATCTTATCATCGCAGAGCGCAGACCTCTCCGAAGATCAAAACAAGCAAACAAACATGCCCGGAATGTATCACTCAATTAAGTAAGCAATTATCCAACTGGGCCACAGATAAACACCAACAGTCATTTACATTTTACTGCAGTGTCATCTCTCCGGATGTCATTATGTAATGCATTCACAATAATAACCCAATGCCCTAGAAGTTTGTATGCGTTTTGTTATTCAAATGAGAAAATTATTTATGACACAAAGTGCAGACGCTCTCGTGAGAAAAGTCTTACATAAGACCAAGACAATCTTCACCGCAGCTCTGAGTTGCATTATTATTATTATAATATTAATAAATTAACATGATGGAGCTTCCGCTTTGAGGCCAACCAAATCACTGCACGCACAATATGCCCACTAATGAGATGGAAAGCACTTAGAGATACATTTACGCACACAATAACAATTACCATACCATTCATTGTGAAATTAGATACGATGTCTTTGTAGGCTGCCAGAATGGCTTTATGGGTTTAAATATTACTGACACTTTTATCACTTTCACTCAATCGATCTTGGGTCGGTTAAGTGTTACATAAAAAAATTTTACACACTCCGACGTAATCCGTCTCGAAACAAGTAACGAACCGAACTGAATTCAGATACAAATCAAAGATACACTCGTTCGCAAATAATTAAGGTTTAATAACTTTGACGGTTCGAGAACGACGCGACGCCAAAAGTAGAAATGTAAACAAAAGTTATGAAGTAAACAAATTCGAATTGAAATTCACTTAGCGCCCGTTGGCACGAGTTTCACTTGTTTTATTGGGTGTGGAAAAGTGGTTAGTGTGCACGGAGTAACCGCGATGAAACCAAAGACCGCGACTATAAAGTGCAATCGAGACTGAGCTCGTGTATATGCTCGCCGAGCTGAGCCACTGATAGATACGTACTACACTGGCGAGGCGACTATGAGGTACTCGTTTGATTGGGTGGCGCGCTGTCGTCTGCTTGCACCGGCTTTCGGCTCTCAAGCTTGGCTCAGAGAGTTACCCCACCATTTTTCAGTCTCGAGATGCAAATTCAACGACGAGGCATCTCACAAGACTTGCTGTTCTTTGGTTGGTAAAATTTTTGCCAGGAAAATGCTGGCTAATTGCAAATAAATGATTGCCAAGAGGCAGCTTGGTTTGTGTGAAACTATCGTTGGCCCAAAAATCAACGGACGCGGACGTTTCTACCGTCGAGACGACTCTCTAGCAGTTGTTTTTTTGTTGTTGTTTACCTTTTAATTGCACATGGTTTCGTGGAAAGTGGAAGCATTAAGTGCGTTGTTGTCGTCGCTTCAAAGAGCTGTCTCGTTTATTAAGCCACTTTAAGCCGCTAGAGCTGCGTTTTAGCCTTGGCTCTGGATTATCTGCTGCTGTGCTGTGCAGGTGTGGTGCGACGTGAGACTATTATACATATGGGCAGGTGAAATTATCTTTTTATCACTTTTAAGGTAAATACGCTCGCGCAAGTGCGCGCAGCCAAAAGTATCTGTACCTGTACGAAAGTATATGCGCACGTCACTTGGCTTTGTAAATGCGGTCGTTACACAGCTGGGGGTTTATAGTTTAGAGGTTTTCTTTTTTGTTATTTTTTTTTTTCTCAAGTCCAAGACTGCAATGTTGTGTTACTTTTTTGTTTTGTGTCTCGTAGCTTGATGTGAATGAACGAACGTTTAATAAGAAAGACGGGTAGATACATATTGGGTTCTTTAGGAGGTTTGTCCGATCTCACTGTCTAATGAAATCGAGAAAGTTGTGTTCAGCATCTGAGAGTGCAATGAACATCAATTATTATCTTTTTATGGTTACTTTTCTTTCGCTTATTTTTTTTGTAAGTTTTGCTTGCTCATGAATCGTGTTGAAATGAAGAGTTGAAGAGTTGCGAAGAAAGACGTGGAGGGAGGCTTTTGTGGTTTATGGAATCAATGGGATGTGACGGAAAGTTTCCTGATAATGGTCCACTGATTAGCAATCTTTTCTGATTTTAGTTGGGAAAATAAACTGAAATTATATTGAGTCCGTGAAAAGAAAGTAAAAAAAACTGTCAAAGCCAAGCGACAAAAGTTATAAGACCCTTTTACTTATTTATTTTTCTTGGTCCGACTTTTGTTTGCTTAGTCTTCGATAAATTCCGAGAGATGGTGGCGTACAGCATCACAAACATTCGCTTATGAAATCGGTTCTTAAGCCTTCCAGATTGGGGGTTGCGCCATCGCCTTAACTAAGTTATGAGAGCATTACTAGCCTCGGGCCCGGGCTATCACAAAATTTGAAAATACACCTCAAATGTACATTTCATTTTCTACTTAAGGGGGGAAATCACAGAAAAGTTCCAATTTTTCGAAAAAAAATTTTATCGCTTAAAAGATGCTTTAGGGTCTTAAAAACAAATGATGGAATACGGCAAAAGTGTCCGAGTGACCAAATTTTTCACTCTGCGGTAACGCCTCTCCGGTATGCTCATATATTTTCGTATGGTTTCTCAGTACTTAAAACTTTAAACGCGTTTTTCTCGAAATCACTTTTTTTGAGCTCGCCGAAGACATAACTCGAGCAAATCTTTATCGATCGACTTGAAATTTTGACAGTAGCTTCGAAATATCTTTCTCCAAGGAGCTACGTACGTTTTTTATTTTATATGGCTTAATTTTTTTTTACCGACGATTTTATGGCGTTTTTTTTTTAAAAAATTTAACTTAATTTTCAAACATGCACCATTTTGTAAAAAATCAACATATCGAAAAAATCCTACGTAGCTCGCTAGCTGTTGTTATATGAAAACCAAAAAATTTTGGTGTTTTCTTCCAGGTCAGAAATTTAGGAGTTTACATCTTCGGCCATCGACACGCTTTCAAAAATAGGCGCCTTGGGGCATATGCTGCGCAGCCGCCATTTTTGAATATTTTTTATTGAAAAAATTACATTTTGTACTTTATTAGTATTGCTATAAAACCTTCTGTACAGATTTTCGATTGATACCTTTATTCAGCCAAAGTTAATTCCCGAAAATATGCTTATTTTTTTGTGTGCTACTGTGATTTTCCCCCTTAAAATCTTGTATCAGTCGCCTTGCGGTAATAGACAGATATTGCTGCGTTACATTCGGTGTTAGGTATTTAAATAAGGAGGCAAGAGCGAGGACTTCATTTTGTACGATGCACAAACATATACAAAATTTATTTCTCGTAGCCTAAAATAAAGTTGGGATTTTCGGAAAACAGAATTAAAAAATTTCTTATATTCAGCTCAGCCCTATAACAGATGAAAGGACAAACGGACAAACGGACAAACGGATGAACACTCAAACGGATGAACGGACAAACGGACAGTGGAGACGTAAAAATAGCGAGCCGTTGGCACCCTTTAGGTACGGAACCGTAAAAACAAATTAAGGCATTCATAGCTGCTGCCACGAAGTGCTGATAAATTCAAAATTTGTCGTTGGAAATCGGCTCCGCTCAAGGCCTACTTACTCTTAGTTGATCCGCAAAGCAACACAAAATTTCAAAACATCACCATAATGTGGTCACACGCCACTAGCGATGAGGTTCAAGGTGAATTTTTACGACCTCCTGGACAGAGAGGATAATCGTTTCTTCAGCAGCTGGTAATATGGTGATAAGTAGCATTAGGTTTCCAACATTGCGATTCTTCATAGCGAACTGCCCATTTCCAAATCGCGGAACCACAAACTAAACTTCATCGACCACTTATAAAAGCGAGACAAACAACTAACTAAAAGGACTAAACGTCGAGTTTGATGACTTTTTTGTGTTTGTCAAACTCAGAGCTCGACTGTCGAACGCGAAGAAGCTACGAAATGCACAGGAAAATGAGTTCAACATTGGAGGGCTTATCACCTATATTATTGCAATCAGGTAAGTAGCACTTCACCTGTTCGTGTCCGGGCATTATTTGAAGAGCAGCGAATTATTGATTTAAGCACGTTGTGCTTTTTTTAATCAAGCCAAATCTACGTCGAACTGACCTGGGCATAGTAGCGTAATTTTCCTAAAGTGAAATTTTTGCTCAACAATTGAATGGGGCAGATTAGACTAATGTTGAAAGAACAGTTAACCGGAAAGTAAACAATAAAAACTCTTAAAAAGCGAATAACGTTCACACTTGAGTATATTCGAAGAATCTCTGTTTAACCTAGATATGTAAGCTGGTTGCGATCTTACAATAGAAAATTGTTACTGACAATCACTCCGATGAGAACAAAACTGTCTGGCGGAGTCGGCAATAAACTTTAAGTCCAACTCACGCCCTTTACAAAAAATTTATGACGCATACACGAATATTGAAGCCAAGCCCGGGCCTTCAAAAAGCTGTTGCGTCACCAATTTATTTATTATTATTGTCCTCATCACATTGCTGCTTCACAATTGATTATGGTTTTCAGATATTTGAACTTTTTAACACTTGCAAAGTATTTTCCATTTAAGCGGATCAGAGAATAGCCAACACGTTAAGTAAACGCTGATCCTCACTTTTGATAGATGCTCCATCGTCAGCAATGAATATTTGGTATAGTTTGGAGTAATCCCTTTTTCCCTAAGTTAGTTTACCAGAATATTTGACTGACTTCCCAAAGGTCTCTTGTAAATCTGCTACATGATCTAACCTTACCTTCCCCTTTTGATTGCGGAAGGAGATTTGAAGACACAGACAGCGTGAAGATCAGTGAGTTGAAGAAGCATGAAGAGTCTATGGATGAAAAGCAATCACTTCAAATATGAGGAAGAGGTTCATAGACATGAACAGGCAAACCAACAACTTCTTAACTGGACTGCTGGATTTCTGGACAGCGAATTTTACGAGTAAGCCAAGAAGTAAAAAATGGCGTCTTCGGAAAGAACGGTTAAGACAGAAAAAAAGAGAGTTTATGGTACCTTTCCTTGCAAATGACCTTTGTAAATTATCTCAGACGAAATAGATAAACTACCGACTAACTTCGTGCAATCAACAAAACAGTCGCCATGACAATTTTGCATAAGGGATTATGACTGCCCTTAAAAAAATATTTGTGCGAAGCGAATTGCGTAATCCTCCGAAAAGGAAAGCTTAATACCGTGATATAGCTTATGTACCTTTTCACAGCTGGCAATTATTTATTGAAAGGTCCGTCCCCCGCCATTTGTGTAGAAAATATAACGTGCAAGCCTCAATGAAGAAGATAAGGATTTTTTTTAACTGCACCTGAAAAAATGTATGACAATTTTTTTTTCACATTTCCACAAGACTAAATTTGAGAAATTTGCCGTGATCACTGCATGTGCGCCGGATGGACCAAGGGATTTGAAAAATTTCGATTTTCGAAAAATGGCGAGTGTTTTTATTTCTTCACATTTCCAGTTATAAGAAAAATATCATCAACCAAAAAAAATCCTTCGTCCTTCGTGAGATAAATATCGAACTTCGAAAACACGATTTCGAGACACACGCGTTTAAAGTTTTGAATAACAATGACTAGTCTATTTCATGACTATGAATTCCACAGCTTTAGAAGTTTTATTATGGTAATGCATAAATATGTAAAAAAAAATAAAATAAGGAACAAAAAGTTGGCTTACAGTCCCCCAGGTAGCCAAGCGAACAATCGGTTCCATTTTAAGATATTCAACTCTGTAAATATTAGTCTGATTTGTCTAAAATTTTCGGAGAATACTTTTGAAATATTCTTTTTTTGGAAATTGTTAAAAAAACAAGAATCGATTTTTTCATAATTCTAACTAGGCGTACACACTTAATTATTCTATTTCCGTAGCTCAACATAATATTCCGTTTCTTTAATTCGACTTCTTTTAAGATTTGCGACCGCCATTCTTCGCTCGCAAAACTTTTGACATTACACGCACTTTGCGGCATAATAAAATTCTTTTTGTTTACTTGACGTTGTAAATCAAAGACGGCACCCGAAATAGCCTTTAAGCATACTCAAAGACGAATGCCTTTAATTTGCATAGAAATTATAAGTGAGGCACTTTGAAGGATATCATAAATTTTTTATTGTATTCAGCGTGACAACTTATTTTTAGGTTAACAGTTGGCTAAAGCTATAAAGTTTTGTGTCGTGATTTTTGTCTCAAAATGATTTATTAGTTCTAGACACAAAAGCTTGCAAATTACACGAAGAATTCTTAGAAATTCCATACATGACTAAAGCGAATTAGCAACTATTTTTGCTGACCGTATTTCAGATTTTGTTAGCTTAAGTTGGCTCTGAGTATCCATCATAAGCGACAACATTCAAAGAGCTTCAAAAGCCCCAAGTTATAGTTTAACATTGAACTTAGGAACTAATAAGAAAAACTCTACATCTCTACAGCTTCTTAATTGACAACTGGCCGACCAAATAATTATAAATCATTTCATTTCAATTTACTCATTAAAGATTTACACAAGACCCTTGTGTGATTTCCTTTTGACCTTAAATGTAGTCTTTTTAGACAAGAGGGTTGGTAAACTTTATATGAGTACGTGGAGTAGAGTCAGTCACGACGTAACTGCATTACTTTACAAACTGGCGACTGCATCTCTGAGGGAGGATTCCTGAACGAGGCGGGGAGTTATAACCGACCGAGTAACGGCATATACCTCAAGGGTATTAAAGTCTAATCTCTACAGCTAGGCAGTGAGTACAACGAGATCGGTCGTGTTAGTTGACATCCTTTCTATAGGGACTAGGGATTAAGTACATCTCACACACAGCATTTGTTTTCCTACATACAAAGAAGCCTGCTAGGAGAGTGGAGTGTTCCACCATCGAAAGTAGTTCGACTTTGCTGAAGAATTCTTATTGGAATTTCAAGCTTACCAGTAAGTCAACTTTCTTCGCATAAAATACTGTGAATTAAGCGAGTGCAAATAAGTCGATGTCAAATGTATTCTCCGTAACAGTTAGGACACCACCCATGGAACAATTGAAACAAAAGTTCATCTGAGTTTCAAACCACTATATGTTACTATGTTTCAATTCTTCTTCTGCGGGGGCAAGCCGACTTTATAGGGAACTGTTTTCGGAGAGATTCTGCCTTAAAAAATCTTAAAACTCATATAATTGCCAGAACTGAGGTATCAATGCTTTGCGAAGACTAACTACCGGAAAAAAACGAAAACTGGAGCGCCGACACTGTGGCTCATATACATGATAACCTCATCAATGTGCTGCGATGTTATCAACGAAGGCGTTTGCCGCATTAAATTTAATTAAATTCTAATCTGAGATTCCGGAGAATGGTTCTTTGACGACGCTGAAGACCTAGGAACGATGGTCGAACTCCCTCAGTTCAATCAAATACCGACCCCCATCTGCAGATGGGATCAGTGGTGACATAAACAGGTCACCTTAAAATAAGTGGAGTAGCTGAGCGTCTGATGACGAAGTTTCTACCGCTCAGCAAGTCAACTGTAAGTCCAACCATCGAACTTTTTGTGAAAATGTATTTTCAGTCATTCAAAATTCAACTGATACAACAAAATTGGAGAGTTCGGGATATGCAAATCAGTACAGACGGCCAACAGTTTGGCAAACTTATTAAGAGCAGTGAGTGACATTTGAACCGATATTGGGACACAAAAAAACTTCAATTAATGCACTTTAGAACCTCGACAAGTGCCCCATTATGGCCAGCCAAACCGAAGCACTCAAAAAGTGCTTATAAGGAGTGGCCACCACTATCCCCTGATTTGACTTCTCTCAATTTCTTCGTGTGACAAAAGGTTAAAGCTATTATAACACCAGATGGAAGATTTTTTTCAGTTAATACGAAGATCAAAGTTCTATATGATTGAACAGGTCTCTTTGCGAAGCCTTCAAACGTTTTTGGAGAACATGAATAAATGCTTAGAACAAGGCTGATGTTAAACGTTCTGCTTTAAGTTAGATAAAAGAACACGCTTGAATTTAATTCAATTTCAAACGTTAGACTCTTTTCAAACTGTCCGGTTTCGACCAGATCGGAAAAAAAAAACGGACAGCGACACTTTTTTTCACCGGCGTAAAGGAGAGCATTAGATGGTGAAAATTTTTGTGGTTAAGTCTACATTCTTTCTTGCCAAATGATCGATCCTTGCAGGGGAGTGATTCAGACGTAAAGCTATTATTAAAATTTTTGGTTTTTCAATACCCGTGATAGCTTCATCTTTTCACCTTTTATGAGCTGACTTCGAAAACACTCTTAATCTTAAGCGTTGTTTTCTTTTGCATTCTTCAATTCTCGCAGAAAGGACCGTACAACCAGCGGAGATTTTTTCTACCTTGCATATCGGCCAACATTCGACTCCCCAAAAAAAGAACTGACAAGTTGTTTAGGCAAATCGAAGTTAGAGGATCTAAGTGCGCTTGAACGTCTCTGTAACGATAACACCGTCCAACAAAGAAGTTGTTTTTAGTGCGTTGTTTGGCATTGAAACGGAATCGAGTTGACGGTTTTCTATCTTAAAACCAAACAATGTAACACCTTCTTAGCCGAAATCTCTCAACGTGTTTTTTTTTTCCCACAAACATTAGTCCGAATTACATCATTACTCGTGCACTACAAATCTCCGTAACAAATGAAGCTACAAAACGTCACCATCACCAGACATCCATGTGAACCACGGTTCTTGACCATCACCTCAAGAGAAGACAATCCCGAGACCATCATAATCCCATCTTGCATTTTTCTTCAATCGAATTGTGTGCCATCCCAATCGAGCACATCCATCTTCATGCTCCCCGCATACCGATTGTCCCACTGTCGCTGTCATGTCACCATGTTTATCATCATCATATTACAAGCAACCATCGCATCGTCGACAGAACTGGTCCCTTCGGCCTTCAGCTTCAATGATGATGGAGGTGATTCCCAAGACAATTATTTGTGTCTGACAATTGAAAATTTCCATCCATGATTGTCAGGGAAAATCGGTCATGGGAAAAGGGGGCAGAGGACGACAAGTACGAGTGTAACATGAGTTCTGTGCACGTGAGTGAAGATGAATGGATTGGAGAGGACATGGACCCACAATCGAGTGAGGATTTATCCTAATGTCAAGATTTGTGATCCACTTAAGTCGATCAATTTAGTATGTTGACAAATACTCGTAACTTATCTTAATTTGGAAATCAGCTTGAGACCTATGAGCATTAGATTTGAGTGCTTCCGAGTTGAGGAAGTGGTTTTGATGAAGTAACAGATTCTCTAATAACAAATGTTATTGGATTAATTGATTGAGCCTTGAAAAAAGCAGTTCAATTTGTTTTATCGTCGTTTATCCAGAGGTTGGAGTGATTCTGTTTGGAAAAGTGATGAACTGGATTTAGGAGCTCGGAGTTCAGGCATCATGTTCAGCAAAAACTAGTTCACTGTTTGCCTTTTGACAAGTTTTGTCTAGAGACTGATTTGATGGCTTTTTAAAGTGTACCCCTAATAATTAATTAATCACTCATCAGGTCGTCGACCCCTGGAAATCTGAGTCTCAGCTAAAGCTGCTTCCCGGATCTTAGATGGAGCTTCTTGGCATCTGCGATTGCTTGATCTTGGAACCAAAGATTTGGCATTCGGCTGTGATACAATGGCACTCTTAGCTGAAGCATTGGTGTTCAGTAGTAGCATTTTGGACTAGTTCGAAGAACTCTTCTCTCTATTTAAATAAATTCTGTTTGTAAACAACTAGTTTTCGGGAATGTAAAGGCCTTTGCAGCTGATTTTTCTATAGGTTTTGATACAGTAAATACACTAAATACGACATTCATTTTTTAAGATCTTGGTTCGCGAAACATAAAACAACTATTTTCAAAGTCTTAAAGATGAATATGCTTCAATATTGAATAAGTAAGACTAAACAAACAGCACTTAAAACAATTCAGTACTTTAATGTTTAAATTTCATATAAGGAAACATATTCTTCATTCTACGAAATATTGGGCTCTGAGTTGGTTATTCTGTTAGTTAGCAGGATTTAATTGTTGAAGGTTTGGAATATTTAGCTCAGTGTTATGCATTCACAGCGAAGCCATATGCACAAAAATCTACCCAAACCACTGTTTTCCAAAACAAGAACTAAGAACTCTAGCTGGATAGATATAAAAACGCCACCCATCAGTCAGATTACTTGCGAAATAAATGCAAATTCATTGCCTAGATTTGAGTTCTCCTGTGTTGAGCAAACTGACGCTTTTAAGGCTTTTTTGAATGTTAAGTCAAATGCTGTTGGCTTAGATGAATTTCATCGTAGTTTTGTGAAGATTATTTTATCTCATTTACTTCCAGTCATCACACATGTTTTTAATATAATTCCTCTTCCTCTTTTCCATCTCAATGGAAATCATCAAAATTCTTAAAAAGCAGAGTCCGCTGAATTCTCCGCCTGAATATAGACCTATCTCCATATTGCCTTTTTTGTTCAAGTTCATGGAGAAACAACAAGCTGCTGTAAAGAACCAATCCGGATTCAGGCAGAAGCACTGCTGTATCTCCGCTCTTTTAAAAGTTACAGATTATAAGTTTCGCTTTCCTTTGACAAAGACGAGGTTACATTCTTTCTATCAGCTAATAGAAAAACAAAAAAATATATATTGTATATATTGCTTCTCTCCGGAAGCTGCAAGACTTATAAGTACCTATCTAGTAGAAAGGAAGCAAGCCATATTATTAAAAAATAAAGTATTCGAATTTATAACTTTTCATTTACGAGCTTTTGCTGTCGGTCAAAAATAGTTCTATACATTTGTAGCTTAGTCTAATTAAAGATGGAGTTTATCAATTAAATGAGGAAGGACCTCAGAAAGGATTTACTTTGGGCAGAAAGAAATTCCTTAAAGTTGAATCCACTGAAATATAGTGATATACAAAAATAAATAGATACGAATTATTTCCCAAAGATATACAGTGGAACTTATGTCTTCGAGTACGTTGATAAAGCAATCACTTATGGGTCCCAAATATTCTGCAGTCTGAGTGCCGCAATGAAAAGATTGGTTGGCTTTTTGCAACAAAATTCTCGGCTGTACTTTGGAAGCGTACTTGGATTACTTAGTCGTTAATTATTTTCATAAAATCATAGTCATTCATAATCATTTGCATAGATTCATTTATTCCAGTAATCTCGCTCACTTTCTATTATTCAACCTGATTTCTCATTTCTTACTACTGAACGCCATTTTTTCACTCATGCCATCCGCCTCTGGAATGCACTACCCCTCGACATTAGAAGACTGCACAAAACTGATCGATTTGATAAATATTTATTTCTTTATCTAGCTAGTAGGTAGAAATAAAGCAACATTTCATTTCAATAGTTATACTAAGGTGTTCTTATTACACTTTTACTATTATAAAGTCTAATGTAAATGATACAAAGTTTTGAATAATGTTAATGTAATTATAATAGGACTACCGGTTGAAAATGTCGTTATCGCACACAACTTCATATCTATTACTCTGAGGTGAATTTTGACCATGACAGCTGTCACACCAGAAACTTCATGTCACTGTTTCAATTATTTCAGTCTAGGTTATTGGTCATTAGTGAAAACACACAAGTGTTTGTAAAGCCGTAAAATATCTACATTCGTGCCATCAAAACAAGATTTGCGGGAAGTTTTAATATGCTTCTTTTATTTAAAGAAAAACGCAACCGAAGCGCATCAATTGCTTACCGAAGCTTACCCGGGCTATACTATAGACGTTAAAATATAGTATGTCAGCGGTGGTTTAAGCGGTTTAAAGATGGTGATTTCGACACCGAAGACAAAGAACGCCCCGGCCAGGTGAAAAAGTTTGAAGACCATGAATTGGAGGCATTGCTCGATCAAGATCCATCACAAACGCAAGAAGAACTTGCAAAATCACTTGGCGTCGCTCAGCAAACCATTTCCGATCGTTTGAAAGCAATGGGAATGATCCGAAAGGTAGGACATTGGGTGCCGTATGAATTGAAGCCACGAGACTTTGCATGTCCGAAATGCTGCTTGAACGCCACAAAAAGAAGTCGTTTTTGCATCGAATCGTCACTGGTGATGAAAAATGGGTACATTACGATAATCCAAAACGTCGGGCAACGTATGGATACCCCGGACATGCCTCAACATCGACGGCCGTTCAGATTATTCATGGCCTGAAAGTTATGCTGTGCATTTGGTAAGATCAGAAGGGTGTTGTGTATTATAAGCTGCTAAAACCGAATGAAACAATTACAGGCGAGGTCTACCGACGACAATTGATGCGTTTGAGCAGAGCACTGAAGGAAAAACGGTCGGAAACGGTCGCAAGAAACGATCAAGTTATTTTGCAACATGACAATACTCGGCCACATGTTGCAAATGTCGTCAAAACTTACCTTGAAACGCTCAAATGGGATGTCCTACCCCACCCGCCGTATAGTCCAGACTTTGCGCCATCCGATTACTCTCTCTTCCGATCGATGCAACATGGCCTGGCTGACCAGGACTTCCGTCATTTCGTTGATGTCAAAAAATTGATCGATTCGTGGATCGCGGCCAAACGGTCGAATTTTTCAGAACGGGTATCCATGAATTGCCAGAAAAATGGGGAAAATGTGTGGCTAGCGAGGGCAATACTTTGAATATTGAATTCATATCTATTTTTCCTCAATAAATCATTGATTTTTGAAAAAAAAACGTCATTTTCAACCGGGAGTCCTATTATATATTTATTTACTGTGGATAAAAACCTTCAATACATATTTTTCATTGATTGTTAATTTACTATCTGGAAGAAGTTTCATCATAAGACTCTTAGTCGACTCTTTGAATATTAGAAAACGTTACGGATTTCAACAAAAAACATTTGTTTGGTGCAATGGCATTTTTGAATACTTGTAGTTAGTTTTTTTTCAAAAACTTATATTTGTAATTTGTGATATCAAAAACGACATTGTTAATTTGTGGCTGTGAATCGTAATTTGGTGAAATAGGCCACCAAATAACAAATTTGTAAATTTACCCATATTATGCGGCCTGGGGATTGTGTGTTCAAAAACTAGCGACGCGTTAATAAGTAGAACATGATTTTCTAAGAATCCACCATCCTATGGCTATATTTAAAATGACTCTCGGAAGCTGTATAATTGGCATAAATAAATGCTCTATACATTTGACTTTTCATTGGCCAGTAACCAATTATAGAGTCTAAAAATATATGGCCACAATGCCGCACTGTCATACAAAATATAGAAGAAACTATTTGCGACCTTTTTAAAGAATTCCGAAGTGTGATGATGAACCCAGAAAGAAAAAAAAAGGATATCGCTCTACCTAAAACTTATGTGGATTTTACCTTGATATACTATAGATTGTTTTAAGCAGCTTGCTTATCACTGATGTCTAGCTTCTTATTCAATGGAAAGGATTTGGTTTTTCCAAAGATGAAATCAAAAGTCTAGTCTTCGTTTATAAAGAAGTCCGGTTATGAAAAATTCTTTCACAATTCTTTCAAGAGGCACAGGCTCCTGGGCTCTCTACCCCATTGAGTTGTACCGCGAAAGTGTTGGCTTTGTCTGATATGCTTTGTCACCTAAAAGCCTTCCTATACTTCGATTTCAAAGGTTTGGTCTTAAGTGGTCTGGCACTTGCCCTAATGTTCGATATCGACTGCTCAAGAATTGGCAGGTGACTCACCCTCAATTGAGATATCGCTAGCCGGCCGTTTCAAAGATTGTCTCAGTTTAGCAGGTCACATTCAAACCGCAAATGTGACAAATGTGCAAAAGTAGCAACGACAGTTTTAGTGGCTGTCAGAAAACTTGTACTGGGTACTCTTTCGTCGAGTTCCTTTCAAGTGATGCTCCAAAGCTTTTGTTGACAATATCTTAGTTATCAGAATAAGCTAAGACTGGGGCTTTCGCTAAGGCATGATAGATCCTACCAACAGAACCTAGTTTAAGCATTTTGTCTGGTGACTAATCAGGTTGGACAAGGAAGTTAAGATGCCTTTAAACTGAATCAAGAATGCTTTCCTGTACGAGGTTTTATGCTGGCCATTGGTCGTTTATTTCTTCACCTATGACCTGACGAAATACTGACTCTATCCCTAAGAGGAAGAAAGGCAAGTTACTAAAATTTCATCGGGCCAGATTTTCAAAATTTGCAAGACCCAAGACCCTAAGAAATACCTTTTTCAAGGCGCCCAAAATCTTCGGGATAAGTAAAAAGTGTGTTATGGTTGGGATGACGACCTCAGTCGATTTTTCTCATTGGTGCAAAAAATGACATTCAAATAAAAAGACATAAATAACGTAAAAAAAGATCAGTAAGAAGTTGTCAAGCCTAATTTGCCACTCACATTTACAGCCCCGCTAATTTATCATTTTTAACAAATCATAGATTTCGACTTGACACATTTTAAGGCCCACCCACCCACTTGTTGGTATACTAACTTGATCTCCTTGTTCCACAGACAATTGGTATGGCCGCCTCTATCGCGTGCTGATTAGCCAAATAGGCTTTCCGTTGGTCAGGTGACGGCGTATACGGCAGACCCTGTGCATTCGTCCGAATAATAACATTACTCTTGGGCACTGCCTCACTAGCCTCACTGCCATTATCAAAACTTCCACTCGCGCCACTATCACGACTGATCCACAAAATTTTACCACAATTGCCAATATCACAATCGACACCGACGCCGCCGTGACCATCGCGTCTCCGACCCGTCGTACTCGGCGTCGCAGCCGTCATCGTCGTCGTTATTGGCGTCATAAACTCGTTAGCACCGCGATTTGAATAATTATAACCGCCAATAGTATCGGAATCGGCACCAGTGTTGGCCCCATCCGCACTCAAAAGATTCCCACAGCTTCGATGATGCATTGGCCTCTGACTATGACTATGACTTCGACCATGACTATGATTGCTTCGTTGCTGAGGCTGAGCCATTGGCCCAGAACCCATCTGTTGTTGCTGTTGCTGTGGTTGTATCACACTCCGTCGATTCAGTGTGCCCATACTTCGGCTCTGGCTCATTGAGCCATTCGCAACACCACTACCACCGTTTCGATTCTGATGAATTTGTGTATTGTTATTGGCGTCCAGCGGATTCTTGGCATGCCAATAGCTCTTGCTGGCATTGTTGTGACCAGTTCGAGCCTCGAGAGTGCCACTCTCACTGCCTGCCGTACTATCGCGACCACCGCCCTCGTCGAAGTACTCCTGGTATGGATTGTGGTAGTATGAAGCCGGAATGTATCCCGAATGAGGGAAGCTTTTCCGATGCATCTTGTTACCCGCTCAAGATCAGGAACCGAACGCAAAACACTGAACACTGTACACACGATGTGACCGCACTGATTTCTCAACCTACATTGAAGCGGTCGCGTGGAAAGAAAGTCAAAAACAGTGCCGTCACTCGGATCTATTTCTTTCTTATTTCTTTTTTGCTGTTTCTTCTGCTTCTGATCTTCACAGCAACAACAACAAAGGTTCTTAACTTCCGCGAGAATTCGTAACTTGTAACTAATGCGGCTTGCTATGAGGTATGAGGCGGCACTTCTTCGTCACAACACAACACAACACAATCATCGAGTATCTCACGGAAGAAGACCGACAGTTGTTGCCGTTGGCGTTGGCGTTGGCGTATCTCTCGACACTAAGCCAATTAGCGCAGGGAGTACTCTGCGACACAAACTAATTGGATTATTGAAAACGAAAAATCTGGAAGGCACGACAACCCTTCGGCGGCGTTCCGTCACTTAATTGTTTGTTGGCCTGGTCCTCGTTTATTTCATAACTTCACTTCACTTTTTCTTCAAGTTCAAAGGTGCTTCTTCACGTATGAGGCTCTATCATCTTTTTGAATCTCACGTGTTGTTTTGACGACGACGTCGACGTTGCGTTGGTTGGAGCGGATGGGAAGGTTTCACAACAACTGCTGGCGTTCATAACAAAAGTGGTGAAAGTACTGAAAGCTGTTAGGGGTTGCAAGCGCCAGTCAGGGCTGCAGTAAGGGTTGAAATTATGGTGGCTTGTGCTATGGTTACGGGTTTGTTGTGTTACGTGAAATTTCATTCAAAGTCTGATGGGGAGGCTTATTGCCTCGGCAGAGAGTGAGAGTTGCGCGAAGGTACTTTGGTTCTATGACGACGTCAACAATGAGGACGATGTGGTTGGGCTCTATTTACGGTTAACGGCTGGTAATTATAGCACAAGCAACAAATGACACACAAATGTTTGACGTTCGTTCGCAGTTGGTTATGGATTTTCGCTAAAAAAAAATATTGCGGTTATAAAAGAAATTACCTAAATTCAAAACCAGAATGAGAGAACGGCAGGGATAGTGGCAAAATAAGGGCAATGGTTCTATTTGAATTGGAGTAACCGATGGTGGTTTGAATTGAGGTTGAGGTATCAACATGGCATTCAAAGTGGGGCATGAATTGAATGTTTCACCGGACATGTAGGACGGACATTCGAGTTGTATGTAGAAATAAGGGACTAGGCTAACGTTTTTTTGTAACAAAAACATGCAACTGACAGAGCTGAGGACTTTAAAGTCACGACGATTATGAAATGACTTTCTTTGAATATCGGCAAAAAAAATTATATTTAAATTGTTAAGTACACTTTCTATCAAGCTAGAAAGTTGAAATTTGCAAATGGATTCGGTATCAACAGTTTGTAACAAATGAAAAAATGTGTCCTTCATTAAAGGAGCAGGGAAAATAACAAAAAAAAAAACAACTTTACGTTATTAACTACGCTTAATTAAAAATTCAAAAACCCTAAAACTACGATCGCAAATATCGCATCCAGGAGTTTCAAAAGCAGTTCACTGTCAGATTTTATTCCTTTCGTTCTCAAGAACGACACGATGTTTCTTGAAACTTTTCTAATGTATTGTTTTCGGTAAAACAACCTATTCCAATGTGTGTCTCTTTAAACTGAACCTTCTCTTCTCCTCAACTACAAGTCCTAAATCGTCTCATTGCCCTTCATCGCCACACTTTAAAAAGAATCACGTTCAGGATCCTTGTCACCTCTTCGAACACTTTGAAGACACAGTGTCCCTTTTTTAAGGCCCACTTATTCACAAACCAAACAAGCCTCCAATCGATGGACAATATTTTCTGTCACGCTTAAGAGATTGCTTCATATACACTTCCGTCGATAAGTTGCCGGACAGTACAAAGAAATCAAAGATTTTAACATTAAACTTCTCGTCAAATTAACAGATCTAGAGGTGCTTTCCACTTTTCATGTTTTCAGTTTGTTAGTCCAAGCGTTCTAGCATCTGAATTGCTTGAACTTTGAAGTTTAAAACTGACACCGGATCAAATAAGCTGTTACACACTGTTGTCGAGCACATGTACATCTCCACGATATTGAAAAAGTTCAGCTTGCAAAATGTCTGAACCCTTGACTTGCCTTTCAAGAGATTTCTTTTGGCCATATCAACTTCTTTTACGGTGCCTAAAGTTGTATTTTTAGGGTTCCGTACCTCGAATGGAAAAGACGGAACCCATATAGGATCACTTTGTTGTTCGTCCGTCCATCTGTCTGTCAAGACCCTTCTGCTCAGGAACGCATAGAGGTATCAAGCTGGAATTTTTTATCAAAACTCAGGTCTACTGTCCCTTGTCAAGTTTCTAAGCCTACGCAATAAAAGATTCAGCCATTTATGCCGCAAATTTTTCGACACTTACAAGGGAATCGAAGCCTGCAGGGTACTTCCCGTGAACTCAGAATCTTGAGATTTGGTAAGAAGCTAAGTCTTATAGCATAAATAAGGGAAAAATTGCGAAAACTGTAAATTTTTAGTTACATATGTACATAATATAATAAAAATATTTTTAATAATTTAAAACTTACTACCCCTTTCCTCATGAACGCGTAGAGATATCAAGTTGAAACTTATGTCAAAAACTCAGATCTATAATACCCTTAAGCTGTAACAAAATCAAACTTCTATGTCAACACAATAAAATGGAACAGAAATTTTAGCCGCATATTTTGAAACTCACAACTACTCGCAAGGGAATCAAAACCCAATTTCAAATTGTGATTCGTGTTCCTACAATATTTTATTTTGCAAGGCTGCTGCAAGGTTAGTGTACGCATTTCAGTTATAAGGAGTTTTTCAACAGGGACAATACAAAAGTAGAGCGACAGGAACAGCAAACGACGCCATATTTCTTGCCGCTCTTTTGACATTTCTCTTCAGTAAGGTTTGCCATTTCATGATGGAAGGATACACGAGCCAACAACGAGTCAAAATTATTAAAATTGACTACCGAAATTCGGAGTCAGTAGCCTCAACGTAAAGAGCGCTACGTCCAATTTATGGTCGTCATAATCATCCTAGCAGATCAACAATTGAGCGTCCAGTGGGAAAAATTTAATCCACAGGCACAGTACAAAATGTTCCCGTGCCAGTGAGACAAAGAAGTGCCCGTAGTGTCGAGAATATTGCTGCCGCTAAGGCTTCAGTTGCAGAAAGCCCAAATGTGTCTCTCACACGTCGTTCTCAAGCGTTGGACATCTCTGTGACGTCGTTGTGGTAAATTTTGCGAGAAGATCTTGGCCTACATCCTTACAAGATTAAATTGATGCAAGAACTGAAGCCGCTTGACCACCAGAAGCGTCGTATGTTCGAGAATTGGGCTGAGCAACAACTTGAAAATGATTCGGATTTTCATCGAAAAATCATCTTCAGCGATGAGGCTCATTTCTGGCTGAATGGCTCCATCAATAAACAAAATATGCGGTATTGGTCAGGCAGCAATCCACACGTACTCCATGAGTCACTATTGCATTCCGAAAAAATTATGGTTTGGTGTGGTTTATAGGCCGGTGGCGTCATTGGGCCGTAATTCTTCCGTTATGATCAAGACCAGCACGTTACTGTGAATGGGGATCGATATGGACCTGGAGGACATGTGGTTCCAACAGGACGGCGCCACAAGCCACACAGCGAATGTCAGAATCAATTTATTGGAAACCAAGTTTGGAGAACGTGTTATCTCACGAAATGGTGCAGTCGCTTGGCCGCCTCGGTCGTGCGATTTGACGCCGTTAGACTATTTCCTGTGGGTCTACGTCAAATCTATGGTCTATGGCAACAAGCCAGCGACGATTGATGAACTTCGAACGAATATCGAACGTGAAATTGCAGCAGTATCGGCCGATTTATGCTTGAAAACCGTCGAAAATTGGGTTCAGCGTCTGGACTTCTGCAAGCGTGCCCGTGGTGGCCATGCAAAAGAAATCGAACGTACTTTCACAGGAATAAAGAATTTCATTGATATCCAAAACCGTTTTTGTTTTATTTAAAAAAAACTTTTGTAGCGCTCTTATTGAAAAACCCAATATTATATAGTAAAACAGATGATATTTGTAATTATAAAATAAAGAATCACTGAAACGATAAAGAGACCTTTTTTTTAAAAAAATACCAAAACTATGACTCGATTGTCGTGATGGGTGAACTTTTAACCTTAACTTTAAGCCTATAGGTTTGTACGGAACCCTCGGTGCGCGAGTTCGAATCGCACTTGGCGGTTTGACTTGGCATTTTCTTTTTGTTTTCTTAACCTATCATTTTCTTTGGGTCGTTTTCATTAAATAGGTGCAGGAAATGCTGCTTAAATATTTTCAAATTCTTTCAGTGGTTGCCAGTTTTGTACTCTGAAGCAAGATTTTTGTAGGGGAGGTTTGCATCTTGGCTTCCATTCCGAAAATTATCTACCGCGAAACCTTTGATACTTCGGAAGCCGGATAGAAACATACGAAGAGCCTTCTATAAAGCATTTTAATTTTTTGTGACAATTTGTCGACTTAAGGGTACATCGATGCTTGGGAAGTTCCCCAAACGGGCACTTTTCAACACAGTTTATTTTGCTTTATAATTTTGATATCATTTCTTTCTCGATTTTAATAGGAAACCATTTCATAAACTCGATCATTTCTGCTTCTTCTTTGAGGATATTTGTGATTTTTTTCAAATTGTTGTGTCAAAACACTCCCGATACAGACGCACCTTGTTTGCCCGTCTGTGTTTAAACTGTCGATCGACCATTTAGCTCTTAATCATTTGAGCTTCAAAGAGTTTAAGATTGAAAATTCGTTTCAATGTCGTACACCGATAGTGTGTGAAAATCGTGCCAAATATTCATTTCGATATATATAAAGAGTCATTTATGCCAAATTTTTCCACTCGTGCTGGCAAATGTCCCACAACAAAAAAACAAAATAAATATTTTTTCTCAAACGTTGGTGCGTGATTTTCTTGCATGACAAACCTTCTCTCGTTACCCAAACGTACATATTTATGTATCTACAAGCAATCTGAATTACCGCATCGTTACGACTGGTGAATTTCGAGTTTTCTTTGTTTATTATTATTATTATTATTTTTGGTTTGGGCCGAATACCTGCGTGATTCGCCATAAAAACGACCGACGTGCTGTTATGTTTTGATCTTCTTACTAAATGCCAAGCCTCTGACAGAAGGCATTCTTCATGTAACCCGAAATCAGATTACAATCATCCTCTAACGGCCACAGCTTCGCAATTATACGAGTGAACTTCAAAGTCGTCTATAAAAAAACAAAATTTGAAAAAAAAGTCTTACCACGCACAAACCTAAGAGGTTCCTAATCACAACTTTTCAACCTCGTTACGCAGCAAGAAATTTAGAAAAAAAATCAATAAGAAGCACTCCAGAATCGCTTTTAAGGTTACGCATCGAACCCGCGACGTAAAGGCCTACACTCGACCATAATTGTTGTATCTCAATCGAGAAGAGAGGCAGTCGGTTTTTGATTTAAAAAAAATGTATCTAGAACCTTTTCGCATTAGCAAGAACGGCACTTCAGTGTCATGTCCAAGTTTCCAAGGTTTTTTTTTTTTTTAGTAAGAATTTCGGAATTCACTCACCCAAATTGTTAAGTCCATTCGAATCTAAAGAAACACCTTTGGTGGGTGGCACCGGTGGTGGCGGTACTTCGTCGTCGTCTAAACATAAACAAACAGAAAAAAAAAAAACAAAACAAAAACAACAAATATTTAGATGAACGAGTAATTTTGTGTTGGGTGAAATTATGTTTGTATGTCGCGCCAGTCAACGGTTAGATGCGATTCCAATTCCAACTTCCATGGTTAACCAAAACAAGCGAAAGACAGCAAAAAAAAAAATGAATAGAACGATGTCACTGGCGAAGGAAGCAGCAGCGTTGTGTATAGTTTGCTTTAGTTTTTTTTTAGTTTAATAAAATTAGAGCAGACCTTCCCTCCAGGCATCCGGTAGGAGAGGTAGAGTGAATTTACTGTAGCTTGTTCCATGTTGACATGTTGTCGTTCAAGGGGGTTAATAAAATTAGTTCAAACTAGAGTCAACCAAAAAAAAAAAATAGAATTACAGAAAAGCATGTATGAAGCGCTAAAGCAGGAGTAAGTGTATGCATGTTATGCATGCGGCATGTCAAAGGAGCTCTATGGCATTGAGTGAATATGTTGAGTGCCTCTAACCCCATTTTCTGTTGCTGTTTTTTTTTTTTTTTGTTTATTGTGATGTATTTTAATGAGTTCAGTTGTGAGTTGTGATGTCATTAATGATGTTGTCTGGAAGCAAATAATTTCGAATCTTAAAACAAAAGCGGGGAGCCGCCGAAACCACCCTCTGAAAGTCCAACTGAAATCACTGTAATTGAATGAGAATGAAGGCGGAAGCCGGTGTTCAAAGAGAACATTTTAAAGTCAAGGACTTTCAGTCTGCCTTTGAAATTCTCTGATTATTATTATTACTATCATTATTATTATTATTATTATTATTATTATTATTATAATTATTATTATTATTATTATTATTATTGATTTAGTTGGCACTATCTCTACAACTTGTAGGATATCCTTCACCTGTCTTATTTGGTTGTTAAGCAAGACTAGGCTCGGATTGGCATGCGGGACTAAGACCAAACACAACCATTTTCGTTATAAATTATAACGACAGAAATTCCCTCGCTATTCGGCAGCTATCCAATATTACAGCCTTTTGCATATTCTTTATTATTATTTTTATTATTTAATATATTATTATTATTATTATATTATTATTATTATTATTATTATTATTATTATTATTATTATTATTATTATTATTATTATTATTATTATTATTATTATTATCATTGTTATTATTAATATTATTATTATTGTTATTGTTATTATTATTAATGTTATTACTATTATTATTATTACTTTCATAATTATAATTATTATGATTATTATTTTTATTAATGTTAAAATTATTGCTTCTATATTCGTCTCTAGTACTTAACAGCCTCAGCGTCAACATATAACTTTCCTGTCCCGTTTGAATGCTGGCCTCCTAAGATGCCTTCAACTTAGTCAGATGAGTCAAACCGCTAACCGTGATGGGGCGAGAGTTCAGGTTCCCTGAATAATGGAGCGGAAAGAGTGGGAAGAACTGACTTCGAGGGTAGTCCAAAGCTACCCACACGAACTTATTTATGAGACCCTGGAACAGCGGAAATGCTGATGGACGGACTCTTACTAAAAGCTAGAATAAGTGATGTGGCCCAATACGATTCGCAATGTTAACTACAGCAAGTGCATGGCAGTAGTTCTACGGGGAGTTGCCATAATTTTTCGGGGTCAGCAGTGCTGGAGGTAGTTGGAGCTTCGGCTCAGAAAGCGACAAACAGCTTGAATTGCTGAGTCTGGAAGCCCGGTAAAGGCGATGGAAATAGAAGAGCTGCTGCACAGCTCTCCTTAGTGGATAACACAAAACTTTGTTTAGCCGAGATTTTGCTGAGATCAATTAATTCCTTGCCCGATTTTTAACGTGGCACATGGGGGGGATCAGTACAAAAATGGACTTGCCCACGCAAACTCTCGGGCGTTGCGAGCTCTCTCTTTGTTCAGTGTCTAACCAAGATCCGTAGACTTGCCAACTGCATTAGAAAACAAAAGATAGAACCCAACTTACAAAATTCTGGTAAAGACGATAAGTTCATTATTGCAATCCTTAACCGTCATCATATCTTGAAATCACTTTAATACGTTGTGGATGAAATAAGGCAAAGTTTAGATAAGAGAGAACTAACGTTCTTGACATTGCTTGACTTTTCGAAAGCTTTCGACACCATTAATTATACAGTCCTGTGCCGTAAGCTCTTAAGGAATTTTAAATTCTCAAATCAGTCAGTGAGGCTCATTAACTCATATTTAACTGGAAGACATCAATCGGTTGTAGTAAACGAACGTATATCAAATTTTCCTGCAATGACTAGTGGTGTTCCGCAGGGTTCTATACTAGGGCCTATCTTGTTCTGCATATATGTATGTGACTGAGCTGCCTAATTAAGTTAAGCACTGCTCCATTCACATGTATGCAGACGACGTCCAATTGTTCACAAGTTGCCCATTATACTCAAAAGAGGAATCCGCTTTCAAAATGTACGATGACCTTTACAGCATTGTGGTGAGGGCTAAGGCTCATAGTCTTTGCTTAAACCGCAGTAAATCAAAGAAAATTGCCATCTTTCGGAGTCTGTTGGATTTAAAGAATTTTCCTTCAATCAAACTTGGACAGTCTAGCATAGAGTATGTGAACACCGCCAGAAATCTGGGAGTAATATTTAACCGCAATCTTTCTTGGGATAACCGCGTTAACGTCACAATTGGAAAAGTTTATGGGCTTCTGCGAGTCCTATGCGCAACTCAGTCCCTTATGCCTATTAAAACAAAATTAATCCTTGCAAGATTAATCCTTTTTTGTAATGTCGACTACAAAAGCAAAAGAAAGCTCTTACTTTACGTACTTTGTAACCGATTTATATATAGTATAGTACAACAAATCGATAGCTTGATGAAGGATAACCTCATCTTCGGTTACTTTACGAAAAATAAATGGACCTCGATCGACATCTTTTACACATTTGACAGAAGCTATCATAAGATTGAGATTTCCCGGGCTGAAGAGCTCAAATTAAAGTTTGTAACTGCGCAAAAGAGAAGTTCAAGTTTTCGATCCACGAAGTGACAGTTTAGAAATGGCCAAGCTTGGAATGTTTTGTGATACTAATTTGAAGAAAATTGGATTTTTCACTAAAAATGAATTGAACTTTGAAACTTTCCCAAGGACCTAAATATCTGGATGTTTTACTGGATTCAAAAAAGTGGCATTAATGATAGAGTGAATAAGGTAATCCGTGCTTTCTACCTATGCAAGAGAACCTGCGGCAGGAATTGGGGCATGCGACCCAATAACGGTCGAATACTTTCCTACGGCTCTAGTGCAGGGTGGAAAGCAGCGGAAAAGGCCAGCTATACCCAAAAGCTGAAAAAAGCACAAAGCCAAGCTTGTCTCTTTATTGCAGGAGCAGTAAGATCAACGCCTTAAGCAGATCTTGAGACTATGCTTGACCTCCCCAATATCGTTGCGTATCTAAGAGTACGATTCGATTGACAGAATCTTACACTTGGAAGGACAATGGAGACAAACGCGAATACTGATTAAGCTTCCTAACCGAAGCACATGGCACTCAAATCTTCACCGATGGATCAAAGATGGAAGAAGAGGACTGGTGCTGGAGTTTTCTGCAATACATTGCTAACTCGTACTGACTTCCAATTGAATGTAGTGTCTTCCAGGCTGTTTCGACAGCACAAACAGAAAATAGTGCTCCTATAAGAGTGATTATTTTTATGGACAGCGAAGCGGAAATAAGAGCACTTAACAAGGATACCATAAAATTGAAGGTTGTGATAAAGGCGAGTATGGAACTCTAGGGACGATTCAGATTGGGCGTTGCCTACAAAGACTATTGCGGGAGCTGCCAGGATGAAGAGAATATGAAGACCATTAAGCACCTCCTTTGCGACTTTGCAAATGCGCTGTAGGTTGGGACAGACTTCGGTTCCACTCAAGGACTTAATGAGTTTCATAAGGAGCACCAAATGGTTTCACTATGAACCATAACAAAGTTCTAATAAGGACATAGCTTGGGTAATTGATAATTTTAGGTCTCCAAGGTTACTGCCAACTTTAGGAAGTTCATCCCCTTGAACCTGACCTAATCTAGAAGTTGACAAGCAATGCGCCATGCCTAGGTTTATAAATAGAAACTTTAAAACATCAATAAAATTGATTGATAACAATTTAGACATCTACAGACCCGATCTTTCGTTCGAGAGGTCCATAGTTAATATTCAAAAACTGGGTCGCCTGTAAACCTAAGAATACATCATCTGTGCAGAGCAAAAGACAAAGTGGTGCAAAAAATAGTTTAAACTTTGAACCTTTAAACTTGACAGCTGATGTCTTCTTACTTCCACCTGGCGGTGGCTTCTTCTTCGTCAAGTCCTCTCCAGAATCCGGAACATAGCGTGCTTTTGGACGATGAATTGAAGGATCGAATTTCTGATTGGCAAAGAAATCAAAACGTGGTTTCAAAATTGACGTCACCCTTGCCTTGGCTTCCTTTTGCCTTGACTTTGGCGGCGATATGGAACGTGATCGAAAATGCCTCTCGTGACGTTTGATTCCCGTTATCGGCATTGACAAAGATTTTGCTATCTGCTCATGCAGTGGCAGTTTAGACCGGATATCATTGTCCAAACGTTTCGGGTACTTGTGAGCTATCCAACTAGCAGTGAGATGAGCAGAGATGTCCCTCAGCTCTGGGCTTGAGGTCCCCAAGCCCGGTTGTTCCTGAACCGTTTCCCTGTCTGGTGATGTTTCAAATATGCAACGAATACGTTCCACTTCACCAGAGTGAAGCGTCGCTTGTTGTCGTACCGGACTGGGGCTGCGGGACTTCATCATTTCTTGCTTCAGGGAGGCGGTCTTACTGATGATATCAATGTGCGGCATAAGACGATCCTCCTTGCGCAAGGGCATGCGTTGAATCGGCGAACCAGGCTTTCGAATGCGACTACGTCCACGACCTGCGGAGGTTTGCACCTCAAATTTGTGCGTGATCCATGAAACGTCCCCGACTTCGTGCTCCCGCACGACAGTCTTAAAGGTGTCTTTTGATCCGTCGTTACTGAGTTCCGGATCGCTGCGCACCTTCCGCAGCGGGCTAATCGCAAAAAAATGCTTCTTCTTTTTTGGACGGCCGAGGCTCTCGAACTTGTCTTTGATTTTGCGTACTTCGCCCGTATGGACACGCTGGAGGTACGAGTGCCCGGGAGGTTGCGGCGATACACTTCGGGAACGAAACAGGGTTTCCAAGTTCTCAATACTGCCATCACGAGAGGCGGAGAGTGTCAAAGATGTACTACGGTGCTGGTCTTGCTTCGTCTCGTGGTAGATTGTCTCATCGGGAGGTGGTGGAGGACGAGGTAAAGGAAAATTTATCCGCGAAGACTCCCGTTCGCCAAAGAGGTCTTTGATATCTGTTACCGAGGAGCTGAGCTCGCAATGTCGGTACGCTTCGGATTGAGCTCGAGCCTTGATGTTCTCCTCGATGACACGCATGACTTCGTCTTCATCTGGCGAGGAGTCCTCTCGGGCATGATAGATGGTCTTTGGCGGTTCCTCAAACTTTCGGTCCTCGAAGTATTGGATTTTTTTCGAGATTGTGTCGTCGGGCTTTTCAATGGTCTCCGTGGTAATCGTGTCTATATTCAAGGCGCCTTGTGACAGGTCTTTTTTGCTTTCAATAATTTTGCGTTTGGGCTTCGAGGGTGCTGGCTTTTTGGTCTGCAGCAAATCCTTCGGTAGTGGTGGGGGCGGCGGTATGTCCGGCATGGTAATTTTGGCATTCTCGGCAGCTATGGCACCCCGAGTCTCACGAGCTAGCATGACAGGAGATCCAGAACGAGCTTTTCCTTGAATCTCACGACTAAAAGTCTGCGACAGCCTTCTTTTTTCGGACTCTGTGAGCTCGCTCTCGAATTTTCGTACTTCTTGCGATAGTCGATCAAAGGTCTTACGTGGAGGTGACTTTTCATGGGCTTCTTTACGTCGTAAAACCGGTCCAATGAGCTCCTCCTTAGAGATGGACGAGTTGCAGCGAACTTTGAGGGCATTAGCCGGTGACTGTTTGTCGACCGTGATGACATACTCCTCCGTGACATCTGGCTTGGCTTTGGGCTCAGAGGCATTGTATATTTCATGTAACTGCTGTGTGATCTTACTGACTTGATCCTTGGAGAGCGTGCTAATCAAGCGGTTACTCAAACACAACGGCTTCTCGGCGGCAGCTGATTCGGATTTGACTTTTTGGATGCCAAAAGATCCGCTGTCCGGATTGAACTTGATCTCCATGCTTGATGCCAGATCGGCCACGGAACTTCCCCTCCAATAGGGCTTGTATGTATCTTTCTTCGACTCGAGTTCGAGTCTTTTTGACTCGTCCAGCCATTCCTGATGAATCTTTTTTTCAAAGTTTTCCCTCAAATCTTCCACAGACTTGTCCTTCGATCTAAGTGACAGATCCTTGGTCTCAGTCCACTTAACGTCTTCAACGTCCTTGGGTCGAAAGAGAAAGTCCTTTTGTTTTTGGTCTTCTTTAAGTCTACCCACGAGGTAGTTCAACTCCCTTTCGGCACGTTCATGGAAGCGTATCTTACGCCACTCTTCAAAATCGATCGCTTGTCCCTCTTTCCGGATGGGCTTGAGACTTGTAGCCGAAGTGGCACGCTCTAACTGGCCAACCCTCTCTAAGGTGCTATAGAATCTGTTAAGGTCTATAAATCGGTTGGAGTTTTTCGACCGGCAGCTGGGACTGTGGCGTTCAATGTACTCTAGCGAGTTTGCGCTGTGGGAGATTTCATCGCAGTCGTAGAGACTGCGTTTAGACCTGTCGTCGGCACTGCTAAGACTGCTAGCTCGGATCACCTTCCCGGTATCCCCGCGTTGACTGTCACGAAAACTCTGAATGCGACGTCTCGATGGAGACCGCATTTCGCGAGTCTGCGGGACACGAATCTCCCGTGTTGGAGAGAACTCTCGCGGGAAAACTCGAGCTGGGGATGCTGGTCTGGCAATGTCGGTAACAACTCGAGCTGTACGAGGTTCGCTTCGGCTTCTTTGCTCATATTGCCACACTAAGTCTTCCGTGCGGCCTCCGGGATAGTCTCCGAACTCAGAGGTTTCATCGTCACTTTGGAAATGCTCAACGGATTCGTATTCTTCAACAAATTGCGGTCTTCCCGGCGGGCTTAAACTGCGACACTGTTGATAGGATAAGTGTCTTGAGTCGCTGATGGATTTACGAATAGGCAGGGACATGGTATTCCAGTACTTAGCCTTTTCCGAAACCGAAGATTGGCGAAGCTGGTCGTCTGCTTTGGAAGGAGATAAGCCGCGCATGAAGAGATTTTTGAAGAAATGATTCGTTCGAATGAGTTTCTGTTGACTTGGAATGGCTTTGGCAATCTTCTGTTTTGCTTCTGAGCTTTCCTTGATCTTACGCATAAGATTGGTGTCACTTTTGCTTGAGCTTATTGTGATAGGTTTCCTCTTCGCTTTGTCGACTTCTGTTGGTCGGGTGATTGTGAGTGGTTTCTTTGGAATGGGCTTGACCTTTGAGGCAGTTGAATCGACTGAGAACGTTGAGCTTGTCCTGGCCAGACTTACAGTCGACGTGGTCTTAGTCATGGGCCTTGATGTACACTTTTCTGACAATTTGCTCGATTGAGACTTTGATCTTACAACCGTAGTCTTGACTGCCGAACGAGCCGATGTTGGGGTTGGAGCCTTTCTGGCTAATAGGACCTCCTTTCTTGTTGGACTTGGAACCCTCCGAACAACATATGTGGACATATACGACGACTGAACTGGCTTTGTTGGAGACAGCACCCTTGGAGCTGACTTGCTTCTTTCCATCGGGAAGGCATAGGACCGCACAGCTCGTTTGACCTGATCGGGCGATTTCAAAGTTGGGTCACGGAGGATGTTCGTACTGGCAGTGAAATCAGTCCGTATAGATGGCAAGGTCTCTTCAATGCGTTTCTTTTCCTCTGCAAACGAGCGCTCTTTAGACACACTTCGACCGAAAGCAACTGGACTTCGACTACTTGTCCGGAGAGTACTTAACCTCGAAGCACTTCTCACAGGACTGCATGCACTCAGTCGAACTGTTTGCTGCTTCCTGGACACTCTTGCATCTTTTGACTTATCCTCTTTGCCTGAAGCATTCACTACTGCTCCGGCAGACTTTGATCTAACCAAAGGTTCCGTCCGCCTCACGGTCTTTCGCAAAGTTATAGTTCCATATTTGGCCGGTCTTGGCGGCGGTGGTGATACAGCGTCCTTTGTTTGAAAACACGCCTCATGACGGCTCGAGTTCGCCGAAGTTGGACGCCTAACCTCCGACGAGGAAATCCTCAAAGCCATGCTAGTTGTCCGGGTGCGTGATGACTTACGGTTTGGTGGCAGTGGCGGTTGATTCATCGGGATGAATGATGGCACATGTTTCGGAAATGGCGCAAACATATCTATTGGACGCGACAGATTCGTAATGGGATAGCAGATGAGTTCGCGTTGCGCAGCGTGCGTCGTTTCGGAGGATCTCTTCTTGGACATAGCTTCTTTGCTATGAACTCGAATTTTGGTAAGTGTCGGCGTTATTGGAAGATATTCGAATTCTGTTTCTGTAAAAAGTAAAATTCCAGCGGGGGTTTTTTTTAGACAAATTTCATTAGAGCGTTTTCCAAACTGGGTGTAACACACGGTGCATACCTTTTTTGTAGGCTGATGAAAAACAATAGTGACTTGACCCGATTGCGATTGACACTCTGTGGGTTTCACTTTAAAATTGAGTTTAAATTATTTGAAAAAGTGAAGGTTTTCGTGTTCATTGGAAAACAGAGTGTAGTGTGAAGTGTTGTGTATTTTTAAGTGGTGTGAAAAAAGTTGGTGTTTAAATTTGTATTTCAAAATTCTTAAAGATAGATATTAAGGATTACTTTAACCGTCAATCATTTATGACTTCCTTCAATGCAATCATATTCTTTGCATTTATTTGAATATTTTGAATTCATTTAAAATAAATAGCAACGAGATGCATACAAGGTACAAGTTACAAAATAAAAACTAATGTCGTGGTACGTGTTTTCCGTCAGTACTGCTTTCAAAAAGATGACCCACTGGCCACGCATTTCCAACATTTTCAATAGAGGAGCTGTCATTAACCTGTGCTCGAATATAAAGGTTGATTTTTTAGCTATTATCTTTTTGGCAACACTGGTTAAAACAGCTGACGCACTTTTCGTGTTTTGTTTCACTGTCAAACATCTTCAGATTGGTCTAGAATTTAACCATGAATCGTCTTACAAACGAACAACGCTTGCAAATTATTGAATTTTACTATCAAAATGCGTGCTCTGTTAAGAAAGTTCATCGCGCGCTTCTTCCATTTTATGGTCAGTTTAATCGACCCACTGAAGCGGCTATTCGGGCTATTGTGACTAAATTTCGCACCAAATTTACATTGTTGGACCAACACGCTTACGAAGAGTGCGAACTGAAGAAAATATCGCAGCTGTATCGGCCAGTGTTAATGATGACCATCAATTATCGATTCGTCGCCGTTCGCAGCAATTGGGCCTCTTTTACTCAACAACGTGGAAAATTTTGCGGAAGGACTTAGGTGTGATGACTTCCAAAATACAGCTGGTGCAAGAATTGAAGCCGAACGACCCACCGAAACGTAAAATTTTTGGTAAATGGGCTCTTGGAAAGTTTGCCGAAGATCCATTTTTTTACCGAAAAATTGTGTTCAGCGACGAAGCTGTCGATTTTGGAGTGAATATCAGCCAGAAGCTGGTGGCATCATTGGACCGTACGTCTTCAAAGATGATGCGAATCGTAACGTAACTGTGAATGATGAGCGCTACCGTGAGATGATATCCAACTTTTTTTTTCCCCCAAAATGCAAGAGCTTGACTTGCATGACATGTGGTTTCAACAAAACGGTGCCACATGCCACACAGCACGCGCAACAATGGACTTATTGAGAGGCGAGTTCGGTGAACATTTTATTTCACTTTCGGGACCGGTCAATTGGCCGCCTAGATCGTGCGATTTAACGCCTTAAGACTATTTTTTGTGGGGCTATGTTAAAGCCCGCTTCAATTGACGCATTGGAAGACAACATTGAAGCATTTATTTGTGAGATACCGGCCGAAATGTTGGAAAGAGTATGCCAAAATTGGACTAAGCGGATGGACCATTTGAGGCGCAGTCAAGGTCAACATTTGCATGAAATAATCTTCAAACATTAAATTATATGGACCGTACTATCGATTCAAATAACGATTTCATGCATTTTTCTGAGTTTTATGTGTTTTTTATTTTTTGAAAAACTTTCCTATAGCTTTTAAAAAATCACCCTTTATAATAGCTTTTGATAGTTTCGAGTCCAAAATTTGGATAAATTACGCAATTGTGATGTAAAATCTAAGAAAATCTATGAAGTTCCTCAAGGTTCTATGCTTGGTCCGATTTTTTTTCTAATATTTATCTGCTTGCTTTTATTTTTTGTTTTGCAAATCTTTAGACGCAAAATTAATGTGTTCGCTGACGACATGTTGTGTAATTTTCTTAATGATGTCTGCTGACATTTATCGTGATCTTGAAGTCGTTAGCCACTGCTTCACAGCGCATAGCATGATAATAAGTGATCAAACTGTAATTATGTTCTTTAATGTTTTTAGTAAGAAGGTTGACTTTGACTTTTCTTTTTTCACTCTGCGAAGAATCACAAATTCATTCATGGACAAAATTTTGCTCAAGTCATTTAAATATCATGAGGTTCTGCTTAACGGGAAGGTAAGTTAGACTGCATATAATGATGACTTTGTAAAGTATCCTTTATCGGAAAAAATGGATAGTACGCTAGTAAAGAACTGTCATTCAGTTAAACAGTTTAATAGAGCGACATTCAGCTGAATAAATCAAATCAAATTATATTTAACAGTTAAACAGCCAGCAATGAGCTCTCGTTCTAAGAAAAACCAGACAAAGTACGAGTCGGACTCGCGCAATGAAGGCCCCGACAAAATTTGCAGATATGTTAATAATTCGTGCAAATTTCAAGTAGACTTTTTCTTGGCGTAAAATTGACTTGATAAATTGTGATGTTTGTGCAAATATTATTTTCAATTGTTTCCCTTTGATTGTGTTTTAAGACAAAATCAAAATATGCGGCATAAACAGCCGTATCTTTTGACTGCGTCGATTTAAAAACTTGGCTTTTTTACATCTTTAAGCGACTGAGATGGTTCTGTTTTTTGTTTTGAGGCACGGAGACTTAAAAAAAACAATTATAATAATCAACTAGAGCGATTTAAGTCACTCTTTTTTTAACCTTTTTGTTTGGCAAAGACAGTAATTCAGCGCTTTTTTGCCAAACCCCAATATACATGAATGTAAGTGACTATGAAGGAAAGGAGGGTGGAAAGAGTTGCACTTCCTTCAAGACAAACCGTAGTCCAAGTGTTCAACGGTTTCAGATTCCTCGTGAGAAGTTGATTACAGTGCGAAAAATAATCACGTCGCACAATTCAAATGGACATCGAAATCATCAAACCTGATGAGACTACGAATTTGGCATTGTTGCATCGTTAACATATTAGTATTCACGCCAGAATGGCTCCTTATCAGCTTCATAGCAAAGGCCAGACAGGAGCTTTAGCTTGGAGTTTGGCCCCTAAGAAAAGGCTGATAACATGCTGAATAGAGCAGTCCGGTTGAATGTTATACGCTTCATTCTTGGCTGTGTTGTTGAACAGCCTTGCGCTGCATTGCAAAGTAACTATAATATTCGGTGCCGCATTGCTTTATTGACTCGGAGCTTCCGGAGGCGAATTAGGATCCAAAGAAAAATAGTTATTTGAATCGAAAAGTTTATTCTTTTCAATGAAGTTGTGAAAATTGATCAGACATTTTTATAGCCTTTTTAAAAAGTTACCAAAATTAGCTTTTTAAATAATTAAAGGAATTAAACTGCTTGATCAAATAAGGAGTGCAACGTTTTGAAGAAGTTCAATGTCAAAAATCCCAACTGTCTCGTAAAAGTGAAGCGCAGACAGTTCAGAAGATACTGCCTGTTGACCTTGCCAAAATGGCGGTATCGCTCAGTGTTGCAATGCGATTTTGAATAAACGGAGGCCCAAAAACTCCTGGATCCCACAATCACTACAATAAATATTTTTCGACACAATTGAACCCTCTTATCTCAGCCAAACTTTTAACGTCAACGGAAAAGACGACGTTCATGTATTATGCCCGATAGTTCGAAGTAAAGACATCAATTGGGTCGAGGAAAATAAAAGCATTTGCGCTATTTTGCAGATATTTTGATAGAAGGTTGATGATCTAAAATACTGCGAATTCAAACGAATGAAATACTGAATTCTTCATTTCTCTTCTTACGCCGCCTATGGAGCACAACTCATGCACTTGACGTGAAATAATTACATTCATCACCTGATTTTTGTACTCGCTTAACGCAAACGCATTATAAGGGTAGTCATAACCCCTTGTCACATGTAACTTAGTAAATAAGTAT
The DNA here is from genome assembly GCA_963555765.1 of Orthonevra nobilis. Lineage (NCBI taxonomy): Eukaryota > Metazoa > Arthropoda > Insecta > Diptera > Syrphidae > Orthonevra > Orthonevra nobilis. The sequence goes on along the minus strand of OY743226.1, from coordinate 18,207,241 downwards.
TTTGGAAAAATTCCATTCTTCCTCTATGTAGCCTGTAATTTTCTTCTCACTCCACAGACTTTATTCGACGAGTTCGTCGACGTTAATCTTTACTGTACAGATTTAGGCTATTTATTGAGAAACTTTTGGACTGCTTGTCGACAAATGAACCGCAATTTGTGTTTTATCTGTGCAAAGTTACTATGATAACCGAAGGCATTTGGCTCTGTGCCATGTCAGTAAATTCACCCCAAAGCCCCAATTAATGAAATTATAAATCATTTCTTTTAATCACTTTGCGGAAAGTTGTCCGCCCCAAACCCCGACGCCGCATATGATGATTAACGACTTCGTACCGAATGCAAGCACCCAAAATCCCTCCCCATCATAACTCAAAATAAATGTTAGCTTTAGTATGTGTTAAATCCAAAAATTTGTAATATCTACTGCCAAGTTGTATGAGTGAAAAGTTAGAGAAAATAAAGAGCCATAATAGATCCCAATAACCCCAAAAAATCATCGTTAAAACCATCACCCGCACTCGTACCGTCCTTCAGACCATTCCATTAGGTTTAAAAAGTGCCAGGCACCAATGGGTTAGATGACGTGCTTTCAGATTGCGGTGCCGCACTACGAAAATACAATTTTGAAATAACTTTCTGCCCAGAAGGATGTAGCACAGCAGCAGAAGTGCATCTATGTACATCCCTTTAATGGGAGAATCAGTATTTGCTGCTAGTCAAACTCTGTACACACACACAAACACACGCGCTTATTGAAATCCAAACAGGACATATCAGTACATACCTTTTGGCTTCTCTGGTGCTGGCTTCCTAAAGCCCAATAATGGTGGCTGTCCCCCTAGCTGTACACTCTTGTAGACTTGCTTCTGTTCGACTGGACTCAATGGAGATTGCTGTTGGGGCACATCCTTTTTCCGGAATACCAAATTCGAATCGCTTGTGTAGCCCTGCTCCTTTAGTAGCGCCCTAGTGGGTTGTTCAATTCAATTATCCACGTTTAAGGCGAAGTACAAGAAAACAAGAAAATACAAAAATTATGTTAGTATGCAAATGAATATGAGTCTTAAATTTATTATTGGTGTTTGGTGTTCGAGAAGGAAAATCAGTGTTGCATTTGATTATGGTTAGGTACAATATTGAGTCCTTTCATTCAGAGAGGATTCCTGTGGTCAAACTTAAAAAAAATGAAACCTTAACTAAAAGCATCTAAAAACTGTTGCTTATTCTATTAGAAGAACTTTCTAGAAGAAACCCTTAAAATTATGCACACAGCAAAGAAGACAATCTTGGAATATTATTTTTATTTTATTTTTGATTAAGTCACGCAATTAAAGGTAACCAACTTCCCTTTCTCTATACTCGATTCGAAGTGTTAGGAGGTAACGATGCACATTGTTCTTGAATTGTTTCAAACAAAACAAGAGTGATTCACGCTTTGTCAAGGTGAAAATAATACATTTAAAAATAGACTTCACCAAGTTGGAGATTATTGAATATATAAAAAGTTGCAGGATGTTGAATCGTTGTAAGAATTCGTTGGAGAAGGAATAAATCAAGAATCGAGTACAAAGTTGTGCACAAAAAGATATACATAAAAATCAATTTGGATAACACCAGACTGTCGAACTGCCTACTAAATCGGTAAGGGTCTACTTTGACAACAGGAGCTACAAGACTAGACGACTCAATGTACCAAGGATATTCGAATGAGATTACCAACATCTTTGAAATGGACAGTTGCCTTCCACAAACGTCAACAATATAAGGTCATTTTGCTGCACAGTAATTCAGGAAACAAGTGAGGAATCCTCTGCCAAGAAATGACGAGTCCTGAGTGGGAAAACCATAAGAGAGCGATATGAATTACAGCTTATAAAATAGCTCTGCCATCCATTTTAAAAGAACTTGATGAGGCAATAGAATGTTTTAAAACAGCAAATCTGTGGCTTTAGCGGTTCTGGCAGCGATTGAATTGGGCAAACGAAAGCATGAACGTGAATGGAATATCAGCTCTTACAAAATCGTGTCGTTTTTTCAACACACGAATTGGCAAATGTCAGTTTTCCTTTCAGACCAACAAATCAACTGTAGAATACAATTTCAGCACAACACCAAGTCCTGGAAAAGACTAATGTATTTCAAGTTAATACTCACCGCAAATTCATCGATTTAAAGACACCATATGAGAGGTCGCACTGAACTATAAAAAACGAAGGTCGAATTCAGAATCCCAGGAAAACTGATCTGGTTATGTTGCACAATGCACGATGGTAGGCGATGAACTGTGCAGTTTTGACCAAGTACCTTCACCGGGTTTCGACAAGAAAACTCACTGTCATTTGATCTACATTCTTCATTTGATACATGACATTGCAAATGCAGTTTGACAACATGAGACGCAAATTATTTTTCAACGCATGCCGATATTGTAGACTTTACTTTGGTGGTTTTAGATAAACAAGAACAGATTTCCTGACTCGAAGCATGAAAACCAAGCTCTTGAAAACGCTTAGGTTGCCAGCCTAATGTTGGACTTTGAGAGAAAAAGTCCCCGTCGGATGGGGTTATGCCGGTGAGGATGGCGAATGGAGGAGAAGGCTATACTGCGAAATCCGGACGCTGTACAGTAATAAGATTAGAATTATGATGTTACAAATTTAGATTCGGTCAAAAGATCAGGCGATCCTGGGACTGTAAGGGATTGAAAGAAGCTTTAGCTAAACCATATATTTGCCCAGGATGTAAACATTAAAGCAATTAAGAAAAGTGAAAAAACAAAAACTCACAGAAAATAAAGAGTCAAATCGTGGAGTTTGTTGGGCCTACAGTCAGTTCATAGATCGCTCATTGCTTTCAGAACTCCAAGTCCTTGGCGAAGAGGAGCTGCTTTGTGCCTCTTCAATATTTCTGCAAATTCTTAGTCAAGAATTCAACCTCCTTTTACCTTTCAGACCGTGTAGAGTTCCGAAAATGAAAAGCACCCGCGCTGAATTGTTATTACCGTCATTGTAGCTAATGTTTCTGTTAAGCAATTTTCACATGAATTTTCCGGCAATCAAAAAGAAAATATGTATGTACAGTGCCGTTCGAAGAATTTTGGTCACAGCCTTTATTACCCTTTTCGGCCACAGTTCTCGGAATTCACGAGAGCTACGATGTTTTTTTGTACTACTGTAAAAAACGGCTCGTGAAAGCAGTCCGAAACGAACCGAAGAAATTTAGTGAAAAAAATGGGAAAGTTTGGCATGCAAAGCTAAAATTTTGTATCTGTCACGTCTCAATTTGACAACACGTGAAGTTTCTAATAGCTTAAATATCGCTCAACAAACCGTGGCATGGAATTTTAAGAAATATCGTGAGACCGGGACTACCAGCAGAAAAAAGGGAGGCCAAGAATAACGACCCCAGTGGAAGATCAAGCGCAGTGGCTCGCAAAAGCTGAATCTAGAGAACTCAAGACAGTACTGAAGCTGGATTTTCCAATAAGAGTCAGAGAAAAACGATCTTAATTGGACTCGAGAACTGTGGAACAATGTTATCTTTGCTAAAGAATCAGAGTTTTAGCTGCATGTTGGAGATGATAAGATTCTTGCACGAAGTGAGTCAAAGAAAAGACTGAGATCTGAATAAATCTTACAAATATCCCCCAAAACTGAAGGTATGATGGTCTGGGCATGATTTTTTTAAGATGAAAAACGTAGAATGGTCTTCCTTAAATCAAAATTCACTGCAGAAGTTTTCCTTTGGGTTCTGGAAAATTAATTTGAGAACTTTGCGCTTGAGCTTTTTGGTGACACTGGCAGGACAATGTTCCTTGTCATACAGTCAAAATGTTAAGTATGCTTGAATAAGCTTGAACCTTCATTCCTTAAAAAAAAATAAATCTTAGGCTAAAAAGAACTTTGAAAAAACTTATTTCGATGTTTTGAGTTGAAAAGATCTGGTTCTGAAGAAGCGTGCAGAGTTAATTGAAAACCGAGAAACTTTTATTAACAGGAGCTGGAAACATCATACCTTCATCCACATGGACAAACCTATCTGAGTCAGTGTACTTGGTTCCTTGTTCGGATAACATGAACAAAAGATTGTCGCTCAGTATTTTTGCAAGTGAATCTTTGTCAAATTAATGTTGACGAGCGTTTAGAAATTGACATTTCAATCTTTTCAAGGAGAAAAAAGGCTCTTTGGTAGTTAAGATGTTCTTAAAGGGAACAGCAGGTAAGATAAGAGAAGAGACTGTAACCCAAAATATATTTTTCGAAAGAGTCAATATATGATCAGAGCGTTTTAAATTTAATTTAAATTTAAAGCTATTTGACAGGTTATAATGAAGCTTAATATGCTGAGGAGTGAAGTACCTAGAAAATGATAAACTTCGTTATTGATTGGGCATGAAGGTCCTAAGTAAGTTTATTGCTGAACCAGATGACGAGAATATTAACATCATAAATGAGACGATTGAAAACGAATAAGAAAACGGAACCTCTTTAAAAAATATGTTGTTATTGCAACAAATTTAAAAAACTTCGAAAAAAACTTTTGACCAAAATTTTACGAACGTTCCACGAATTAGTTGACAGTTCGTTCAAAAATTCAAAGATAGATTGACTAAAGTTTTCCCCAAAACTATTGAAAATGCCGTAAAAGTAGCCCACATTTTCATCTATAGTGGTGGTGCTTTTTTGACTTACTATATACCATTATTGGGTGAGTGTTTTTGGGCCAACATGCATATACAAAAACTAGCACGAAAATGCAAATGGTTAGAAATGAAAGAACAAACGACGCCCAGGCGTTTAGTGATCAGACTTGCTTGTTCTTCAAGTTGCCAGTCAAAATACATGGCGTTTGAAACCGAAAGTAACTTACTTCGTTGACCAATTTCACTGTACGGACTTGATTCACAGAGAAAGGTTCTATTTAAAAGGAACGGCTGGAGATATTGCTACAGGCTTTGCGGCACTAAGAACGAAACTAAACTTATTGGCCAATTTGAAAAGTGTCCTAAAAACGATTGTTGCAATTTTTAAAAATTTCGAAAAACAGAAAACAAAAGTTAGGAAAAGTGTGCCGAAAAAAAAGTGCAGTAAGTGAACACGAATTTCAAAAAAACCAAACAACAGAGAAAGAGTGTTCACTTAAATTTTGACATTGGCAGATCATATCATGATCACACCACATCTTACGTCGTCGAGAATAACAGTCAAAAGTTTTCTAAGCATAAAAGAGACTGAGGCCAAAGATTCACACTCTCACTCTCTGTAATGCTCAAAAAGCTTTCAACGCCGCTTAAGTCGACCCCACAAGGACATCTCAACTCTATACCATTCCACCAGAAAATGCAACACTGAAAGCCAAATAAATTTGGCATCCCCCTCGATTTGCATCCAACCGCAAGAGTTCAATATCGATTTACTCAAAACCAAATCAAGGATCGATTTAATGCGATTGCATCTCTAAAAACTCGAATAAAATTTACATACCTCGATAAATTTCCCTCGGTGTATTGTGGAGAAAGTTTTTGTTGTTCCAATTGCTGTCCGCATCCGAGAGAGAATCCAAATATTCCATCCGACATCCCAGAGAGGTCACATGCGAGATCAAACGAAGAATGGAAAAAAAAATTGGAAAAAAGAGCAAAAATTAGATTAAAATGTTCGTTTATCTCGTCCTTGGAGGACGAATATGTAATTTTCAAATGCGGTCTCCCATATGGACATGGTATGCGGCAACAACAAGAACTTTTCCTTTACGGACTAGTTTTGTGCAAAGGTCTTACATAAAGCAGCCCCAACTACCCGTTCCCATACCAGATACCATTCCAGTGTGTTACCACAACCATTCCTGGTTTGGACCCAACATAAGCATGCTCTGTCTGGATACAAGTTTTGTTATGTGTATGTTTTTTAAGTGTGTGTGTGTATGAGGATATGTGAATGAGTGAAAGTGAGTTTCTTGTTAAAAGGACTTGCAGTGGATCCGAATCCTGGATGTTGTTGTTAGTGAAAATAATTAATTAAGTACCCTGGTTGTTCATGTGTTCAATGGTTATGTTTGGTGAGGCTTTCCTTGTTTATTTGTGTAAGTTTTGTTTTGTTTGATAAGCTTTTTTTTTTTACATAAAATGAAGTGAGATGGGTTGCGGATAGATTTTCGAAAAAGCAGGACTAAAATACTGCGGATGGTTAGTAAACAAGAAAGAAGGAGTTGCTATCTCGAAATATTGGCCGTTTTGAAAATTGCACGATCGTTATCAGGTAAACACTACAGCAGGAAATTAGGCTTGAACATTGCTTTCTTAAACAAATCAAGAAAAAACGACGAATCGGACACGCACACGAAGGGTTCCGGAGCACCGTTCAATGGCCACTTTCGAAGCACCCTTTGCCTAAGTGGAATTTTGTCTGCAACCAATTTGTTGCGTTTGAAAGTACGACGCTAAATTTGACAAGCAAAAGCAATTGTGTTTGAATTTGAAAGGAAGCTTAGCTTAATTCACTTTTATAAAGCCTACTTTTTAGTGTAAAATTGAGTTGCGATTTTTAAAATACGTTTTTGATGTTTTTAACTTTAGAGGCTACATTGTTTTTTATATCTGCCTCTGCCCAAGTGGCGGACACTGCGGTCTGAAGGAAAAGACCTTTTGTATCTTGGAGAGTTTGTTTAGGCTAACAGACATTCCCTCCTTTTGATGAAAGTCAGAATGTCTTTAGAAGATATAATTTATTAACCAAATTAGAGCTGGACATTGACAAAGAATTTGTACAGCCGTTTCCTCGTCTTCCAAACAGAGTCGGAATTCGGTGGTTGTACTGAGCCCTAGTTTGGTTTGATTAGTAATTAAGAGTGTCTGAGTCCCAGTAGATTTCTCCAGTGGGATTGGACGGGGTCAAACCTGTGGCCGTAGTCCAGCTTATGCCACAGAAAGGTTTCGGACCAGTGAACGTGGTCTTAGAACCAGCCCTGGCTAGTTCGTTCGCAATTTCATTGCTTTCGATTCCATGATGACCTGGAATCCATCCTAACCTAACTTTGTTACGTCGGGCCAGGGATTGTAAGGCGTCGAAGCAGCTTTTGACACATTTGGATTCCACTGCTGCTTGGATGTTTGAATATATTAGAATTCTGGCCTCTTTATGGCCTTTTGCAAGGTTTTCTATGGCAGAGGATTCAATGGCTTGTAGTTCAGACTGGAAAACAATTGGATGTTTTCCCATGGGTATAGAGATTTAAGAGTTGGGTCCATAGACACCGGCACCTACTCCATTTGCCATTTTTGAGCCATCAGTATACCAGGTTAAGTTTCTGGGGTCGGTGACAAGTGTGTTACTCGACCATTGATCACGGTTAGAAATGTTTACCTCAGAGAGACACCCAAAGCAGTATGTTGCCTTCATACTATCTGGGATCGAGCAGACCACGTTTTTGTCCGTGATGAAATTGATTATTTTCAAGTGTCCAGTTTGGTCACCTGGTTTGTATTTCATTGCCAGTTGCATCTTAAGGGCATTTCTGGCGGCTATTTTCCTTATGAAATTTGTGAAGAGGAGACAGCCCATTGACAGCTCGCAGTGCTGCCGTAAAGCAGGTACTCATAGCACCGGTGATGCCCAAACAAGCTAAACGTTGAACGGATGGACGGATGCACGGATGGACGGATGGACGAATGGACGAATGGACGAATGGACGAATGGACGAATGGACGAATGGACGAATGGACGAATGGACGAATGGACGAATGGACGAATGGACGAATGGACGAATGGACGAATGGACGAATGGACGAATGGACGAATGGACGAATGGACGAATGGACGAATGGACGAATGGACGAATGGACGAATAGCCGAATGGACGAATGGACGAATGGAGGGACGGATTTCGTTGTCACCCTTTGGGTACGCGAATCTGACGAGAGCAGACATAGGACAATCAATATGAGAACTTATAAAAATATCAGCAATGCCGTGAAAGAGTGAGCTTTTGAACTCATTCGGTGGAGCAATCTATGTCTTTATAAAGACCAGCAATGCGGCCAGTAATTGATCAATAATCAGTAAAGTAATTTAAAAAGTGGATACTAGAGCCCTGACTAAGAGGGTCGATGGCAAATAACTACATTATTCCAGCTTAATAACTCTGTTTCAGTGCAAGGAATGGTACCTCAGATGCGGCTTAAAATCTGACATGTCCAATGAAACATAAGCAAGCAACAATGAGTGTAAGGTTGACATGGAGAATGCCTTAATTGTTTGACAGCGTAGCTCGCCGATTTTATTACATTTTGCCACGAGCGATCTTGTAGAAGACTGGAAGGTGAAGAACAATTTCTAAGAGAGCAAAGTCTTCTAGAGAAATCCGAAAGGATTGGCAAAATTTCTCTTTTATGGGAAAAACGGAAAGCAACTATGAAAGTCGAGGGTTGTCAGATATTAAGAAGCTTGGCTAGATCAATCTCTTAATTCAACCAACCGGCACTGAGGCAGATGATTCAACAGCCCCGATGGCATAGATAGGTTCAAACAGAGTTAAGTACTGATTGTTCACAACCAGGCAGAAGCCAGTCACGAACCGAAATGGAGCCTGGAACCATACAGGTTCACCTGAATAGAGCTGCCTTAGCAACCGCTGAATGGTGAACTTAAATATGCAGTGAACCAACCCGTCGAGAGGGGCGGTTGTGCGTTGGCCCACGACTTCAACCACGTTCAAAATCCCTTTTTATGCTTGGGTTACCAAAGAATATGGTCTTGGGATATAAAAACACTCTACACTCCAGGAGCCACCGAACAAAAATCTATCCTAAAGCAGTATTAGACGAATATTACTGCGATCCCGAAGGCTTGCTGGATATGATCGGGACCAGAAAATAATAATAACTGTTAGAAAAGAGTTCCACAATAAAATTCTATGAACTCTTCAATGGAGACTACAAGACCTGTCAGAAGTATGATTTCAAAATCGTTCAATTGTAAATCAAAAACCAAGTTTTTCAAGTACAGCCACAATGAAATGACAACATGACGGCTTCTAACTTACATAGAAAGATTTTCTCGAAAAAAATCCGCCCAGTATTCTGTTTACTTCACGAGGGTCGAACTGATAACCAAATAGATCAGGTGCTGATCGTCGCAAGATACTCGGAAAAGGTTTTAGATGTTGGAATGCTAAGAGTGGCCTATGCACCAAAAGAGAACTTCGATTTAAGTCAGAGCTTATAGACACCATAAGGGAAATCGATTTTGGCCACGGTAAACCACAAATATCTACAAAAAGATGGTCACAATACCGCACTTCAATTCAGGATAAACTTTTAACCACTTTAGGGTCCCAATGTTGAACTACAAGAAATTGTGGCATGATGACGAGTGCGAAGAAGAAGAAGGCAATAAATTAACGGAAGTACATAGCTAGAACTGAGGTAATTTCTTCAAAAACGCCCAAATCACAGCTGTAAGCTTCAAAACCGGCAAACAATCTCTTAGCAATTGTCAAGGAAATCTTTTGTGTTGTATTCAATTAGCATTTCCATCAGTTGCGTGAGAATTTTTCTGGGATCCATCGATAAATCATCCTAGGCAATCGACGATGCCTCGGCTTGTCCACACGACAACGGTCAAAAGTTGTAGCTCGACTAAACTCATACTCAACAAAACACTCGACATTCAGTTCAAGGATGAAGCAATCGTAAAAGCTTGGAAGCTTGGCGTAAGCAAATGCGAGGAGTGATTCAGAAACCAAAATGGATGAAAAGCAGCTGCAGCGTATCCCCAGATCTTCCAAAGATTCGTGGCCCGACAAGTGTTTTATCAAATGTTTCACTGACAGTTAAAAACGCCATGTTTTCATAAACTTTTTGAGAAGCTCGAAGCATGCCACCAAGAATGCGTTCGTCTTATTTACAGTCTGTTTCTTTTATGGTATAAAAGAAGAATTGAGGCTAGGAGATTAGCCTTAAGATGATTTAAACACGTTCGTAAGAAAAAGTTTGAAGATGTTTCCTCAAAATATTTCCTCTTGTGAACAAGAAATATTTGCATTGTGCGCAAGCTGCTCAGACAGCCCTTAATTTGGTCATACTGTTCCAAAAGTTGCCGCAAATTTTGGAAAAATCATAACGATTTTCTTACGTGGTTCATTTGGAAGTCTTTGCATGTTAATTTGTCAAAGTATACTATACAAAATATTTATGTTAAAGACTCATGATCAGTGTGGTAGTTGGTTATAAATATATCCCCAGCGGAAGTTTTATTCTTAAAAAAAAACACATTTTGAAACCTACGAAAGTGGATACAATGAGTGAATAGAACTTGTATGTTATGAAACAAACATAAATCAAAGCAATCTTCTTTTGTATCTTCATAGACCGATGCATCTTGAACAACAATACAAAAAAAATTATTTACAATTTCTGAAAAACGTATTTGAATGCATTTTTCAATGATCAATAAGAATATTCCAAGCAACAATGCAACCCACTTCATCTCCCCAAAATATTATTAACAAAAGTTAGATACAAAAGTTCTTTAAAGATCGACATAAAAGAAAACATAGTTTTTGAAATATAAAATTTTCAAATCTTAAAAATACATAAATTTCTTCTAGCAAACTTACAAATTTTTCAACATCGTTCGCAAACTCGATGAACACACGAGGTAAGGAAGCGTTGTCTTTAAGCCACTAGAGATACACACGGGTTAGATATTGCATCGCAGGTGTTGTTGTTTATTAGTTTTAATTTTCAAAATTGTTTTCCAAAATAAATACGCACACAAAAAAAAACAAATGAAAACAAATACAAATGCGAAATGCAATTCGCGTCGATGCATGGCGAAATGAAAGAGAAAAATCGTTTAATAAGCTAATTGTTTTCATTCGTTTTCAAAAATAAACAAAAACATAAGAACTACAAATTAAATATTAAAAGCAATTTGAAAAATTTAAATGAAACACTCAAAACCAATAGAAAATCATTCAAACAATAACGTCATAAAATAGGAATCAATTATTATTCGCTGCACAGGACGAGAATCGTATTAATGTTGTCCTAATTCGGGACCGAGCAGGCCCCCCTTGCACTTGTTTTATGTGTGTGTGTGTGCTGAATGGATGAAAAGTTGAAGAGCCGAGGCATGTTTAATGGGAATGAAAATTAAAAAACGATTGAAAATAATTATTGCTGGCTATGAGAGAGGAGAATGCGTTTCTTGTGAAATTTGCATTAGTTCGTGCTGGAGCTAGAGAGGGTTTATGCTTAAATAATTTCGATACGATTAAGGTTAATGTGCTCATTGTTGGCAGACCAGCATTTGTTTACTTTCGCAACAGTATGGACTGCAAGTAAGCACATGTGTGTGTGTCTGGTTAACAGGAGTACAGTGGCTTTATTCTTACCTCACCTAACTTGCTTTTAAGCTCTGTTCATTGCTTATCGTCAATAATAGATATTTCTTCCACAGAGGAAAATAAATTTGGTCTAAGAATTGTTCCTTGCGGAACTCCATTTAATGTTTAAACTAGTAAAAAACATCCGTGCAGGATAATCAGTTAATGGCTAATCGAATTTTGAATATAAAGAGGGGAATAAAACAATCAACAACTGTGCTGCTGGGTTGAACGGAATTCCATGGTAAAATTATCTGCTTTGGATGACCTTAGACAAGCGTTCAACGATTGCGAAAATTATAATAAGAAACATACGAGTGCTTCGTTAATCTTATATTTTAAAGAAAGAAGTTGAACATTATCAGTTAACCCTGAAGCACACTTACCGATTGACAATCAACTGCAAAGATTTCTGATTTGGCCACACAACACAAATGTGGAGTGATTTTCTTCGCTCATTCTTTTCGATTCGTAACAACCTTAAGCCATTCAAAAACAATCCGCATCAGTATCTCCTGATCCCTTTTCAAGTGTTTTGTTTACAAAGCGAAAACTAGTGAACTATACAAAAAAGTTATAAAGGAAACAGGTGTCTTTATCGCGTATCTCTAGAAAGTGTTCGGCTTAATCGAAGAATCGTAATTTTTAGACATTTTCTTATTTTGAGGACTTACAGGACCTTTTGTGTCGGTGAAACTAGAATGGATAGATTTTCGGAACATTGAATATGTTTTCATAATTATGTGAACGCATAAAAGTTTTTTAAATCTCTTCATCTCTTACTCCATATAGGTTGGAATCCCAGAGTAAGTTTGAACTTTTATCTGATGTTTGAATCTGGTTCGTGTCAACACTTTGCTTTGGGATCAAATTAATGGCGCTTTCACTGGAATGTTCGACCAGCGATTATACTATGGCTAAGTGGCTGAGCACTCTGCACTTAATCATATTTTCATGTGCGAGTTCCAATCATAACAAAACAATCATAACAAAAATTCACCTGTTTTAAGCCTCATTGCATTGTGAGGAGAGCAATAATAACTTGAGCTTCATTGTTACATTTCCGCATCATGAATCTTCTTCCAGCACAGACTGTCGCCGACATGCATCTCTCTCGCTACTAATTATTTCAATATGTGCCGAGCAAATACCAGTCTAATTATATTTCAATCAATTTACATTTTATATTCCCATTTGCCACTAGATAATTTAATTCTATTTACGTATAATAAAAAAATAAAATAAATATTTTACTATAGCTACTAGCAAAGCAGTAAATGAAATGAAAACAAGAATAATTAATTAAAATAATAATAAAAAAAAAATTAATATTCAATCATACCCCGTTAAAGATGTCCATCACTTCGTCCCACCACTAAAAGTGAAAATAATATTTTGTTTTATATTTAATCAATTTGGAAAATGAATTTTCTTTTATTTTTGTTTTTTGTTGTTTCAACTAGTTTTTGGAAAAAAATAAATAAAATTTTTATTTTGATCAAATGTAAATCAGGGAAATGAAGAAATAAATAAATGCAGAGCATGCTTAATTGTTTTTGTTGTTTTTTTGTTTCCTATCGTAAAACTAAAAGCTTGAATAGAACTTTAAATGTTTGAAGCCCCGGCGGATTATTGCTTTTAATATGGTTCCAGGGAATTTGCAAATTTAATAATTTAATGAGTGCCGATTCCGGACTTATTTAATTTCGAGAAAAATATCTTTGCCACTTTTGCGAAATGGATGGCTTTTAAAATATACAAAACATCAAATACTTGAGAAAAAAGATTCGAAGACGGGATCAATTGCGAGGAAAAAAACATTCGGCCTAAAGACCTTCACAAGTTTTTAAATAATTTTGCTATTAATGTTTGAAACTTAATTAATTAATATTAACCTAAGGCGTCAATTAAATAATATTGTTTAGAAGGATGCTGCGTTCATGTTTGTACTTAAAACAAAAAAAAATAACCGTTTAGCCCCTCAACAACTAACGTCATCTATTGGCGAAACTGCCTTTCGCTCTCCAAAAGCATCCTAGTCAGATCAGAAAGGTCCGTAGTATATTTTTTTGATTTTAGAAATCCGAAAGAGTTCGGTTATAAAAAATTTGAATAAACAAATTGGAGTCGGATTCTAAAATTCCAGTTTTTGAAGTGAAACCTTATTTAGGCAGATTTTTTTAACTGCGTAAAGTCACGGACCGAAAATCGAAATCAAAACCGATCTGTATCGGGAAGCTCTTTCGCAGTTAAACTTGTCGTACAAACTGAAGGATTAATCACGGTCAAAATATCTTGGAGGTAAATCTTCATCCGAAGATCAACGGATGGTCACAGTAAGCAAACCAAGCAGACGAAAAACAGCATCCGGAATTTGAATAAAAATACGTGTTGCTTTCGAAGTTCCTGAGTGATCGTGTTTGCTGTACTAGATCGTCTATCAGGTTTGAGTGGACGAAGGCATACCCGACGACTGGAATATTTGTTCTACCTGTCGAATCTACGAAAAAAGCGAACCTATATGTTGCAACAATTATCATAGCTTATTCCCGCTTAACGATGCTTCCAAGACTAAACTTGTTCGGATTACAGTAAAGGAGATCGAAAATACACCAACTGTTCGGACATTCCTTAAATGGACATGGATTTCAAAGACGTTTGACTGCAATCATCGCACTGAACTGACCTGATAGTGCTCGACTAGTTGTGCTCGACCAAGAACCTCGGAGTTATTTCAGACTTGCACTCAACCTGATTCTCCAACAGATATTTTTGGATGTCAAGGATTCCGCAGATATCAAGATACGCAGACAAAATTTACTTCATCGCTCGTGCCAAGCATGTAACCCGTTTATATGACCGGATCAGGGAATCGAATTCAAATAGGATTCGGATTCAATCCGGGTTCATGTTGTGCCGGATTGAGAGATCGGAAGATCGAAAGAGGCTTAAGTTTGACAGTTCTTATCCCTCGCAGAGCTCTGTTTTGTTTTCTTCTATGTTTTTTTAATTCGCCATTTTCTCTCTGCGCGTTGCAAATATAAACACAAAATGAGGAGAAATCTCTTTGCCTCGCCGATACCACACAAATTTTGTGATTGGATCGAGTAATCATACAAACGGGGTAATGGGGTCATCCAAGCTGTCACGGCGATTGAAGAAGCGACCAAAGGATGATCTTGACAGTTTTGGCTTCTGCGAGCATCAAAAGAAAGTGTAAATTATATTTTTCAAATAGCTTTTTGACAATTGGATATTACTACTTTTTAAAATAGGTTTTGTAATATTTGAGCTGTGGGTAGATGTCATAAAACGGTTTGAACAAATTTAAAAACATTCAAAGACGTAGAGGATCGACCCATTACGGAAGACCAAAGAGACTGTCGGTAGGTGATAACCGCTCTGAAAACATTACCAAGTATTCTGGAGTCAACGATAGCGCGAACACTGTTCGCCGGACTCTACATAGTAATGGGCTGCATGGCAGCATTCCTCGCAAAAAGCCATAAATGTGTTTCCGAAAGCGAAGACTTCTTTATGCCAAGAAATATAAAATGTCATTGCGGAGGAATGTTCTTTTTATCGATAGGAGCAAATTTTTATCACGAAGTTGGTTCGGTAATGGTCTGGAGATGTATGGCGTCATCTGGAGTTCGGAAGCTCATCTAGATTGATGAAAAAAGAAGATTATCTTGTTGCAAAACTGGAGTTAAGTGATTCTTGGGTCTTCCAACAATACAACGACCTCAAGCGCACATCGATGGTTACTTTATCGTATGCCTTAGCAACTGGACCACTCTCCGCAATCCGCAAACCGCAGAATGAAACCATATCGAGCATTTGTGGGCGTATCTTTGTAACCAAACCGAAAGCAAAGATTCAATTTTATTTGAAGAATGAAAAAAAAAATCCCTGCCAAATTGGCAAGGAAGTTAGTGGAGTCAATGACAAGACTTGTAGATGCTGCCTTAAAGGCAAAACGAAACCAGACGAAGTAATAGTCTTAAGGGTTTGGGCTTTGATACAAAAATGTAAATTTTTTCTTAATTGAAATTGAGTTCACTTGCAGTTCAAAGTTGTACACCCTCTTTTGACGTTCACAGTATGTATCTCGGGACCACTATCAACTCGACGAAGTTTATTCTAGGAACTTGATGTTACTTCGGTTTTTTAAAACAACTTCGACCAAAGCTCTGAACTCGAAGGACCAAAATCGGGCTCTACAAATCGGGCCGAAGATCTTCGAATCTACACCGAAGAAAATCTTGTTAAAAAAAAGACCTCACCGTCGATGGCGCACACAAGTGGAAAGGAAACTCAGACAACTTAAATTGGGCAGCTGGATGAGGATGGAGTCGTCCACACTGGTGGATCTTTGTCGCGGCCAAATTGCAGAGTGATTATTAGAAGCAATTTTGTAGACCAGTATGACCTTGGGTCTAATATGGTTAATCAGAGCATCCGAGAATCTCTTTAGAGGGAAAAAATTATCAGATGGACGCCAGGAAAACGCTGATGAACCCGTCAATGTACATGGATAAATAAATATAACCAGAGCTGTCCAAACTATGCACCAATGAAACCGATTAAACCATGGCACCATGGCCAGAAAAGCGTTGCCAACTTTCAACAGAAGGAGCATGTTTTTATTAATATAAATTGTTAAAGAATAGGACTGGCATCAGACATAATTATCAGCAACAAAACACCGGCTCCTTCCAAGGACTACAGATCCTCAACAGCGCTTATTTTAGGCAGTTTCCCGGAATTTATACATATATGGATTTTGGTTTTCAAAAACAGCTTCCTGAGATACAACAGGAGCCTTCAAGCTTAAAAAAAACTTCATACGGATACTCCTCCAGCTTCACTTAAGTCTCGAATCTTCTTATCTTTGTTGAAATCGGTTCAAAATGAAACTCCATGGCAATTATCTCATTTTTCGCTTTGCACAGTATTCCGCTCTTCCAAAGTCTTTCAATTACGACTTGATTAACTTCTTCCACGCCGGTAATCACACAGATTGATAACATACTCGTACGCTTCATTCCCTTTCCTTTGGTTCAAACTCGAAATCGCTTCAAGGTGATTGCCGAGCTCTTAAAAAGGAATTGCCAAATTACAAAGCCTTAACGCCCTAACCTTCAGTTTCAGTGAACACGAAAAAATAAAATGAAAGAGAAAAGACTTTTCCTTAACCCGTTCAGGTGCGCGAACAAAATGTAATTACAAAGTCGCCCGTAATCCTGCGAGTACAATCCGCGCCCCGCGGATACATCCTTAGCTCGTAATTCTTTTCGCAAAGGACAAAGTGTCGGTGCCCGAAACAGAGCAAAGTCTTTAAAACAGTTTGTCTTAATTGGAAAACCAACAATAGCATTAATCCCCGGGGCTATAATTCAATGAACCCTCATTCTCCTTAATTGTAGTTCCATGGGAGCTTTTTTTACAAAAAAAAAACAATA
The DNA here is from genome assembly GCA_963555765.1 of Orthonevra nobilis. Taxonomy (NCBI): domain Eukaryota; kingdom Metazoa; phylum Arthropoda; class Insecta; order Diptera; family Syrphidae; genus Orthonevra; species Orthonevra nobilis. The sequence continues at coordinate 18,190,389 of OY743226.1, read as the reverse complement.
ATCCTTTAATGCATGTTTCGTAGAAGCTTTCAAATATACTTATATGAACTTGTACCTCTGAGGATCAGAGGAGTTTTATTAAAATTCGATTTGCTTCGAATTTGGTTCCAAAGAAAAGCGCATAAGGGTCAGAATTGCCGTCCTAATTGCGGAATTTATTTCCAATTTTAGTGTGTGTGTGTGTATTACCAAAACTCCTTCATCATTTATTATCCTTGCTGTCGATGGCAGGCGATGGGGGGTTTTGAATTGATTCCACTCTAGGGGCAAATGTTGATTTATAGATGGCAAAAAAAAAAAACATTGGATACATCTAAACAACAAAAAAGACACAACAAACAAAACAGCAAACACAACAATATACACTAAAGCCAACGTGTGTGTACGTATGTATATCTATATCCTTTCGCGTATTAGTATTCAAAGGAACTCGCATCCACTCCACTCGGCCAAAGAATAAGTATCACTTGCTTTTGTGTATTAGAATGTGCATTTTCAGGATTCAGAATAACATATCGGAGTGATTTCCACAGAGGAGATGCGGAGATGGGTTTAAGGGCATGATAAAGGACGAAGGAAAATTTATTGATAGATGCAAAAGAGGATATTGTAAGGGTTATGTAAGTTAGCAGGATGCGGGGCGGGGTTGGGGGGGGGGGGGGAGTGGAGGATATATAAATATTCCATAAATATGAAATCACTGCGCAAAAATCGAGGGGGAGTGAATATGATGATGTCGATGCGAATACGAGTGAAAAAAGGAGGATGCTCTGTGCATGTGTGTTAGAAGTTTGTGGTGTGGTACGTACCTCTTTCTTTTCCTTTTCGGATACGGATGAATAACCGGTAACGTAATCCTCAATTCTGCCAGGTTGAACTTTATAGGATCCTTGGCCTGATTTAACAGGATTTGGCATAGTACCATAAACTCTGTAAAAAAAAAATAAGCAAAGAAATAATTTCACAAGTTAATATGCAAAGAAGGAAGAAGTGATAGTATGGCTCAAAAGTTTGCATCAAATTTTATCAGTAAGAATATATCTAGTGGTGTTCTATGCTAAAACAAATTCAGTGGAGCTACCTGGAGGAAAATCGCATCTCGGCAACGCGTGCGCCTCTTGAAAATCAACAAAAGTTTAGTCGTTTGAATCTCAGATGTTATTTAGTTTCATTGGCTCCATGGGTTGAGTTCTAATTGGCTTGGATTTGAATTATATTTATTTGCATTTGCTTAGTTCGCAGTTTTTCATTCCAAATAAATTGGGAAGCTGTGTTTTTGGAAAATTGATTCTTCAAGAAGAGCCAACGACATATCATCTACACAAACCAATTACAGCAGCTGATACAGTCACCACTACAGCAGAAGTGACTATAAAGTCAGAGAGAGATGTAGGATGGTCGACCGATCAACCCAGTGATAGCGCCATTTATTCAATCGTCATGCTCAATGATGACTACAGCAGATTTGAAAACTTGATTTTTTTAAGGATTCGAAGCTCTGACTAAATCAATTGAAAGGCAGGCGCTTAGCCAACTGTTCCACCCAGCTTTCTTTCGAACGATTATTTTTTAAAAATATTCTAAGAGGTCTTGTTTTCTTTGAAATCAAAAGGTATCCTTAACCTAAAGGGCGAATGCGGACTTACGATAACCGGGAAGCCTGACAAGCCGTGTTATTTCTCTCATAACGAGTGCGACAAAGGGCTCTCTCGTCCATTTCTGGCCTAATAGTCTTTTTGTCCTGTCGGAGAGTGTCCGTTGAGCAAGGTGCTACGTCTCGGTCGTAATTGGGCCACATATCTTGAACCAAAACCCCTAAGTGAAAATAAAGCCGTAAAAATGTACATTCTCCTTGTACGCAAAATTTGGGTAAAATGCTCACAAGATCAGGTTATTGTTTGAAGCTATGTCTTGTAATTTATTACTGAATAAGCTTTATCAAAAAGCTTATTCGGTAATAAATAAGGTTGGCCCTTGGTAATTAATCTTCAACTTTAATCGTCAATCTTATCGAAATCAAATTCCAAAAGACATAATGACATCGATCTTTGGACCTCATCTATGGGGAAGAGATCCAATGAGATCTTTCGTGAAAACGTTGCACAAACTTGTTGTTAACTTCAAAAGTTCTATCATGGAAATGTACAATTGTATTGGAGAAGCCTTTTCCAAGTCAATCATAACTTATGAAAAGGATGGACCCTAGTCCAAGCCCATGTCAAATCTTAGGAGCCTGCCAGGCCAACGATCCTGCATAATCAGACCAAGATTTCTGCCAACCGCGATACCTTGATCTTTAAACCTGAGGTTCAATCTTGTGGCGTTATTGCACTGTAGCCGAATCATAGCAGTCGACGACTACTAGATGTACATCTTCAGATAGGATGAAAAATTTTGGGTAACCTTCTTGTTGTTGGAATAAGGGAAGTATACTATAAATAGTTCCATTCCGAAAGAAAATTCTTGCTCTCTGCAGCCATCAATGTCAGAATCCTTTTTGGCTCATGGAGAGGCTAGGTCATAAGCTCTCTTTTATATCGTAGCAAATTTGGGTTGTCAAAAGTCGTTCGGCACATTTTTTTTTTTTTTGAAACACGAACTTCTATCTCAAAAAAAAGCTTTAGGGTCCATTCTTTGTTATGTGTGGGAAGCTCACAACTTTACCGAACCCAATAGATAAGAATTCCAGTTAAAGCTGGCTATTGAGGTGTCTTTACAATCAAAAGACAAAAAGGATCTGTGAATCGCAGCAAAGGTGGGGAATATGAAACTCGAATCAAACGAGGACTTAATAAAGGAAATAGAGTCTAATGCCCAATTATCTTATCTTTGGAAGACATTTATCAGCGATCGGAATATCGGCATGCGCTACTATATGTTGTTGTCTTATAAAAAATTGAATCAATTTAAAAAAAAAAACACTTAAAAGGGTAGTAATACGAAAACATTTATAATCCCTTCAAAACGAAGTCCAGTGGATATCTATTGGTTGAAAGCCTTATACACATAGGAGTTAAAATTTGAAGTTCGAAGTTACTCCAGCAAAGATGTCCCATAATTGTGAAGGCCAAACAAACAAGGTGACTCAGTAATTGCCTAACGATGATTCTGGTGCGTCAGTGTTGCATACCTCATTAGTATCCGCGAAATCATGAATAAGGAAAGTTCTGGACTTTAAGGATTAAAATTTTAGCAAAATGATGTGTCGGAAAATACAAAGATTTGCTGTGGAAACGTGAGTCAATAAGTAGAAAAAGAGAAACTTTAAAATATTGAATGGAACTCCGAAAATAGTTACCAGCATCGAAAGGCAAATTTTGGGAAATCCCTTAGGTAGCCTAGAGATCAAAAGAAAAACCGGCCAAGGTCCGTACAAACTTATCGGTTTCGAGGTCGAGGAGTTTTTTCGCTTCTGTTTGTCTATATTACCCTTGAGGTCTGAATCGCTTGCGAGTGTCAAAATTTGCGGCATGCTAGTACAAATTTTTCTACTTTTTAAATTTCAATTCAATTCAATTCAATTTTATTTATTTTAAATTCTCTTTAGAATTTTACAATATATGTTATTATTATTATTATTTATTTCACATATAAAATATGGATATATTTATTCTAAGACATATTGGATTTTAGACTGGACTAGACCATAATAGACATTTTCTAAAAGTTTTTTGGAACAACATTTTCTTAGATGATACAATAAACGAGTAGTCGTTGATAAGTATTTTTTGAGGAACGCAGTGTGAATATTTCAATTCATTTTGTTGTCAATGGCAAGGCCAAGATACTTAAAATATCGGACGTTTTCAATCTTGAAGCATTTTGTCGAGCAAGGCAAATTGACATTAAATGTATGAGGAGTCTTGAAAGATCTACAGACCTCTGAGCTCACACACATATTTTGATAGTCACAACTGGTAAGACGTGTTCAAAAGTTGGTAGATTAAAAAACATCAGCTTGGTTTTGTCGCTGATTACGAGCTTATGAATCTTAAGATTTCAAGATCATAGTTTATATCAGCAATCAAATCTTAAACGGATGAATTAGTATATACACATGCAATGTCATCTACAAAACCAGTTAGTTTGGCCTTCAAAGGCAGATCAAAAATAGAATTAATTTATATAAGAAATAATATAGGACCAAGAACATAGCCTTGGGGTACGCCAGTACGAACATCAAAAATATCGCTGAATTTAGTGACTAGTTTTACCATTTGTTTTCTATCTTTGAGGTACGATTCAAACCAGTCAAGAATAAAACCTCGAAAACCAGCTTTTCTTAGTTTTGACAAGAGAATATTATGATCCACTGTATCAAATAAGGACGCTGTTTTTTTCTTGTGATTCAGTTATTTGAGCAAATATTAAGGAGCGCATCCTCTTTAGATTTACAATTTCTAAAGCCAAACTGCACAGAGCTTAAGAATGAGCTGCACTCAAGAAATATATTAACCCGGCTCTTTATTAACTTTTCAAAAATGTTTGTAAATATATAGAGGAGAGAAATGGGTCTATAATTGTTTATGTCCTTTCGATCACCATTTTTAAATATAGGTATAACCTCAGCCAATTTTAGAGTAGAACGAAAGATACCACCATAAATGCTTTTATTGAAAATATGAGCTAAGATATCCGCAATGTTAAAAGAAATGTTCCTTATGAAGGCATTTGAGTAACTATTTAGAGAGGATGAGTTGGATTTGTTCAGATGCATAATTACCTAATGAGCTTCAAACGACGTAATTGGCTCAAAGAAGAAGCTTTTTGCATTGTTTAATTCTCTACTGAAGCAAATATCATCACAACTCATTTTATTTTTAAAACCTGCATTGGCAAGGATGATTGAAGGAACATTAGTGAAAAACTCATTCAAAGACGTTGCGACGTTGACATAAATATTCTTCTTCTAGGCGTAAAAAAAACGTATGATGTAAGTACAAATTTTACGGTTTCTTGCGAAATTTATTGATTCAAGGTCAACGGGAAGATCCCTACAGTTTTTGATTCCCGCTTGCAAGTAACAAAATATGCAGTATAAACAACCTCCTCTTTTGATTTCATCAATTCGGAAGCTTGATTTCTTCACAGCTTCGAAGGAATGTAGTCATAAGTATTTGGTTTTACTATCAATTTTTTCCTTCACTCGCTCCTGAGAAAAAGTGTGGTGACAGACAGACGGACAAAACAGTGATCCCATAACGTCTCTGTTTTTCCTTTTTAGGTAAGGGAACCTTAAAAACATGAACAAAATTGGTGCAGGCTTGAATTTTGTTTTCTGTCCCTTTTTTGAAAATTTAATTCCTATTAAATTTAAATCACTGAATCAAATTAAACGAAAAACTTTCCAGTCGCTCATTTTACAAATACACTTCGAATGAAATCAAACTGGATTCGATGTCTTGATTTGTTCTCGAAATCTGCGAGACGAAAAAATACGCACGGACGTACATATGTACATACACAGACACGCATCGACATCCTTCTAGAAATAATGGGATCGTCGTCTAAATGTAAAATTCCGAAAATCGAACCCATGACAAGAACTTGCAGATGGGAAGTTTAAAATTGGTCTTGGCTAACAGTTTCGCACCCCACTGTACCGATTGACTCGAACAAGTTATGGAAAAGTATCTTGCTAAAGCATCGGTATCCGAGTCTGTGTGCGGGCTTCTTCTATGCCTTTTATTGAGGCTGTTTGGAGCTCGTGTGAAAAGCCTACCTTAAATCCCATTCATATGCACGTCAATCCTATGAAAGTGAAGGTGCTCAAAAAATGGTATCCCCCCACTCGGTTTTTATGATTATACTCTCGTGTTTTTTTTTCAATTTCAAATTTTGAATTTCAAAAGAAAATCCCCCATTCAATTGAATTTTCCTGTTAAAGTGAGACAAGCTAAAACGAAAACATGCAAAATATATGAAATCAATTCAAAATTTTACTCCTCGCTTTCCGTTTCTCCTGCGCCAGCCAAACTAAAAGCTGTTCCCCCCTTTTTCATGGTGGCACCTTTTTTTTTCATTTTTTTTTTGTGTTCCACCACTTTTGTAAAAGTCATAAATGCCAAATGCAGAAGAGCACTTAAGTGTATCTACGAAGCTCTCGTCCTCTTCCTCACACCTCCGCTCCATGGTGTATGGAAAATATTTTTGTCGAAAATAAATATGAACTCAGTAGTAACGCTATCCTGTGCGAGAGGATATTCTACAGTGAGTGAGTACTTACGTGTCGTCTTGGATGTCTTTTGCTGGTCCTCGTGATGATGGTCTGGTTGTCACTGATCCGATTCCTGTGTCCGTTCCTGTTGACTGAAGATGTCTGCGTTCCAAGGTTCGATACTTTACTGTTGAGTAATCCGAGTCGTAGTTTGGTTCTGGCTCAGACATATATCCGTTCGACTTGTAAGGATATCGTCCTGAAATTTTTATAGACAAAAACAAGAATTATTTCTGTATTCCGACACAGATACACTCGCGCAAAAGGAATTCAATTGAGATGCATGCATGTGAAATTGGAATCGGATACGAGTATCTATTTGTTATTGGACAGCCATGCCACAGAGGGTTAGAGGGATGTGGATATGGATATCTACGAGTGGGTGGTGTATTAGTTTCTTAAGCAAAAACCACTTGGACGTGTGTGGGCTTGGGAACCATTTGTGTTGGTTGTCTTAGTTCCATGTGTTATAAATCATTCAAAAAATGTTAGATGGAGAGGAAGCACTTTAGATCCCATTCACTCACATGCATGGACAAAATGTTAGTTGGGCCAACACCGCACGTCAGAAATTAGCATTTATACTCGAATGTAGGTCTACTAGTCCGGGTAGAATGTGAGGAATCCTTTCATGGTATGTGGTCAGTTTTGGGGAATTGGGGGGATAATTTATGGCACACCAAATTGTTGTGTTTTGTTTCAAAAGTCATGCGAGTTATTTTTGGGGAATTTAATGGTACTCGTGGCAGGGTATTGTGCCACTTGGGATTATGAAGTGCCACCACCGCCGGCCCAGCGGTTAGCGTGCTTGTAAGCTGTTGTAAGATTTTGGTAGCGAGTTTTATTTTTTGTTTTATCGCGATTAAGATGGTGTGTTTTATAGGCTAAATTAAGCGGAGCCATTGTTTTGATATAAGCGAGAGTAAAGCAGTTAATATTTTCTTTTTTTCTGGCATAATAGAGTTGCTAACATTGAATGGTTATTGCCTCTGAACAGGAAAATTGCTGAGTGCGTCTTTCGTTTAAACAAAGATTTGTAAATGTTGTTGCTTTGTTTTTTGAAAGCTTGATTATCGTGTGAGATTAAATGACGATATATTTTTAAAGAGCTCTTGACTTGCTTAACAACTTTTGTGTGACCTTCATTTTTTTTGCACATATCGTGTTGTTTTTTTTCAATAATTTTCAAGCTCTCTCAGGGATTATGATTGCTCTTAAGATTTCGCACAGTGCAGTTCTTGAAAACAATGATACATTTTTCAATTTATTTGCATTCGTTCAATTCGCAGTATTTTATATAAAGATGGCATCAGCCTTCACAGCAGAGGCAACGACAACACGATCTTGGAACAAGACGGTAGAGCAATCACAAATGCTAAATGGTGACCAGACCAGATTCGAAGACCTGATTAAAGTTACGTCAGAATTCGAACCTGGGACCTTTAGTGGATTCAATTGAAAGGCAGACGATTAACCAACTGTTGGACTTTCAGTCTATTGCTCATGAGAGCTATTTCCAATTACTCCAGATGGTCCATGACATTATTATTTGTAAAGCAAGAAGTTGCTTTCAAATTACGCATGCATTTGTCTTTGAAGATGAAAGTAGATAGATATTCACCTAAAAAACTTACCCTTTCTAAGAGGGGTGGTCCAAAAGTAATTATAATCGATATACCATAAATCAAAAGTTCATCGATTCTTCTGCGTCGCACCTTTCAATTGTCTTCATATTTTTACCTAGCTTAAGTTTTGTGCCAAGTCTACCTTAATACTTTGGAAGACCTTTTTTCAGGCTAGTTTTTCAGTTGATAGTTAAAAACAGCTCTATCATATTTTCTGAGCGCTAAAAGGTTTGACTATATCCCATACTCTGTAAATATTAAAATAAACTTTTTGTTGCTGCTCAAGTTTTAGTTTGGGCAAAATAAGATGTTCTCAAGACTAAGGCTTCGATTAACATTATTTGGAAAAAAAGAACTCGCCACAAAAGCACTTGTGAAAAGTCACAATTTCGCTTTGAAAAGAAACATTGAAAATGTTTTTCTTTGAATATGAAATACATGCGTTTAAAGGAAATTTATTTTTGGTTATGAAAAAGGAATAAGCTAGAAAAAAAAGCAGGAGCGTTCCGTAATCATGTTGGGCTGTTTTAACGTGACTTTTGAATTTGAACTTGAAAGCAGACTGATGAGCATGATGAGCGGTAATGGTAAAAACGCAAGAAGTAGGAAACGTTCGATCAATTAAGTTCCAAAACAGTTGGTCAGCTGTAAGTAACATTGCACGTCTTGGGGGCCTCTTAATTAGTGCCCACTATTGTCTTTTGAGTACTTGGGTTGTTTTAATTTTTTTCCTACACCGCTTCAGCAAATTTAAATATTTTGTAGCGGCTGTCATTAATGCATATTTCGATGTCGAAAAGTCCTTCTTTAAAAAGAGAATTGTAGACAAAAATGGAGCCCTGCAGAGCACCGTGTTTGATTTATTGCATTGCTGACTTTAATTGAACTGCTGTGGAGGTTGTTTCCAGTTCATTGAAAAAGATATTCTCAACTTTCTACTCTATGCAATTTTGACAAAATAGCCCAATCCCAGACTCTACTTGACGCCTTTTGAATAACCAAGCGTAACAAAAGTGGTTCCACTTTTTAGTGAGATACTATATACCGGCGTAACTTTCTCCATAAAGCTGACGAAATCTCCATGACCTCAGAAAGAATGGAAATCAGTTGATGGCTTGAGGCAGTAGAAGATTTGTATCTCTTAAGGGATGTTCTATATAAACACTGTTTTCATCTACTCGTGATGAGACAGGTGGAAAAGACTGCACAGGAAGAACACATCTTAAACACAAATGGAAATATTATTTGAAGCATCTCTGTCTGTATCTGTTGCCAAATCTACGTGCTTAAAAACGTCTTGTGCGAAGTGAGTATGCTCAATTAACGACATTGTAAAGTTATATTTCGAAAGAACTCTCTGAAAAACGAATTCGATTTTCATTCCAATTTGTTTAAAACAAATTTTTACAAGCATGTCGTTCTACATTATTTGTATTTTTTTTCCTCAATTAAAAAAAGAACAGAATTTGAAAATCACGCTCGTACTTCACTTATAGTTTGGATCTAGTGAAAGGCTTGTAAGCCTCTTTAGAAACTACTTATCCAATCGTTCCAAGAAAGTAATTGCGGGTAATTCTTATTCTGAAAAGGAGTGCCTCAATGGTAGATTTTGGTTTCCATCCTATTTTGTATGTTTATTAATGACATTTAAAAATAATGTAAATTTGTTTCAATGCACTTATGTGAGGCAAAAGTCTCTTTCCTTTGGAAAAAATTTATAACTCTTTTATTTTGAGATATTTTTGAGGACGATCGACCGAAGAGATTCAGGTCGTTTGTGAAAATGTTGCAGCCGATCCTTAAGTATCGACACGACGACGTTGAGTACAGTAATGCACTATTCGTCGGGTTTTGCGGAAAGATCTGAATGTATACCCTTACAAAATCAAGTTAGTTCAATTCTGGTGATCCAGAAAAACGTTTGCAGTACTGCAGAACTGTCCTTAACATCACCCAAAATGAAAAAGAATTTTTGGGAAATTTTATGATGAGCCACGAGGCACATTTTCATCTGAGCGGATTTGTAAACTAGCAAAATTGCTGATATTGTGGCACACAAAACCCCAAAAATCTCCATCAACGTCCCTTACAATCATTTCGTTTTACTGTTTGGTGTGGAGAATTATTCTGGTGCAACCGTTACAGTTAATGGGCATAGCTGGAGAAATGTGTTTCAGGACTTCTTTTTTCCACTTATGCAACCAGACAACAATGTTGAGCTTATGTCGTTTCAGTATAACGGAGCTACTGCTCAAACCACTTGTAAGGCGCGAAAAAATTCCCAAATGGCATAATCTCAAAAAACGGTGATATTGATTGGTCAGTACGATCGCTTGATCTGGCAGCACTAGACTTGTTTTTATGGGGTAATCTGATGCAAAAGGTTTACATTAGCAAACAACACACTACAGAGTTGCTGAAACTCAACAGTCGACAAGAAATCACGCAAATTACATCGACAACACTCTAAAAAGTCATGGCAAGTTCTACTAAAAGACCCAATGTGTTCCTGCATTAAAATGGCGGTTACTTAACAGATGTAATAATTCGCATAGTACTTTAAAAAAATTCCATGAAATAAACTTTTATTCGTAATAAATTTCATTAATTTTTATCTTTTCGTTCAAAAGTTGTTCAAGATTTACATAGGGTAGGTACTTTTGGTCCACCCTAAGCACTTAGCAGTGAGGCTTATTTGGAAAAAAAATCTGTTTCAATCTTGATTTTAATGGTTGACTCCATTAGTTCTGAATATCTGCGAGTTCCCCTATAATAAATAACAGATCGATTCCCAAAAACTCGACTCTCTATCAAAGCTACAATTGGCCGCTTGTTTAAGTGTGTAATCATTTAGGTATGTATGTGTTAAGAAGAGAACTCTTTGAATTGAATTGAATTGAGAATGGTGAGTTTCTGGAACAAGGACTCTTAAATTAACTTACCTCCTGAAATTATTGTACGAGTTTTAATTTGTATGATTTTTTGTTTGTGGTGATTCAAGTCATGCAAACTATAAATTACCCATGCAAGTGTCCATAGACCACCACCACTATTTTACAACACCAAAGCAATTTACAAAAGCAAGTATTAAATCCTTTAAAAGGCATTAGTTTTTTTTTTGTTTGTTTTAAGAGCAAAGCAGCAATGACACATCATGCTTTGACATTTGATCTCGGAGGTAAACTAATACTATGACCAAATAAGAGTCTACTACTTCAAGGATATCATAAACTTAATGGGATTCTAAGAAAGAAATTTTTTTTAAAATTTTTGTTCACCTCTGGGACATTTGTAGCGTATTGTCACGTAATCATCTGCAAATAGAGCGTCGAAAAAGAATCGAAAACAAAATAAAAAAAAAACAAATTATTCCTTGTTTCTTAATCCTTTTCTGAGTATTTTTCATGTTTCTTTCGTTTTTTAAAAGAAAGCAGACGGATGCGACAGAATTGAAAAATAACAAATTGCTCCTTCATCCGTTTACTTCTTGTTTCATTTTTATCTTTTTTGTTTGTTTCACTCCGCTTTGCCTGCCTTTTGCTTAAGTTTCTTTTTATTTTCAGCGCATTTTTGTTTTATGTTTACTTATGAAAAGCTTTCTAAGGACAATAGTGGTCGAGAAGAAGAAGTAGAAAAGGATACTGGGAAAATAAATAAAAAAAAATCTGTTTTCTAAAAATTTTAAGAAACGGAAAAGACAAAATATAAGAAAAGTGTTAAAAAAAGAGAAGCGAAAAAAAAAAACGAAAAAAAAACAAACAAACATTTTCTGCTCAGAGAAACGTAAAAATACAATTAATTTTGGGAAGAGATGTAGAAGAATGGAAAAGCAGAAATAAAAGCGAAAGAAAAAACAAAATAAATTAAAAATATCAAAGAAAGGAATGAAAGGAGCAAGGATAGGGATAGTTTTCATATTTTTTTTTTTTTGGAGTATGTCTATTTTTCGAGGACACTGGCGATTTTAAGAAGTATGTTTTTTTTTTGTTTATTTTCTGTAAGCGTCAGGCGGAAGTTTTATGCAACAAACCTCGGTTGAATACAAAGTGAATGCCTCCTTTTATGTGTGTAAGTTTCGTCCTTTTTTTATAGTTGGCAGCAGTGAAATAAGGTGGTTCATTTACATTTTAGATTAAAGGACATTGTTGAGATGACCAAGAGCCTGATTTTGATGGGTTGATTAAAACGAAGGGAAAAACGACAGAAGACGCATTGGGGGCTTAGACTTGTCAATTCCCCTAAATTAGCAATACGGAGAAAGCGTTTTGCATGTCCTGAAATGACTCTGAAATGTAGCAGCAAATTGAAAAGATTTATGATTCAAAGATTTTCGACTTTAAGCTGCTTTGGAATTTTCAGTCCTTATCGACAAACTTAACATTCCAAAGATCGAAGGACCTGCACATAAGTGGCACTAGTCTGGGTCGCGAATTTGTCGCTAAGAATGTACAAATGATTATGCAATTAAAGCAACGTGGCTACCCACTTTGTAATTGAATTTTGCGTGAAAGAGTCATCTTTTGTTTTAGATAAGCTGGATTTCCATCACAGGTCTCGGAGCTATGTTTTTTCGAAGGTGACAATTGAAGTAACATTACTCTCAGTGGAGAGTGCTACCTAGGCATGATAACCAAATTTTTTTTTAAGGCCAAATATTGAGAATTCGAATTTGGGCAAACTATGGTTTCGTCAAGATGTGACAATCGCTTATCTGCTTACGTAGTTTAATGGTCGTGAAATCAATTATGCTGGTCATGTTACTTGTTCGTCATGGAGGTGTGATTTGACTCCATGAACATCGCCTCTAAGTCCACCATTATCGATGTTATGGGCAAAGATGATTTAGGCCCTCAAGAACAATATGTTTTTGAAAAAAGTGTATTGAAAATTTGAGCTGACGAGATGGTAAGGTTTAAATTTTTCAAAAAAGCAAATATTGAGCCAAGTTTATTTCCAGGTTACCAGCAGGTATGGAACGTGCTCATATAGGAGAAACGGGACGCTATTTCTTCAACCGCAAGAATCCTCTTAGAGGAAAACTAAATTGTTTATTTTTGAGTAAAAAAATTTCCAACTTCTGGGAACGACTCAATATGAAGATGTCTAGAAAAGAGGTGCCTGGTGCAGAAACAAGCATTTTTATTTTTGAGTCAACTAAAGTTGAGTGGACATGTTGAAGTGTCTAGTTATAAGAGTCACTACTGACCTACTCGTATATATACAGCGGTATTTCTAATGCTTAAAGACTGTTTTCTGTCCGGCATAAGAAATGTTCTCCAACTTTTGAATATATGTCTTAAGCTTGACAGCCGTTCCAGATATGGGAAAGTTTCTTCCAGACCGACAAAAATTGAAGGCTCTCCTGCGACATCGTTTATGCTTTTTATGAAAAGTTCAGGCCATACTCGTAAGTGAAGCAAACAAGGAACTGCGCACAAAGAAAATAATGGCAATCGAGAGCAATATGAAGCCTGGACGAAAAGATAAGACTTCGAATAAAGACTTGCCCCATTGAGTCAAAGGAAGGAGAAAATTGGATCAAATAAGATCCAGATTTTTTTCTTAAAAATCTTTTCGCTTAAGCTTTCTTGAGGCACATTAACTTCTGAGTAAGTAAGAAAGAGGACGAAAGTGAAGCCTTATTTCTATTTACTCTTATTGCGTTGACGTCATTTCGAGTAAGCAATGTGGAAGCTCGAATAAATATGGAACTTTTATTTTAATAAATTTAGCTGTGATAGAAAAAAGTTGTAACTTCCTTAAAGTGTCGGTAAGGGTGTTCCATGGAAGCTAATAGAATTTTTTGAGAAACTCAATGTTCTGTAATATAAATTACAAATATTTTCTTTTTTTGATATTCTATGACGAAGTCTGCGCAAGCCATACGGGTATGTTCATAACCACGTCATCTGCATTGCAAGTTTGAAGTACAAAATTTGAGATGACATCAATTGAAAATGGTCCAAAAAAGTAAAGCATGGGCTCGGGTAGACCTTCACTTAATTAAACATTTTATGGAAGCTTTATGGAAAGTTATCTTTAGTTGAAAGTTATAACAAAGCGGAAAAACCTTACACCCTTTCCATCTCCTTTTGCAGGTGGAAGTAATTTTGAACTAATGTCTAATAGTATATGTACAAAATGTAGAAATCTAATAGCGTAATGGAAGCTTTGTGGAAGCTGGCTTTTGCTGAAGAAAAACAATTAGAGCAAACGTTAAAATAACTGCTTTCAAAATTTGTCGTATTCATTTTATTTTTTTCTTTACTTTACTGAAGTTGAATTCATTGTTGACGAAGCCCCTCAAGTAAAGGGTATAAGGTATGAAAACAGAATATTATCTACCGCGAAAATGGATCCATCCAGGAATATAAATTGTTATTTTTTTAATGTCATCTGCAAAGAGGTGGGAGTTGATTGAGCTTGTCGAAGGCGAATACACTTCAGAAGAAAAGGAAAAGAATACCAAAATCCTACGTGCAATTGCTCGAAAAAAGCTTTGCTGCCGCTTCCAGTATCCTGCTGTATCCTCTTGGTAGACTTACCAAGTCTTTGCTCCTTATCCCCAGTGTTCTGACATTTTTTAAAGACACTTTGCAAAGCTTTTCTTGTACTAACCTACCACAACTTTGCAGGGAGCAGATTCGACAAAACATAGATGTTATGAATTTTTTAAAGGAACTTTTGGAAAGTCCTTAAAGAAATTGAATTAAAAAGTCTTCCGAGAAATTAGAAAATAATTTCTCAGTTACCTTGACCTGTCTGTGAATATCTAAAGAACTGTAGGCACTACTTCATATTCAACCGTCATTTGTTTATATCTTTTCTTTTTACTTTACTACGTAATAAGCACATTTATTTAGAAGTATCTTTTTTATATTGTTATTATTATTTTTTAGTTTTTATTTCATCAGCATCGTACCGGGATTCTTTTGTTTGTGTATCGTTTGGAATATCCTTTTGTACCATTCGTGTTGATTGGGCTCCTTAACTTCCTGCGCGTGATTGAACACAGCGTTGAACGTTGATGATGACAGCGACAACGACGGTGATGGTGACGAATGACGAACGTATCCGAATGGCGTAAATAAAAACAAAAAACAAAAAAAAGTGAATAGAAAAGAGAGAGAGAGGAAGAAATGTGTTTTGTCAGTTATTTTACAATTTAGCTGACTTGTTGGTCCTTTTTTTGCTTTTTTGATTGATAATAATCACTTTTGTGTGTTTGTTTGTTTTTATTTAATTTTGTTTTTATTACCGATCTAAGAATAACTGGCATTCCGTGCTTTGTTGTGGGTCCAATGCCATCGTACTGCCGTCGACTTAATTGTGCCATTTTCTTAGGCTTGTCGTATTCCGTTTCCGGTTCGCTCATATATTCGTTTTTAACTGAGTAAACTGAAAAAATGTACATAAATATTGCTTCGTTTTTTGTTTTTTTGGTTGAGAATTTATTTCGTGATCCTTTTGTCAGGACACATACATAAATACTACTAACAAAATATTTGTATATATTTCTACGAGGAATGTGGAAAAAGCGATTTATGAGGTTCTTGTTTGTCGCCAAAAAATGGGTTTTTAGTTTTCGAATGAAATTGGTTGTTTAAGCCATAAATATGCAACGTTTTCGAAATACTTTTATTAAAGAAGCAGATCTAACTTAAGAGCTAAATAATATAAAATAAATATATGTATTAATAAGCTTAAGGCAAAATAATCTAATGTATGTGTACAGTCGACTCAATCCAATTAAGCAGAAAATTTGTCGCTCGTAGTAGGTCGAAAACGGTGTAACAGATTTTTCAAAATTTCGATTTGTTCTTTTTTACTCTCTGTTATTTGTTTTTTTGTTGTAGACTGAGAAGACGGCGAATCGAAGAAAAATGAAAGGGTTATGGTTTTATTTTGGAAGAAAAAAAATTTTTCAGAAAGTGTAGCGCTGTTAATTCCACGTCAGCTAATCAATAGGCAAGCTGATTTTGAAAAATGTAGCTTAGTTTCGTCCAAAGCAGTATTAAATGTGCTTTAATTGATTTTTTTTTGACAGAAAAGTTTAAAGATTAAGAAGTCCTATAGGAATGCTCTTCGTTTATCTTGTATAAAATGTGTGTGTTCACGCAACAGATTAAAAAAAGGTTTTGATTAAATTGGAACGAATAAAAACATGGAACAACCTTATCCCTGCATTTAAAAAAACAAGCTCTTATCTTTTTTTTTCCTTCAAATATCATTGAAACTGCCTTTAACCAGAAACAAAAAAATATGACGAAGACGCTGTATGAAGTCTAGTCTGAAGAGTAAATCAAACTCGAAATGTTAATGGGACTCTGGTTTACTTAGTTAGTTTCAGAAAACCTTTCGACGGTCAAAAGAGAGCGACAAATAACGTTAAACAGCCCAACTGTCATTTTAGAAGCTATCCTCTTATTTCGTGAAGTCCAAGTTTCTATAAAGCTTCGGTAAAGATTCGGATTGAAGTTCTCAGGTGCTCATACAAGGCCACTATTGCTGTCATTGAGGAAAGTAAACGAAGTTTGTGTGGAACGCTGAATCATCATAAAAGAATTTCAAAATCGGTTCGAAACTGAAATCTTATATTAATTTCAAATTTGTGTATGTAGGGAGCATAAACTATCCGCTGAAGGTACAGGACTAGAATCATAGTCACAATGCTCACGAAAAATACGAAGGCCCGAGCATTTTGTTGACATTAAAGAAACTACTCTCCTGTTTGGTGAAGGCCAAGTTTCTATAAAGCTTCGGTAAAGTTTTCACATTTACCAGAAATCTACAATTTCAGAAGTTTAATAGAATCTCTCAGCTGCTCATATACGCCGCTATTGCTGCCATTGAGCGAAGTATACGAAGCTTGTGTGGAACGCAGAATCTTCATAAAAGTATTTCAAAATTGGTTCGAATCTGAAATCTTATATTAATTTCAAATATGTGTATGTAGGGAGCTTAAACTATCCGCTTCTGGTGAAGGTACAGGACTTGAATCACATTCATAATGCTCACGAAAAATATGAAGATCCGAACATTTGATTCAAAGACCATGTAATCGCGGAAGTTGTCCGATTGGTCTTCAAAAGTGGAAGAAGCGCGCCCGGGACCATGAATGAAGGAAAGCTGTTTAAGCTCAGGTTAAGATTCAAGAAGAATCAAAGTCCAGCTTCATAAGAAAGATGTTTTTAGGCTATAGACTTGGAAACGTTCCGAATAGGCTGATATTATGCACATGCTTAAAAGAAGCACGATTTTTATTTACATAAATAAATTCTTATTTCTAAATATTATTTTTACCAGTATTTTGAATGTCAGAATAAAGTTAAATAAATTCAAAAAAATTAAATAAAAATAAAAAAATTAAAACAAGGTGTTGTTTATTTTTTTCCGAATTTCATGTTTGGAAAATGTTTAAAAATATATAAAAAAGTTATGAGTAGGAGTTAATTTTTTGTGTGTCCATTCGTTTTTGGATGAGTAATTAAAATAAAGTTTTAGGGTTTTTTAATTTTAAATAGATTTAGTGTTTTTGTTTTTAAAGAATGCATATTTTTAAGATCTTTTTTAATAATTTTGTGCAATGTGGAAAAGTGGAATATATTTTTTTTGCTGGGTTTCACCAGATAAGGATCCTCCTGTGTCGTTTGCCTTTTTGAATCTGCATATTCTAAGCTAGATTTCCTATAAGTCTTATCTTTTTTAATAATGTGTATCCCTGTATATATCCTAAACTCTTTACATCCCGCCCGAATGTCCTTTTATATTTTGACAATGTGAATTCTTTCAATTCCTGTTTAATTGGATCAAGTCAAACTGAAACTGTTTTAGCGCAAAAAAATATATTCATTGTTCCTAGAGCTTAAGATCTAGAACCCAAACTGATAAAAAAAAAACGTGAAGTAAGAATTAAGGACATGTGATGATCATGTGAAAAGGTATCAAACTCACTCCAGTGTACGAACATTGTGTGAGGAGAACAAAATTGTAATTAACCAAAAAAATAGGAGGATATTTATTGAAAACAAAAACAAAAAATAACATGGAAAAACAGATCGGGGATACCGAAAAGAGATTCCCTTCCATGAATACTTACTGACTTCATTGGGCTTTAAAATCGCGGGTTTCTCATGTGGATTATGTCGCAAAAATGGCCGATGCAACTCTGAGTTTGAAGTCGACTTTTCGAAGCCTTTTAACGTTAAATCACATCAGCCAGCGCCACCGCAACACGAATGCATGATAGAAGCCAAAATAAAACGAAAATAAAGGAAAATGAAATTAATGGGGGCGATTCATATGAGGTCCTTCAGGTGAACTACGAGGCACACGAAAAAAAAGAAATAAAGTATCGCATGAAAATTACTTCTGATTTTTTCCGCTATGCTTGTGGTTGGAGTGAAAATCTCCTCTTCGTCATCTACCACAGGGCTGGCAGTTGGGGCCGCCGCACAATTTTTATTCACTGCACTCTCGACTGCTGGTGGCCAAGGAATCGCTGTACTCTTATGGCTGAGATTTGAACAACTTTGTGATTGATATCCTGGAAATGGTTGGGAATTTGTATATGACCAAGGTGGTGGCGGTGCTTCACTGGGATTGGACTGCTGTCGAACGTATCGTCGCTGAAGTACTGGCGACTCAAAATGAACTGGACGGAATTGCTTTCGTTCGGGCTGTGGTGTCCACAGAGGTGGTGGCGGTGGTGTTGGGATATTGTGTCCTTTCTCCTTATGTCCGCAAGCTGATGATGATCGATTTTCAACGATTTTATCCGGGCAGGTGGTGTTGTGTGGTTGGAATTCGTTTAGGTTGTTTCTGGAGGACGTGGGCGTTTGATTTTTCGGTGTCCAGACTCCTTTTTTTGTTTTTGTTGATGTCATCGATGGAAAGAAGAATGAAATTATGAGTGATGTGGAGACGATACATCAATTTATAAATACATTGCAGTTTTTTTTTTTTTTTTGACAAAAAGTTGATGAGGAAAAACGGATGAGGTGCACACTTAAATGGAATTTATATTTTTTATTCTTTTATTTTTCACTCAGAGAGAGAGAGAGAGAGATGGAGATGAAATGGGGCACATGAAAGGGATGAAGACGAATTAATTGACCACGTAGATGACAACGACAGAGACATTTGCATATTGAGTGGGATGTCGTGGTGTTTCAAGTTTACCGGGTCTGTGTATGAAGATAACTACATTTTTTTTTTTTTGTTATCATGTGACCTGAAGGTTCACTTGTTTACTTTAATCCTTTTTTCTATTTTCAGTAACTTGTAGTTGGATGATGACTCAAGTTTTTCGTTCGTACTGAAACCAACTACAAAGTCGAACAAGAACCGTAACTTTGGGTAATCTACGAAAATTTTACTACCTTTCTTGAAAAAACAAAACATATTTGGAGAACAGTGCAATTTGCATGATTCACGTTGATCCTTTTTCATCATTAGAATGAAAACAACTTTTAATAGAGAAGATAGGAATGGAAAAAAGAACATTAAATGAATAATATACGGAGAACTTCGCGTACAACCTCAATAACGATAACCTAGTTGATGGCACAACTTATGAACTAGATCCAATAGAAGAGACGAAGGTGATCTTCAAGCATAGTTTCCAAAGTGAAACTTCTCCAATTAGGTCATTAGCACACTTTAAAAAAAAAAAAACATAAAAAAGTACAAGATGTCAAACCTTTGGTTTGAAGCCTTAAAACAATTTTTTATAGTCTGAAATAAATTAAGTGATGGGGACCAGATATTCCCGTACAATTCCCACCGACGACGGATGAAGCCCTACAAGAGAACTGCAATCAGACTGATGTAAATGTCTGGGGGCACACGTAGATCGGCCCTTTTATCGAAGGTCCAGGAGTAACTTAAGCAAGTCTTTTAAAGTTCTACTTGCAACGGCTTTTGAAGATGATGCCGGAGGTAAAAACACTCAAAACACCAAGAAACTGGTCAATCGTCCTGTATCATATGTTTGAATACTCGACTCGATTCGACTGAATTAAAAAAAAAAAATTAAGCTTTTTTTTGTTTAGCTTTGAATTAAGTTTTAATAAAATTGGAATTTCAAGGCATAGCTAATGATTTTGAATAAATTTTTGGAAAACTTTTTCAGAAGATGAAAAAAGAAACAGGTTCACAAGTATTTTTTTTATTTACATGTCATGTTGTTTCTCAGCGCTTCAAATTACAAGGATCCAGGTACAAAAGTATTGAAATAAATTTATTGAAAAATAATATTCTAAGCTTTCAGCCCAGGTATATCCTTATAGTTTTGATTGACAACCAAAAGCAGGCATTTTTCAGGTTTTAAAAGTGATTTGATATTTTCGACTTATGGGGTGTCAAACTATAAAGAACTTCTTTAACTACAATTAAGTCTGTCAACTTAAAGGTTTCTAGCTGTTTAGGAAAAAATATTTACGTTCTGATTAGGATTAAGTGCGTTGATTTACGCGTTGCATGTATGCAACTGCCATAGTTTTATGAGTAAAAAGTTATATTTTCAAAACATAGAAATAACTTTTGCTATCATATCGAAAAAGGAATTGAGAAAAAACATCTTCTTGGTCTTTTCAAGTGAACAAGAACCTAAAAAAGAGGCGAGTAAAAAAGTGAGAATCCGGCTGGGAGAACATAAAAGAACAACGGATCGGAATTTAGAGGCTTCACCACAAAATGAAGAAAAGATGATCTTTAGTTGAACTCATGTGATAGGTGAAGTGCATCAAGAGGCTTATCTTGTTTGAGATCGGTGCATCAAATCCCACCAAATCGGCGTCGAGGCAGTTGTTTGAAATAATTAAAATTTCACCGATGCCTCCTCTTACGACCAACAGACTGTATCCATGGCTATGTTTTCACAGGAAGAAAAAGCAAAATGAGATGCCAATGGTCCTGAAGAACATTTTCAGGTTCACCAACATCAATCATTGAATATTCTGGACAATAGCTTTGCGTATTTGAGCTTTCTCAACATGAACCAATTCTATGTGCTGGCGATGATGAAACATTAACAGCCCATCACTGAGGATAAGGCTTGGATAATTGCCATAGTATTTAAGACAAGTTCAAAGTTCGTCTGGCAGGGATAATTGAAAAAAAGGCTTTAAAGTGCGGAGCAGCTGATTTAGCCAAGCATTAAGACTCTTCGATTAATGTAAATCATTGTTAAGTCGGATAAGCCTCTACTTGATGCTCTTATTTCTAAAGATATTGGTTTGATAATAGGAGAATAAGAATGCGCTGAAATCCGATTTTGGACAAAAAGAGGACCCATCTTTTTGCATCCTCAAATTGAAGTGTTTGAAAAGGTTCGAACTAACTCTCATACAAGTACCGAGACGATATAATTATTTAAGGCTGATGATTAAAGTTTTCAAAGAAATCATGTACATGCATTTTGAAATGACTTCAAAAAAGAGGGCAGTTCTATATTCATGGCGATAATTCTTTACTGCTTTGTACAAATTAAATTGAGCTTTCGTTTTTTGATTTTTGGTGAAGTATGACGTCAACAGTGACTTTGTGAGTATTGAAACAGAAGCTTCTAAGATGGGTTTGGCGGTAAACTTGGGCAAAACGAGATAAATATATGCTTTCATCAAGAAAGGACACCAAACAAAAATATATTGGTCAAAACGTCACAATAGACAGCTATAACTTTGAGGTAGTAAGGAAGACAAACTACATAGGCTCCGCTTTAAATACAGCGAATTTTCCATGAGGAATGACTCGAAATAATCGCTATGAAAGCACTTGAGTAGTAAGGCCCATCACCCGAAAAACATCTATAACATCCTGTTACTGTTATATGGTGTAGATGCATAGTTACTTTCAAAAGCCGATGAGAGCGCCTAAAGTCGAATGAAAATTTCTACGTTTTACGAGATGGCACGGTCATGTTGAGCGAATGGACACCGGAAGGCTTCAAATCCATCCCCGATGGACGGCGCAGTAGAAAAAGATCGCGACTCCGGTGGCGCAAACAAGTGGAATATAACATCAACCAACTTATCTTGCAAAACTGGAGACAGCTAAAGAAACTTGTTGGTTGAAGCTCGGACGGTAGCGTCACCTTAAGAAGAATATGCATGACTTTAAAAATAGATTTCGAAGAGTAAGTTTTTTAGAAATTGAAAAAAAAACGAATCGGTGACAACACTGAACCTTGAGGTACACCAGCATTTATATTGTGAATCGCAAAATTGAAACCTTTCAATACTCATATTGAACTGTCCAAACAGTTATGTCTAATTAACCCGAGAAGGAAGAAATTGAGAAATTGAGTGCAAGAGTCCAAATTATAAAATATACCCTTATAGGGTATTAAGATGGCATGAAACTAATTTCGAATTTTATAAGACGAGAGCGTTTTTTGCTGATTGTCATTCTTTGTTTTTTTTTATTTCTTTTGACATTTGATAACAGTCACTTTAAGCTTACCTTAGAATCAAATAGCAAATAGAATTTGGTTCACGCCAGTGATTTTAAACATGGAGTTCAAAAACGACCATTTTCGACATCTATCATGATATGTGAAGTTTACGGTGTTGAATGATTGACAGGAAACATTTGTCAGGATTCTTTTTTGGAGATTCCGATTGAAGTTCATGATGACCAAGTCAAAACTGTATTTGATTCAGGTCGTCATATGACCGCGAGGTATTGCAAAAAGGTTATATGCAATAGATGCAACAATTGTACGACATCTAACACGTCTTGGACTCGAAAAAGCTTGATATTTGGGTTGAATATAAATTGAAAGAGGTTCAATATTCGAAAATTGCAACTCAAACACAATGAAACTGATCCTTTTTTGAAACGAATCAAAATCGTAGTACAAACGTGATGAGCCAGCAGAAACTACATTGAAAGCGGAACTTCATCAATAGAAGGTTTTGTTGCCAATTCGGTGGAATTATAAACGTGTTGTGTTTTTTGAGCTGCTTTTAAAAATAAAAACGAAACAATCATTCAGATGTTTGGTAAAACATAAGGGAGTCGTGTTTCACCATGACAACCTTGACAACCACATCTTTGGTAAGTCGAATAAAATGATTGAACCTTGGTTGGGAAGAGATGTCACATCAACCTTTCAGCCCCGATCTTGCACGATCAGATTTTAAGTTGTTTCGAAGTTCGCAGAGCTCTTTGGATGGTAAAGCTTTCACCAATGATGAGAATCAGTTTTGTGCTAAAAGAACCAGAAGGTCTTTGAACACGGATTCATGAGGTTGCCAGAAAGATGGCAGAAGATCATCGAAAAAGTTGGAAAATATATAATCGACTTAAGTTTATTGTTTGTGTAAAATAATAATAAATAATATAATAATGTAATAAACCTAGCCAAGTAGAAGTCGGATTCGCGCAACGAAGATTCCGTACAAATTCGTTAAGTCTCTTTTAGGTTTTTATTCTCCTTGCGAGATTTAAAATATGCTGCAAAGAGAGCCATACCTCTTGACGGCGTCAATTAAGGAGCTTGATTTTCTTACAGCCTTATGAGACGGCGGTTATAAGTGTCTGGTGTTTATTTCAACTTGATAATCCCACGCGGTCCTGAGAAAATCGGTGCTGACACGAAGTCGGACAACAAAAAAGTGATCCTATAATGGTTCCGTTTTTCTTTTTTAGAAACAGAAGCATAAAAAGAGTTTCATTTCACATTAAATTACCAAAATTACTTTCTTGCAAACTCAATCCAACTACTGCCTTTATTTCGTCAGTTATTACAGATTTGTTCTCCTTTTCGGTGCGATAACAAATTCTGCTGCCGACAATTTAAAAGCTTACGTGGTTCTATATATTTCAAAAGCGTGTCCATGACACCACAAAAATTCTTAATGTCCAAAATACATATTTTTCGTCAAAAAAATTCTGAAAAATTGTATTTCCCCCACAATAAAATGGAGACGTATGAATGTGCGTACATTCATGAAAACATGATAAAAAAAAGGGAAAATAATCCTTTAAGGATAATGATCAGAAACTCAATTCACTTCCATCACTTACAGGGAAGTAAATATTTCAATTTTCCCTCAATCAACTACCTAATTAGCATCTGAATTCCGCGAGATAACTCATTCAATCGAGCGAGCACACAATGGGCACGACTCTTTCGTGTACGCTGTACGTGCAAGTGTATATCGTCGAAAGGATTTCTGTTTTTCGTGGACCCAATGGAAAATTAATTAAAATGCCGAAGGATAAGGTAACCAACCAACAATCTCCTTCAAGGACTTTCATTTTAATTATTTTCATTGAATTTCGCTTTTTTTTTTCTTTATCAAAGGGAAAGAAAAATAAACTCATAGATACTTTATCTGCGCTTGTGTATGTGTATCTGTATCCGTTTGAGGTAAATTCGGAGAACTAGAAATAATTCTAAAAACGTTTTGTCGCGACATAAATTCAAAAATAGCATAAAAAACACTTTTTTAGTCACGGTCCTGTTCCTAATGCAAAAGAGAACGCAATTGCTTGTCGTCGACACATCAATAGGTGATCCGCTTTGAGAGGAATACAGGTGGTGGCCTACAGAAGAGTTTGTCTAACAAATCGCATGACTCATCTCGCCGATTTTAATGAACTTTTTGTTTTTTTTTCAAAAGGAAACTGTTGGCGGGGTAGGTGCGTTCAAATTGAAAAGTATCTACGAACGAATTGAATTCTTGCCAAAATTTGTATTTCTTTTTTTTTTTTTTTTTATTGAAATTTATTCGGTTTTATTCACTGTCATCCTACTCGGTCGGTGATTTCTTCGTTTTCTTTTAATATACTTTTCTTTTTTTTTTATTTATCTTTAAGAATTCATTGGATCTTTCTTTGGCTGTTTATTTGGTGAATGGGAGGATAAACTTTTTGGATATTTGTGTGTGAAGAAAAAGAAAATAGAAGAAAAGTTTGACGTCAGATGATGATTACTGGGCCGAGGGAATATTCAAAACAAAATTCGTTCTTTGGCGGGTGTATGTATGTGTATCAAAGGAAAACAATATTTTCGCTTTTTTTTTTGTTGATTTTTCGGTATGAATTTCAAGTTTTTTGAGATATGACAGGTTTAAACGTTACCGCCTGATGTATTTTATATTTACAAAAGGTTATTTGTTTTTTTTTTTCTTTTGGCGGAGTCTATTAATCATGGCTAGCTTAGGGGGCGTTTGTTAAGATAATTCAATTAAAAAAGTCTATATGTGTGGATGTGTTGATGACTATTAAGACGCCACCATCCGTCGTCCTTTTATTTTTAGCGAAACTAATTCTATTTAACTAAGCCAGAATAGTTTGAAGTCTATTTGCGCAATAAGACTGGGATTTTGAAAAACGTAAGCCACCATTCTTTTGAAGTCCGTAGGCAATGATTACATTCTTTTGAGTTGTATTATTGAATTCACTTGAAGTCACATAAAATAAGTTGAAGTCAGTGAATTCAGTAGAATCAATTTTAATTCCTGAAGAGAAATATCATGAAATGTAATGATTTTTTTAAATGACCCGAGATATATGAACTTGGGTTGGCTGGTAAATTGAAGAATTTGATGCATCAAGCAAAATTTTACGACGGTGTTCTACGAATTCAATTTTCCTGTAAGTTTTCGTCAGACAATACATTTGAATTGCGGGAGGAAAATACATTGAAAATTAAATAACAAAACTTTAAGATCATGCTCCATGATAGAGAGTCGTAGTTAATGGTCGATCCATTGGAATGGGATCAAGCCGAGCCGAGATCCCAAAAAGATGTTCAAATAAAAACTTACTTTAAATGAATTCAAACAATTTCAGTTGGATTCACTGACTTCAACCTATTTACAGTGAGTTCACTAATGTATGACTTCAACGAAATATACAATAATAGGTACAAAAATTACCAAAATTTCAGTAATATTTTATGGATATTATTTTCGATTTAAGAACTGCTTCTCATCTTGCTGGCATAGAAGTAATCAACTTTTGGCAAAATGATGTTGGGACTGATTCCCATATTTTTTTTTTACTTCTACCCACCAATCTTTTCTTTTTTCTATCTCGTGCTTTCCAAAGCATCCTTAACATACTTCCAAAGGTGCTCGATTGGATTCAAGTCCGGGAATTGTGATTGCAAAGCAAGAAGACCAACTCTCTTCATTTTAAACCACTCTCGAGCAACTTTAGAAGTATGCTTGGAATCATTGTTCTGCTTAAACTGCCAAATGAGTGGCATGGTTTCCTCGGCATAAGGCAACACGATAGTGACCAATAAATTTACATACACGGATTGATCCATTGTGTCCTGAATAGGACCAACACCATTAGAATTAGAAAATTTGGAGGACGTCTTATAAATGTCCTTCCATCAGATCCTTGTAAATTAAAAAAATTAGATTTTATACTTTTTTATTGACATTGTGTTTGTCCTTAATTTTTTTGGCCAACAATTTACGCAATTTAAAACACTTTGAAATGAGAAAATAGCGTAACGGTACATTTTATAAAGAGATTTGATTTTTCCTATTTCCTGACTGAACTGGCAGTGTACGCTTAGAATCAAAATTTAAATTGGACATTTTTGGTTTTTCATAAAAAGGAGTTATCAATGTTGTACACTTTGTACCCATCAGGTTGGCAGCTAAGTAATTGCGGATTTTTTTAGAAAATAAAAGGCAAAAAATCATGGAACGAAATAACTTGGTTCTGAAATGT
The DNA here is from genome assembly GCA_963555765.1 of Orthonevra nobilis. Taxonomy (NCBI): domain Eukaryota; kingdom Metazoa; phylum Arthropoda; class Insecta; order Diptera; family Syrphidae; genus Orthonevra; species Orthonevra nobilis. The sequence continues at coordinate 18,163,845 of OY743226.1, read as the reverse complement.
ATTGCTCATTTTGAGCAATGACCTTTTGGCATCTTTCAGGCAGTATCATAATTCCACGTTCATAAAACTTGTGGTTTTTATCAGCAAAAAAATTAAACAGGTACGGTTGGACATCATCATTATTATTGAAATTTTAACCATTCAAGGAGTTTTGCAAAGATTGAAATAAAAAGTAATTAGATGGTGCAAGGTCGGGACTGTTTGGTGGAGTAACCAAAGATGTGTGTGGCCTTGCATTATCATGAAGGAATACAACACCTTTTCGATTTGTGAATTCGGACCGCTTTTCTTCAACTGCATTTTTTAATTTTGTTAGTTGTTCATTGTTGACATCTGAATTGACTATTCGGTTGGGTGGCAAAAGTTCACTGTAGACAATTCCTTTGTAATCCCACCAAACTGATAACATAACTATCTTTTGATGAATATCAGCTTTTGATGTTGTTTGAGCTGGTTCACCTGGTTGATCTTTTCCGATTGACATGGTTGTAAATAACCCATTTTTCATCACCAGTTATCAATCGTCTTAAGAAAGGATCATTTTAGTTGCTTTTCTTTAACAAATCGCAGATCTTAATGCGTTATATTAAATGATTTTTTTAAGTTCATGAGGAACCCGTAAATCGAGTTTTCGAACATGGCAAAGTTGTTTTAAGCGATTTTCAATGCATGTATGTGATACAACAAGATTCTCTGCAATCTCTGTTGTACTGTGACGATTCGAATCGATTATTGCTTAGATTTGGTCGTCATGAACTTCAACTGGACGACCAGAGCGTTTTTCATCTGTGAGTGAAAAATCACCAGAACGAAATTTGGCAAACCAATTTTGACACAACCGTTCTTTTAAAGCTTCGTCACCATTAACAGCGCATAACTTTTTGTGAGCTTGCGATGCGTTTTTTCCTTTCCGGAACTAAAAAAGCAAAATACTATATGACGTAAATGTTCGTTTTGATTTTCCAATTTTCAATAGACGCCAAACAAAAACTACACAACCGATCAAAAAAAAATTGTTTACCAATTGACAGTTGAAGTACCAACTATTAAATAACAAAATGTGTTTGACTTTTCGATAACGTTAGCAAACCTAAAAATTCAACTAAAGCCATCTATGAGTGAAATTCGCAATTACTTAGTTGCCAACCCAATATTATTTTGACCAAAACTCAATATAAAATCGCTACTGACTTCAATTTCAGTGTAGTGATTTATTGATTCCCAAAAATGATTTTTAATTCTATGATTGACTGACTTCAAAAGAATGGCGATTTAAGTCTATTTGATTCGCAGTCTTTTTGGAGCGGACTTTTCTCCACATAATAATTATACACTTGATCAGGAGAGCCTTGGAAGCCGAAAAGCAACTTAAATTCTAAGGGTTAATGGTCTTTTGAATAACAAGATACGTAGGCCATCTGCTGGTTTCTCATCTGAGTTATCCTCGTTCTATATTTTGACACCGATAGATCTTCTGCGGTCAACAATTTTTTTATTTTTTTTATTTTTGCATGAAGAAATGTACCAACTCACGCTTAAACAGCGTTGGGTCTGTTTGCTGTGGTTTTTGAAAAGACCCATGCTTCTCTCCTTTACTACCGAAAAAAAAATAGCCATTTTATTATGGTAAGAAATTGAAGATTTGTCTCTTGGTTCCTACGATCCGAACAAAAACCGATATATTGCAAACTTAGTTTTTGTTGTGATTTTCCGCCATAGAGCTGCGATTGGACACTGTTGGACCTTTTCGTGGATTGTGTTTGAAGGTCAAAATTTTGCAAAAATCGATCAAGCTATTTAAACAGAAGAGACTGAAACCATTGAAATTGAGTCTAGATGATTTGGCCAGACGAGGCCGAGCCGTGAAAATAATAATACCTACTTTGTTGCAAGCGTCAACGACATTCACTACAGTAAGATAAGAACCTTGGATCTTTGATCTGGATTACGGGTAGAATCGGTATTAAATCAAAATGCATCGGTCCAGCAAACGATTGCAAAAAACAAAAAAGTGGGGGTCTAGCAATTTTTCCAGCAGAGATGGGGAAGATTCTGCGGATCCGCTTCTCTGTTAAAAATCTGTATTCCTCATTAATCAAAAGGTCAAAAAGCAGACGATGTAGCAACGTACTGTCCCAGAAACTGACACGCGTCTTTGAATGTGAAAATGTTAGGATATGTATTTCCTAAGACTTTGGCCCAAATCTGAAAATATATCTATGACGCGTATTGAAAATTCACTTATAACGCCCACAAATCCTTTTGGATCTTGAACTTCGAGGCAATAAATGCATCTGCAACGTTGACGAAAGTTCTCTCACACTATTGCCATAGTGACTTGAGGAACAGAGTAAGGAAGCTCATTATTTTAGGAAGGAAAGCTTTAACAGTTTTCTGAAACATGAAATCGCAAACTCTTCGAGGTCGATAGAAATGGATACTTGATCAGGAGGGTCCACATTAATCGGCCTCAATAGCTCGGCAACATTCAGTAATTAGAGAATAAAGTTCTTGCCACAAAAATCATCAAAAAAGCGAAATCTGACTAAGCCATTGCGGATTCCAGAAATTTAGTCCAAACCATAAGGAAGCAGACTTAGCTTATTTTCAGGTCCCATTAATGGGCTGCAAACAAACTGAAAGTCATGTTATTCTACTCTCGAGACCTCATTTCTTGAAATAATAGTCACAAATTGTAGTCTCAAGAAACGGACCTGTTGGGTGGCCGCCTAGATCCTGTAGTTCAACTCTTTTGATCTGGTTTATTGGGCGGTACGTTAAGTCACTCGTAAATGCTAACAAGCCAGCTGCAGCTCCAGGTAAAATTGGACTTAAGAGAAAACCTTTACAAATCAATCGCGGTGGCCATATGCCCGACTTTCTGTCTAAAAGTTAGTGAACTATAAGTCCAAAATAATGACCATTTCAAGCTACGTCAAAATCGTTTTTCAAAGTTCAAATTCTTAAAAAAAAAACGTTCCTCTTGGACAACTTTCCTTTGAGTCATTCGACTTAAATTGGCTTCCACCATTCCAGATGCATTAAGCAATCACCTGTCAATGCCGACTCTACACAACCGTTTCGACTACTACGCCAAAGAAATCGTCCGCGGAAAATCAAAATTAGTCCACCAAATCGATTTTTGAAAATACGGCATGCGATGAGGTGATCGTCCAACGAATGGAAATGACGACAGTTCCGCCACTTAATGTTTACATTAGTCACACAATCCGCTCCCACCAAAAAACCATATCGGCCACCGTAAAGTTTCCGACTTGATTTTCGAAATAAAAAATAAAATATACACAAAAAAAAACAGCATTTTTTTTCGTTTTCGAATAAAATAAACAAAGTCTTTTTGGGGCCTTTGCTGATTATGTTTGTGGTCAGTGGCGGCGGCGGTGGCGGTGGCGGTGGCGCTGAGGATGGATAAATAGAAATAGCAACAGGAATTATATCCATCCATTAGGTCATCAATTTGGCCGTGAATTTGTTCACGCGGCGCTATTCCGTCGCCCTCTGGAACGGCAGCGTATATAAAGTTCCAAAATTAAAATGCCACTGTTTAATTTTGGAATATGCATTAACAACCTGATGTTTTCGAACAACGTCAGTATTTTAATGAATTTTTGAAAGATTTTCGTTCTGCTTTGTCGTCGACAGACGTGGACAGTCACTTGAACGGAATGCAATGTTAGAACGTTCATTGTGTTGGGAATGTAACCTCCGCATGGTCGTGTCAGCGGAGTCACTTGAAGGACAGGTCGAAAAGTTTGTGCCAGTGTGATTTCGAAATTTTCTTTTTGGCGCAAACGAGAGACTTGGGCATTGTTGACTAATGCGAGATTTAATTCAACGGGTTGACTGTCTTGCATCGACTAGTGGTGGTGGGAGTCTAAAATTACCACCGAATTGATTGATGAGCTCACGAGTAAGTAATTCAATTGGCACTTGGTCCATCGGTGAAGTGGATTGCATTCTACCAGTGCTACGGTCTGATTGCATTAAATTTCAAATTGGATTATGTGGTCGGGTGGAGGATAATTGAATTTGACGAGCATTTCGATTCGCCCAGAGGGCGATGTTGTGGGTGGAAGTTATCTAAGTGCTTTTCTGAGGAATGCAGTGCAATGAAACTGAAGAGTTTCATGAAACTTTTGAGTCAAAAACAGGGAAATGAAGATTATTGTGGCGAAAGGATTGCTTTTGAAACGAAGTGTTGAAGTTTTTTGAGTTTTGAACGGGGACCAAGTTTAAATAAACATTAAATAACCAGCGGGAACCTAAAAAAGGATTGCATCAGGATTGAGTTATTTAATTATTCACAAGATTGTGTCTTTTTGGTTTATGGTTTAGTCAGTTATACTCAAATTTTTTGCGTATGTTTTGGACTTGAAGACTTTTTACTTTTTTCCATAAATGCAATTTCCTCGCGTTGCAGAGGGAAAGACTGTAACTGAATTCATTATAAGACGAGACTTCTTCTATTTGTCAAAAAAATCTGTAGTTGAAAAATAAAGATTCCTTTTGGAAAGTAACGAAAACCATGCTATGTCGCAAACTGCTTTAAAAATTTATCGAAAAAAACTGTAAGACCAGTATTTGAAAGTATACCTCAATACTATTTATTACGATGTTTGGTATCCTGCTTGAGAGACCCTTGCAGCTTGTGCAGATGCTTAAAAATTTGTCCATTTTTAAATAACTTTAAAATACATGTAATTTTGCGTTTGAAAAATTTGCTGCCAGTGTGATTACTTTACTATTTGATTTAAGCCCCTTAAATGAAAGTATGCGGCTCTACATGAAGGCTTTGTTTTTTTCAAGCTGTTATTTTCTGCCTAAAGAAATATTATAATACAAAAGACATTTTTTCATCAGGTTTTTTGAAGAAAAGGTTTGAAATGGTCGAAACGGTTTACTTTACAAGGTGGCTTAAAATGAATTCGTTTCCGCATCGCATTACAGTGAAAGGGTTGAAGATACTCCTTTAATGCCAGTAGATTTGCAGACTCTTCAGAACCTCAATGAAGCACTTTTCGTCGAAGTTTATTACGACTGACGACGTCGATTTCCGATAAAAAAAAATTGCTATTCTGGGGCACAAAGAATTGACGCTGAGTTGTTTTCAGACCTCATTGTTTTGACAAGGTCTTGGGCAACACGTTTACTATAACTGGTTGGAAAAAGAATAAACAAATAGTTTTTTTTTGCCACAAATTGATGAACTGATGGATACACATCTTGCGCGACAATGGACATTTTTAATGATCCGTTTCCTTATCGTTGAATGCCACATTTTGGCAGCTTACACCGTCCGGCAAGATCACCCGATATGACAGCTTCAGATTTCTTTCTATTTGAAGTCACAAGCTCTCACAAAGAATATTCAATGAAGTTCTGGCCAAAATAATTCCATTACCAAACGGTCACTAACAATAGAAAGGCGCCTTCATGACCGATATCGTCTTAAGGAAAATATCGACAAAAACGTAAGCCCAAAAAAAACATTAAGAAAAAATATGTGACTGTGCCGTTTTATTTGTAAAACAGCTAAATTAAATCAGTTTATTGCTTTTAGAACATTTTACATTTATATTTATTTTGGGAATGGTTCTGAAAAACGTGGGCATTTTTTTCAATTCCATTTTGACAGGGAGTATTTTATTAATCCGGCAAAAAGATGTTGAAAATGAGCGTATTGCTGCAAACATTTTTCGATTGCTATAGCATTTTGAGTAACCAAGGTCTGTGATCTCCTGTGTGCCGGAAACATTGAGGTAAACATTAGTCGAATGTGAGCAAGTATTAAGAACACGACGACGTTCGCAGCAGTTGGTGATATTTAGGGTGTCTGCACAATTTGTTTCAGGTACACCGCATGGTAGGAACTGTCAAATTAAAACTAAATTTTGACCATGTAATAATATTGTTGTTTTTGAAATTCAACTGGCATGAAAAAGAGCCAAAATCTACCCTATAGTTTCGTTTGAGTTTCCAAAAAAACATCGGTATATGAGTTCGAAACAAATTGAAAAATAAGTTTTTGGTGACGAACTGAATGCCCTTTCAGCACGATTGAATGAAAGGCAACTTTTTGGAAGAGCTTAAATTATACTGATGAAGAATTGCGCTTTATTTGGAGAACACACGGCAAGGCCAACAAAACAATGGTTCAGAAAAAATTCTGTCAATTTTTTAGAGTGGCTATCTTATTCCCAAAAACCAAAAAATGCCGTAATCTTAATGCATCTATGTCTCTGGTCACGAGTAAAGGATTTCATATAAAATTTTGAGCTAGGACTTTTAACATAACGTTCCTAATTGGGTCGTTCTTTATTATTGTAGTTCGCCACGACTGTATATATTTTCAGTGATGCAAACGCTCTTTTTTCCACTTACACGATATATGAGAATACCATTTTTTACACGGTATTCCGTAGACTGACACTTTATAGCCATTAGTTTCATTGAGCCCTGCAAAGGTCGATCTACTTTTAGTTATATCTTGTTGAGTTAAAAAATTAACCTGACATAAAATACTGAGCTAGAATCTCGTTTCTATTTTTGCCAAAAAAAGTCTGTAGCCCCTGAAGTCTGCATACAAATGAAATATTTGAGCTTTGAGAGGATCTAAGTGAGTCTCTAGCTGTTTAACAACACTTGCCTCTTCAGATCTGGCTACTTCTGTTGATTTACATTTTATCCGACATCAAAAAGGGTTTGGAAGAAGTTGTAACAAGGCGTCTTTGCAAATACGTCTCATATATTATCAAATACGAACATCAATACGGATTCTAAAGAGGAAAAAGAATCAATAAGCTGCTGGGAGAATTTGCAAACATTATTAACAATCCGCGTATTGCAAGAGAACAAGTGTTACTGCTTCTTGTGGACTTCAGTAAGACATGCGACACATTTAATCATAAAAGACTCCTAGAAGTTCTTGATCGTGCCGGCATTAGGGAGGCACAAGCTGACTTGATTTATTAAGGTTAAGATATTTAAATGGAAGAGCGATAAGAAAAACATGAAGCACGGCGTACCACAGGAATCAAATTAAGGGCCAATATTTTTCATCCTTTATACCAACTCTTTCAGCGGTTTATTAATTGCAAAAAAGAAAAGTGTATGCATATACGAGCGCCTCATCTTCGACAAATAAACTTCAAAATTGCTTTTCGAAACCAAGCTTGTCCACAATCTGTTTCTTCAAAAACTAAAGATATTTAGGAATCACAATCGACGACAACTTAAAATTGAAAAGTCGTAGTTCGAAGTGAGCTTCAACAGTTTTAAGCAACTCATGTCTTACTCCAAGTTTATTACGCGTAAGTTACAATACGGTATATTGGCGTCGGGAAACGCGTCCAAAACAGAAATACTAAGCCTCGGAGAACTACAAAACTCAATACTCAAAACAATTTCTCGGAAATATCGTAAGAAATCGAGAATTTAAAAGCACTGACTGTTGGCGAAATTTTCTAAATGGCAGCTTTTTTGGAGTATTATGAAGATATCGGTTTCAAATGCTGTATGCATAATGCATGACGTGAACACAAGAAGACGAGCATGAAATCTACTTCAAACTCTACTCCACAAGGTAGAATATGGCAAGAGAACCACTCAAGCATACATCTCCAAAAATATTTAACAAATTGCCACAAAGTCTAAAAAATACTCAAAATGAGGTTTTGAAAGAAATTTTCGTAACGCAATAGTAGAAGCTGTAGAAGGATCAGTGAAGCGCATTCAGAATGTGTCAACTCTCTAGCCAATAAAGATGACTTAATCAGTAAACTTGAATCTATGAATTATCGTGCTGAAAATATCTCGAAAATACGTTCAAAATACTGCTACGTAACTGTGCCTGTAGTTCATGGAAGGATCATAAGCAGTATAACCTTTGCCAATAAATTGATCTTCTGGCAAATTACAGAAGAAGCGTCAATACATCACTGTCAGACATGGTTGGCTCAAAAGTGGAAAATTTGAGATAACTTATGCTCGGTAAAAACTTCGGTCTAATTTTAAGCAGTGAAACATTTGTTTATGTTCTTCACTATTCGGGTGGCGAGCTTTAATCCAACAATTCTGGGAACAGGGGTTCTCATTTTTACGTTTAGTGACACCTTTTGTGAGATGAAAAGTATAAAATAAAATAAATATAAAGTAAGAGTTAAAATGCCAACTGGTCCAAAGTTGCAGCATATGTCTCAGCATATATCGCTCCAGAAAATGGAGCACTGGAAATCTTTGTTTCATTCACGAAGTGCCAGTAAATCCACAAATGCATGATGTGTCATTTACACCGGAGTTGACATCGCACCTCATTTTTCGAGAATGTCGTTGGTCGATAAATTGTTTTTTTTTTTTTTTCAGTCACTGGAGGCTCTCAACGAAAATATCTGACAAGCAGTGTGTGAGGAGTTAGCGCTCGAAGTTATAGCCAAACTGTTCAAAAATGCCAGTAAAGGGTGGTTCACATTGTCAAATTTGTTTGACAAGCACAGCTTGATGAATGTTTGATGGATGGCGTCCACATTTATCAATTGTGCTGTCAAGCATCACTTCTCGTGCTAATCATGACGGACATTCTGATTGCAGCTTTGGTAATTGGTAATATTTTGAAAACGAGGTAAAAAAAAAGAAGAAAAGAGTTTAACTCAAATGAGAGACGAAATTATATTGACTTGTCCTGCAGATTACAGGAATTATCTCGGTGTGAATGCAGAAACATACAAAGAATTGTTGGCTATACACGGTGCAACCGTACATCAACCGACAAAATTCAATGAAAGTTTTTTTCTGAAAGTCTACTCTCAGCAAAATTAAAATTCAAACATGTAGAGATTTACAAAAAACTTTAAAGGATTAAAATAAAATATAAAAAATATATTTTGGCAAAAGTCTTTATCAATAAATCAGCATCCCTAGAGCCGGATCTTTGCTTTATTTCTTTTTTGAATTTCTTATGTCGCATTCGGCTATTTGCAAAAGAATTCACTTTCACTAAAGCTGAAGAGCTTCGGTTCAGTTCAAAACAAGAGCTATTTTTTGATGTAATCGTTCGAAAGCTTTATGAACATGAAAATTCCTTAAATTTGTTTTGGCATGACGGGTCGCTATTTGCAAATTTGCTTGTCCAGCCAGTAATATATCAAAATGTTTTGAAATAATATAATAAATCTACTATACTCTAGAGAATTCAGATGAAATCTCTGAAGCATAGTTTAATGGAGATTGGAAAATTTATAAAAGACATTCTCAAGATCTAATTAATCGTCTTAAAAAGTTACTCAATTTTAGTTGTAAGGCAAATACACAGAAACAATTAAACTGAAATATAAGCTACATTAATTGAAATGGTCTCTGAAGAGTTTATACTCGAAACTACTGATTTGATATTAAAATACGGCGCTTTCAATTTTCTAGATCAACGTTTTTTTAGAATGAAATACATGCCATTAGCCTTCCCTCGAAACATCTTCGTGTGTCTCCCGGTTCTTAACTTTCTGAGCTTTTTTTTTGCTCTCGTTTATTCACGGGTTCGATCATGATTCCTAGCAACGGCGGATTCTCGATTTTTGAGCCTGACATTCGGCTTTCCCTTTTTTCATAGTTTTGGTGGCCAAGATTTTTTTTTAAAGAGCCGGGTTTCGGAGGATCAACAAAGAGACACGTCCCAAAATTAATATCAAAAAGGCCCAAGAATGGGTGGTATCTTCAAAAATGGAATTATTACGTTTGACACTATTCCCCCAGTTGCAAAAAGAAGAAAATATTTTTTTGACATTTTGACAGGACATTAAACACGCCTAACGTCAAATTTAAAGTACAAAAAACTGCCCAAATGTGTTCCCATCAGCAAGCTGAATCATACAAGTAGAACCTAAAAGTTAGACATCTTAAAGAAATAAATTTACGTTGGTAATAAAAATCAATTTAAAAAAAAATTGTGTAGAGCCTCAACGTAATGTCAATTTAAATGACTTATTTTTTATTTACTCCCGCATAAAAGCCGAATACATTTTCAATTTACTACACCCGAAATGGGGTAACCATCCCACTCGCGGATTCCATCCGAATGATATGCAAATCCATGTGACAAAATATTTATCTGGCAAAATCCACTCCAGCGTTCATCTGTCACAGATCCAATCTAATCTTGCCCCAAATTGCCTACATTCTATTTCAAATGAATCTGCAAACATTTTATAAAACATTGACATTCTATTTTTACGAATAACGATTACACAATTCCAAAATAAACAGATCTCCAAACACATGTAGAAAAAACGAATAAATCGACGCTGAGAGAATCTCGCGCCGCTATCGTCAATAAAATTCATCAAATTTATAAACAAAACACTTTTATGTGCGGTGATTTATGCAAAAATACAAAAAAAAAACAAAATGAAGCTCAGTGATCCAAAGGAAACGTCAATCCGCAACTTGTCCCGTAAACTGTTTATTCCACCATTCATCCCACCCTAATTCGACATTCAAATGCGGTCTTAAGTGACTAAAAATAAGCCGGCCCTCATACACGACCGTAAAACAAACGTATCTCTTTTTTTTCTCTCTATTTCGTTGGTCCATAAAAATGCCGAAACTTAATCGTGTATCACCATCCGAATATGTGTTGTAATGACAGATTTGATGACTCGATTGTATAAAAGGATGATAATGAAGTGTAAAGGTGTGTAAAAGTACATACGACATATACCTAGGCCCTGAGGCGCTGTTGCTTTAAATTTTGGTGCAAACATTTCCGACGACTGCATTGACTCTGCAAAAATAAGAACGCTCGAAATTTATCCGAAAGTGGTTGTTGGGATGCATACAAATAAACACAAACAAATACGAGTACACGGCACTTTTGTTTTTTTCAAATTTACTTCAATTATTTTTCAACTAATTTCGGTTTCCAATTAGAAAAACACTTGAACTAAGGATTTTTGAACTCTTTATTTAGGTCGTTTACGGGTAGTTTTTAAAAATTTAGAAAACAAGTAAGAAAAAAAAACTTTGAATACAAGTTCAAATTTTAACTAACCCTGTCCCATATTTTCGAAAACTAGCGCAAAAAATTTCTTTTGAACTGAGATAAAATTTTATTCAAAATTTTTTTTTTTCGGGTTCTGTGTGAAAATCGACGAGACGAGACGAACGCGCTTTTCCCCACTGAGCTGAAAAAACTGATGAAAACACAGAAAGATTTTCTTTTCAAGTGAAAACAATCTTTTTTTTGTTGTTGTTCTCAGAAGATTTTCCAATTTTTTTCCCCCATGTTTTTCAAATACTATGAAAAGCGTTTTCGTTTCTGTTTTTGAGCAAAATAAAGCTCTTTTTCGAATTGAGGCAAAGCAAACACAACCACTTGAGTGAATGTTTTGAACGCAAGCGTTCCTTGAGATACTTGCGCAAACTCATTAAATTGTTGTTTTCGTTTTTGGATTTCGAAATTTTACGTTTTCTTGGAAAAGAAAAAACGACTTGTACTTGTTTTAAAGGCACAGTGTATTTTTGAGAGTGAATGAGATAAACTTGATGGGAATGGGAATGGTAAGGTGCCTGCGATGGGGAAAGGTGGGTAGATTGTGTTTTGTAGAGATGTAAAATAATATGTATCTTTTATATTTTTACACTTTTTTTTATGGGCTTTGATGTGTTAAGTTTTTTTTTTTTTGTTTTTTTTTTTTTTTATGGGCCATGAGACATGTTTGTTTATTTTAGGACGTTCTTTTGAAGAATGTGGGTGAATTAATCAGTTGAAATGAGCAGGGAAGTGACGAAATTGTAGAGAATTGATGAAATGTTGGTGAAATGAAAGTCGAATAGTGTGGAATACTTTCGGGCGAGTTGAGTTAAAAATGTAACGTATACGCCAACGTGGAGGTGTAAACGTTTATTTTTGGAGGGGTTGGACAGGTGTGGCCTTTTGTATTATGAATGGAGAAATATTAGTCGGGCAGAGAAGCGCCATTTCGGTATCATAAAATCAATGATGAAGCTTTTGAAGCGCCCAATGTTTTATTGCAGATTTTTGGAGCTAAAGATCTGTCACCCTGTGATAAATTAACGAGCGATCCCTGAGGATTCAGATGTTTTTTTTTTTTTTTTAAATACAGAGGAGATGTTATGGTGAGTGTGCTTGATGACTGGAATACCGGCTTTTTCCGTCCCATCTGAATTCCAACAAAGAGGCGCAATGTCATGTAATTTTTCAATATAATTTTTGAACAAATATTGCAACGGGAAGGTAACAATCTGGGGGCCGTGGACGTGTCATAAAGCTTACATGAAATTCGCCACTATAGCTAACATGGTGAAAAATGCCGGGAGTGGGAGATCGTCAAATTATCGAGGATAAAAAAATCTGTCGATATGTCAAACAATGCCTGCGACAATACGTCAATCGTCAGCTATGACATTGAGGCAGTGAAGGAGTCAAATAATGGAAGTAAATAAATAATATACAACATATAGTATATACTATAAATGTTTCTTCAGATAAACGCACTTGTCTGCTAGGACGGCAAATGGTTGAAGGGGTATAACCGTGAACTCTAAGAAATCGGATTGCAAAATTCGTCAACTCAATTCATCGGACAAGGTAAAAAAAAAAGAAGAAAGAAGAAAACTGAACCACCAGTTCAAAGACTAAGCAATCACGGTTTGCCGCTGAAAGCAGCGACGCGGGACTGTGCAGGATGGAAAGCAGCTTTACCTCAGATTCTCAAAAAATCTATTGATTGCGGAAAGTCCCTTAAAAAGATGCCTTAGCAAAGCTCTTGTTTGACATATTCCAAATAAGTGCAAATATTCATTGCGTTTGCAGATATCAGTGCTGTCACAATCGGAATAGTGCTGTCACAGAAATCTTAGTACCCTATTTCAGAAAGTTTTTTAACAAGCCCGGAACTAGATCCTACGTTGATACCAGAGGAAGAGTCTTGATTCTGTGGACAATAAATTTCATTCCAAACCGAACATGGAATCAATTTTAAGAATACAAAAGGCAAAGATTGGAAACTTATATGAAAAACTTCGAGGTAGGACACTGTTAGGGTTAGCTGTATTGAAAAGCTGATCGAGACTGAGATAAGGAATAAAAACAAAGTTCCAGACAAGAGGCTATAAGGTACAGAATCGACAAGAAATGAAAGATTTAATTGTGGCTCAATACTTAAATGTATATTGGTTTCGATTTCTCTTTATGTAAAGTCAGTGTCGGGAAAGCTTTCATTTAATTTATTTGCATTCGCTTGATTCGCAGTATTTTTTTTCGCAAGTTGTATCAGAAAAGTGAAAAAAGGAAGTGAACAGTCTCAAAGTGACAAAATTGAATTTTTATTGAACTAACAAAATAGCTTCGAAAAACTAAACAAGGAAAAATCTTTGTCCGAACGAAGTGCCTTCTCATTGTGTCTAACCATCGAAAGAGTTGAAATCCAATTAGCTATGGTTGGATGTTTTCAGCTGACACTAATAAGTGCAACTTTGCTTTGCGCAAAGAAGATCGTTCTTTGGTGGCCGAACACTTTGGAAACGATCGAATTAATCTGCGCTGGAGAATCTCGTTTCCAAGGAATATCTGTGCTTGTGCTTTAGGCTTAAGAGGCTCTTTTTGCATCGGATTGATAATTTTATCAATGCCAAGCTGAAATATGCTTCAAAGTGGCCGATGTGAGTAGAGAGAGAGTGTGTGAGAGAAAAAGAGAGAGAGAGAGAGATAGAGAGAGGGAGAGAGAGTGAGAGAGAGAGAGAGTGAGAGAGAGATAGGGATTGAGAGAGAGAAAGAGAATAGAAAGGAAAATCATGATGTCTCACCAATTGAAATCGTCCATGTCAATGTTTTTCATACAAGTTGTATATTTACGAGAGATGGGGTCATGAAAGTCCCTCACGGACTCCAACCATGGACCCCACGATCGATAAGCCCACAGAGAAAAATTGTATTTAATTGTAAGCTTCATATCGAACAGAAAATATTACTAGACCAATGTGGTTTCCTTGCTCCGTGCCCAAGATTGCTGTGGAAGAATATCGAAGAACTCCGACGAACATTTGTAGATTGAATAGGAAAGAGGGGGCCTTAAATCAGACAAATATTCATTAATAGAAAAATTGCTTACAGGGTCTTTTGTATGCATATACTGCAGTTGTAAGTTTATTAGGCTGACCTTTTATTTTTCTGACTGTCAGGTTCATATCATTTATGAGCCTTACTACTAGGTCTTTTGTACCATATAACGTCAGGCCTTAGCAATTCCCCGTTCCTGGTGATCGCCAGTCTCTTATATTAAAAAATATCTTTCTTTATTTTTGTTTTGGAATTCTTGCCATGTCAGTAGATAAGTCTGCGTACGTAACGACTTTACGTACAGATTTTTCTATCACAAAAAAAAAATCTTTGTCCTGACAAGCCGATAGCTAAGAATGAGCATGATAATCTCGCAACTGATAATGACTGTTATAATTTTTCAATTGCGAGATAATTCAATATAATCCCGAATGCTAATTCATCATTGATAAAGAATCGCAGATAGTGTATCAAGCTTATTAAAAAAAATTTAACTGAATTTAAACAAAGCAAACGACTTAACATCCATCAAGTCAGCTATCTAGCACAGCACAGTTACTCATTCAAAGATATATTTTATCTAATCCAAAATATTAATCAATCAACAAATTACTTAAACAAAAATAGACCTCATCGAGCACGTTTCGATGCCAAATCTTAATCCCCCCCGTTATTCGGTTGACACTGATTTAGCATTAATTCGATGATAAATTTTTAAAATTAAAAAAAAAACATTCGTACGACGTAAACAAAAGTAAAAGTTATAAAATAAAAAAAAATTTAATACATCCACTCCCACATTCAATTAATTATATTATAAGAAAAAATTATGTCTAGATAAGCTTTATTCAAAGCTTTTCATAAACTTACAATTCATGTATCTTTTCTGTGAAACGTTGCATATTTTTAGGCTTAAACTGAAATTTGTTTTTGTCTACAGAGGGTTTGAAGCAGGTACACAAACAAACAAACAAACACATGCAACGAGGGGGAGGACACAAAAATGAAGCACATGTAAATGACTGCATACCATTTGCATAGAGAAAACCCTTGGCCAGTACAAGCTCTTTGTCGATCTCGCGTAGTAGATCGCTTTCGGACCAACTGCGGCGATTCGGCGTTAATAAGAAGCGTGTTTGTTTCCTACGTTTTACAGCGCCACAACCGCCACTAGATCCAGCTGTTGTTGGTGGGATGGCTGCTTCTGCTTTGGGTTGGCAGCCGCCAGAGCTGCTGCTCTCAGCTGGCTTCTTGTGGCGTAAAATCGTGACAAGCTTCTGTCGTTTACCCTGTGACAATTGTTCTAAATCACGGACGACGCGAGCAGCTAGATTGAAAATAATTAGCCCGTTAGTTTTATAAGAGATATTACTACACACAAACAACAAACACATAAACATATGTATATGGGTACTTTTTTTTTCATCTCTTCTAATAGCAGATACAGATACAAATATTGTTCTAAATGATTGCTTCCCTTTTGGACTGGTACTCGTCGATCGCGTGCATCCATTTGTTATGCTAGCTTGATGGGTTAAGATACCACTATACTCACGGTACACACAAACACCACAAAGAGTTTGTTTGTTTATGTTTTGGCTTTTATTTTGAAAGTATCTCAGAGAGTATCTATACAAATTGAAAAGCGTGCTCATCTATCTATGAGCCACACACTATACCACTCAGGTGTATTTATGAGTGCTTCATGCAGAGTGAAACTTATTAGAATATCTAGCTGGGGTTGGGTTGTGGTGAGCGAGGAGGGCAATAAGCAGAGAAACAAAACAAAAAAAAAAACGAAATGAAAACGAAACTACGCGGGGAATTTGTATCTCTGAGTCATTTGGATGATTATATCGAAGGTCAGCACCTGAAATTGGTGTGCAATTTTCTATTTTGTTTTGTGTCACATAATTCGCAATTGAAATAACTAATCGGTGCTTTATGAGCCTATCCGCGGCATTTAAATTGGCATTTAAATTGCCAAGGACAATGTTAAAATATATTTTTAGATTTATTAAGGTTAGCTACGAACATGTTAGTTTCATTCCAACCGATAAAGCTCAGATAAGGACGAGAAAAAAACAAAACGAATTTAAAACAAATCTAGTGGTGTTGTCATATTTTTTAAAAATAAATTTGAGGAACAAGAAAAAAATAAATTGTCTTGTTCGTTAGTTTAAATCAATTTTATTTTAAGAAACAGTATTAAATTTATTTATCCAAGCAATCCAATGACAGATGTGGCAATTTCTGTATTTCAAGTTAAGTCCACATGAAAGAGCAGTTAATCTTTAGAAAGCTTAACAGCATTAATGAGTGAATTTATGAAAAAATACACTTAGAACCATAAGTAAGCATATTAATATGTTTTGATTACTTTTGCAGCGGTGATTACTTTGAAGTTGATATAAGCTCCAGGATCTGTAATTTTATTTTCAGATTTTTTTTTTGAAGTTCTTGTAAGTTCTTGAATTTAATATTTCCACACATTTGCACGTCCACTGTGAAAAAATAGATGATTTCACTTGTTACTTGAAAATCGAATGTATAAAATTGTTTAGACAATAAGGAGCTTATTTTAGACGTATTTTTAATGAACTTGAAATGATCCGAAGCACAGAAGACAGGAATTTATACAGATCTGGATTGAGCCAGAATTGAGAACAAAGTCGGTGGAACTAATTTTATGGCCCAAGATTTGTGAGATAATTGCTTTAGTGAATGAAGCCTCGAGATAGGCCAAAATTACGGTAGGAATCCCCAAAAAACCTATAATGAAACTGTGAACAAACATGTAGCGAGTCAACTAAATCATGAAGGAAAAAAATATGAGGTAACGATGCACATTGTTCTTGAATGAACTACTTTAGATTTAATAAATGGGAAATTGAGAACGTGGAAAACTTAACAGCAGGTCCCCAATCGGTCTTTATTGAAAGCTGACGATGAAAGACTGGAGGGTTTCACGTGTAGCTAGATATTTATCAGGAACACTGTTTACAGAAAAAACGATAATATTGGCAATAAGAGAACATTTTGCGACGGTGGTGAAGTGAATCAATTGACTTAGCAATATTTGACCGCTCGATTTTGAATTTTTAAGATGGGATTCATATTTTAGCCTGAGAGGTTTTGAAGTATTTCTTGCAGCGCTTTAAAAGGTTCATATTAACGCCTTTCCTGAGAATCGAAAGTCGTTCGGTTTCTGCAACGCAGGGGCCATTCACGGACAATGAATGGGTGGTAATATTTCGCTTTAGTTTGAGTTTTTAGGCATTTAATTCCACTCTGTTTTTGGACCCCACAGTGATACACTAGTACTGGAATTAACACACGTTGTGGTTCTGTTCCCAATTTTGAAAATAATGGACGTGAATGAAAACGTACAAAAATTTTGTTTTCAGGGAAGGAATGAACTTGGGTTTGATGTTACAGATAGGTAGGTAGGTAAAAGTGGTGGTTCAGTGAGAACCTAATTAGCACTATGTGCCGTTTTAATATCACAGCTCTGTAACCTTATTTATAATGTTATTTTGGTATATTTGAGATATCTCTAAATCCAGCCCGAGGTATTTAAAAAGGACAATAGTTCCTTAATATCCTTAGCGGAAATCTCATTGATTGAGTTGAAGAAGGATCTACCAAGGGCCCGTTGTCTGGCTCTAGCAAGAGCCGGATAGTCGCAAAAGAAGTGTGTTAGGGTCTCCCCCTCAGCTGTGTTTCTGCAGCTGCGACAATGTGAGTTGTGTGGGATACCTAGCTTAATGGCATGATCTCCAATCGGCCAGTGTCCTGTGCAGACCGCCACTAATCTAGCAATATCATATCGGGCTCGCCGAAGAAGATCTTTTGTTTTTGATTTTTTGTATTCCGGCCATATTTGCCTTGATGTTGCACAGATCGTTAGTCTGACCCATCTTAGATTTGCTACTTCAAGGAAGTATGAGGATATATTAGCCTTAACTGCTTGTAGTGAGATGAAAACCTGCAAGCGAGCGCTGAAGGGCAGATCCCTTTCTAGCAAGTTACAGATAAGAACAGTCCTGGTTCATCAGCCATGGGGTACATCAGTATTTACATATTGAGTTGCGGACTTCAAACAATCCAGAACCATTTGCATTGAACAGTTGCAAAAGAAAAACCAAGCCTGATGCCAAACTCTGTTTAAAGGTTGTGATATATCAAGTGCAAGAATCTTCCTTTCACAAGAAAGAACCAGAGGATGGTTTCAGTTTTCGGTGAGATATGCCATCAAATCAACAGAAGACCGTGAAGACTATACTGCCGGTCATTAAGAAATTTTCGTAATACGAGTTTAAAGAATGAATGAAGGAACGTGGGTCAATAGTTGGAACGAGAAAAGGATTTGCCTTTTTCCAGAATCAAATATTTTTTCTACTTGGAAGGGACCAGAAAAAAGAAAGCGTACGCAATGGTAGGGAAAACATATTTTCAGAAGATTAGAATGAAAAAACGTCTGCATCAGCGGATTTGTGAAGATCTCGGCGAACTTTTGACATTGTACGTTTGTGAAAGTAGAGCTTTGCAATAGAATTCCGATTATCTAGTAGGACTGCCGGTTGAAAATGTCGTTATTGCAGACAACTTCATATCTATTACTCTGAGGTGAATTTTGACCATGACAGCTGTCACAGCAGAAACTTCATGTCATTGTCAAATCTAGGTTATTGGTCATTGCGAAAACACACAAGTTTTTGTAAAGCCGTAAAATGTCTTCATTCGTGCCATCAAAACAACATTTGCGGGAAGTTTTAATATGCTTCTTTCATTTAAAGAAAAAGGTGAAAAAAATTGAAGACCATGAATTGGAGGCATTGCTCGATCAAGATCCGTCACAAACGCAAGAAGAACTTGCAAAATCACTTGGCGTCACTCAGCGCACCATTTCCGATCGTTTGAAAGCAATGGAAATGATCCGAAAGGTAGGACATTGGGTGCCGTATGAATTGAGACGTCGAACGCCGATTTTGCAGGTCTGAAATGCTGATTGAACGCCACAAAAAGAAGTCTTTTTTGCATCGAATCGTAACTGGTGATGAAAAATAGCTACATTACGATAATCCAAAACGTCGGGCAACGTATGGATACCGCGGACATGCCTCAACATCGACGGCCGTTCAGAAGGTTATGCTGTGCATTTGGTGGGACCACAAGAGTGTAGTGTATTATGAGCTGCTAAAACCGAATGAAACAATCACAGGCGAGGTCTACGAGGCAACATGACAATGCTCGGCCACATGTTGCAAATGTCGTCAAAACTTACCTTGAAACGCTCAAATGGGATGTCCTACCGCACCCGCCGTATAGTCCAGACCTTGTGCCATCCGATTACTATCTCTTCCGATCGAGGCAACATGGCCTGGCTGACCAGCACTTCCGTCATTTCGATGATCTCAAAAAATTGATCGATTCGTGGATTGCGGTCAAACCGGTCGAATTTTTCAGAACGGGTATCCATGAATAGATAGCGATGGGCAATAGTTTGAACATTGAATTTATATCTACTTTTCCTTAATAAAGCATTGATTTTTGAAAAAGAAACTAATTTTCAACGGGTAGTCCTATAAAACAAACCCTTGAAAAGTGGGAGCAAAAAAATTTTATGTAAGTGAAGATGGGTTAAAAAATTACTCGATAATTCAATAATTCTTTAAACGTTTGGGAAAATATAGGCTCTCTGAGTCCTATTGGCTATCAGGGACATGAAGTGCTTTTCACAGATGAAACTCCATCAAGAAAACGCATATCACGCATTATTAGAACAAGCACTGTGGCAAAATTTTGAAATATCCAAACAATGTAGGTGATCATGAAGTGTGTACATATAAAGCAAGGGATAAAATGGAAAAATAAAAACAGCTTTACAAGCACGCAATTCACTTAAGCCTTCAATTCAAATCTGTTAAAAAATTCAAATTCAGAAGTCTTAATACATTCAGAATCTGACTCTGGATAAATATTTCTTAGGAAGCTGCGCTTAGCAGAACAAAGGTGGGACTATCTGAAATATCGTTTCGCAGTGTCCAACCAAAAAGATACGACTCACCCAAATGAAGTTCCATTTTTCAAATGTTTCTGCTTTAAAATTTGCAAAAAATTCAAATTCAGAAGTCTTAATACATTCAGAATCTGACTCTGGATAAATATTTCTTAGGAAGCTGCGCTTAGCAGAACAAAGGTGGGACTATCTGAAATATCGTTTCGCAGTGTCCAACCAAAAAGATACGACTCACCCAAATGAAGTTCCATTTTTCAAATGTTTCTGCTTTAAAATTTGCTGCGAAGTCACAAAATAGATTGAATTCATTAGGAGAAGTGAGAACGCTTCGTAAATATATGAACTCTACAGGAATTAGTTAAACAAATTGATTCTATCCTGACGGAGTACAGACGAATATTACTACGGTTCAGGAAGTACCATAGACAGGATGAGGAAAGCGTGCGATTTTTATTTCTGGTGTCACAAACAGTACCAAATGCAACGATGCGGTTTTGTCCGGCTTAGAACAACGATATATCGATCAAGTTTTTAAATTGAGTTTAGACACCATTTGCCGGTGCGACTAAATAAACGGACCACTAATGCATAGTTGTCTCACTGCTCCTACTTTCGTTTCGTCAAAATGAACGACTTGTTTTGATGATGTCATTGACTTGGAAGCGTAGCACTGACAACAGAATGATGACACAATACCTCATAACACAAAAACTGCACTTGCTTTTACATAAACAAATGGCGAATCGAAATGTGCAAATGCAAATAAATCGATAGAAAGTTCTACGGACTCCACCTGTTATGGAATCGAATCCAAAAAAGATCATAGTTTAAAACCACAGCACGATCTTTTTATACTATCTTCATATTCTTGTTCAAAAACGTTTTCTCTGCTTTTTTTTAAATGTAATAACAAATTTTCCTGCGCATTTCCGAGGCACTCAATATTTGAAAAAAAATTGTAAACATAGTTTGAACATGACTTCTTGGTAGGTAGGTAGGTTAAAATGGTGATTCAGTGAGAACCTAATTAGCACTATGTGCCGTCTTAATACCACAGGAGGGAAATGAGCTGACCTTCTTACGACGCTATTTCAGCTCGGCATTCCTGTTCTCATTTCGAATGTGAAGTAAAGGAGGCAATAGCTTTGATGGTTGCTTGACTATCAATGCATATGGCAACCTTCTGGCTTGGCAGGATATTTGGATGTAATTTGATTTGACGACATGCTTCCCCGGATTGCAAATAGTTTGGCTTGGAAAACGCTGGAATTGTCGGGCAGTCTATAGGCTTTACAGATGTTCAGAGATTCTGAAAACACACCCGCACCGACTCCGCCGCCCATCTTAGAGCCGTCAGTGTAGGTTGTCCAGTTAAAGTCCTTACATATCCGCCCACTATTCCATTTCGCTCTTTCTGGGATTTGAGTGTCAAAGTTATTTGATGGATAAATTCTAGGGACCGTATAGTCCGTTAGTGAAGATACCAAATCTCTCGGTATAAGAACATGTATAGCGCTATGACCATATGACGTCCAGCATCCAGACTCTCTGAGCCTAATGGCGCTGCTTTTCATGATCAGCTTTGATTGGAGACCCCATTTTTTGCCAAAGGTTCTACTGCAGGCGTAGAAAGCTATGCACGCCTTTTTAACTCGCTGATCAACGTTTAGCTTCCAGCTGAGTTTAGGGTCTAAGGTATCGCCTAGGTACTTGGCGCTGGTAGACAGAGAAAGCGGTTGTTCGTTCAGACGGGGGAGTGGGAAACTGGGGAAAGTGACTTCTTGGAAACGTGCGTTTTTTTACGAAACAACCGATAGGTTTATTTGTCAAACAAGCTGTAAGACTGGCACGTGACCTAAACATTTATATTACGCTTACTTTGGGTTAATTTTCAAGCAGCATTAGCTTAGATGGTTAAGCACTTGCCTGTCACTTGGATCAATTGATATGTCGCAGTTTGAATCCTGAAGTACGTCTTGACCTTAAGTCTAGTTTTCGAATCTTATCTGGTCAACGTCTTCCATTGATTCCAAGATCGTGCCATGTATGGTTTTTAAAGTGATGTCATTGCCTCTGCTGTGAATGTTAATTTGTTATTACAGAGCTTTTACTGTGAATCGAGTGAATGTAAATAAATCGATATTCGCGCATGAAGCAAGCAAAACCTAAAATCTACGTCTCTTAACTTTGCTCCTCATACTTTTGATCGCATTTTGCAAAATGTATATTAAGGGTAATCCCTAAGAGCCAGTAAGTTATAAAATTGAATTTTTTGTGGGGATATGTCAAGTTAATCGCTCATGCTGATAAACCAGCTGATAGGGTGGCCTTCTGGCCTTATGCCCGAAAATGTTTCCAAAAAATCTTTATGCTAATTTAATTTTATTTATTATAAAGTCAAATTGCGCTCATTTCTCTGTTTTTTATTTTTATTAAAATATCTCTTATATATTTTTTAAAAACTTGTATCAATCAAATTTGAACAATAAACTTTTTTTTACAAGATTATTATTTGGTCACACAAATTGACTAAAAGATCCACGAACAGCTTAAGATCCCTTACAGACGACACACTTTGTCAATCATCTATCAAACAATAAATAAATATTTTCACTTTAAATGAGTAAAAAGTCTCCATTAAACCCAAGTTGTATATCTTAAGACCCATTAGGAAATTTAAGATATAAACAAGCCAAAGCAATTCTCTGTTACTAAATATCTCAAATGATGTCAAACACGTGTCAACTTTAAGTATAATAGATTCGAGGTAACACATTTGTCATCTTCAAATTGCTTTAAAGGCATTTCTTCGACAATGTCCTTCATAGCCAACGCTCAACTAAAACCCGGCACGCTAATAATTCCAATTCGAAATATTTTTTACGAGTTAGTATCTTTCGCCAATGAAACTGAAAACTTGTCACTGATGACAAACTTTATGGCGCTCGATTTATTTATATAGAAAAATAAAAAAAAAATGACAAGAGGGATGTGGCATTTGGTATCTTCTGTTGTCCTCATTTATCGAACGCCGGAGTGTTTTTTTTTTTTTTATTTTGGGTGAGAACGAAAGTGTATTTGACAACTGTTAACCATGTCAAAATTATTATTATGTCTTTTCTGTGTTTTACCCGGCCTTACATTCATTATTCTTTTTTTTACTTCCTGTCGTACGTCAGAATTGAAGATGAAAAATCTTTTAGAGAAAAAGACTACTTTTTTTTAAAATTATGAAATCCGATCTGAGGTTAAATAATTTTGCCATTAAAATGCTTTCTAAACTACCAAAAATTCCATAAACATAATAAATGAATTATGATTATTATTTTTATTAAGATTTCTAGTTAATTGAATGTTTTATGGTCAAGAACGACCCCACAAGTTAAATCGTTTGTCATTTCCCTCGCAATAAAAGTATCTTATCGAAAATTGGTATCTAAATTTACTGTATTCCCTGCTCGGGCGCCAATAAATTCGTCACTCATTTTAGAAGTGTTTACTCTGACAGAATGGGATGAAATGGCAAACTCCCAAAGGAGTTTTATGGCTTTACCTAAACGATAAAAAAAAAAAAAACAAACAACAACTTTTTCAATCCGGACGAGTGAAAATCAATGCGCTCCACACATTGTGATTCGCTTCGATCAAAAATTTAAATTTACGTGTGTACTTTTGGGGAACCGTGCTGAATACACGACTTGCATACAAATCTGGGAAGAGTACCTTTATTCCGGTACTGGGTCGTGACTAAAATACACACAACAAATTAATTCGCGCAGCGGTGAGGTTTAGATACATTTTTTTTTGCCACATCTGTCGATGAATGAATCTCTGCTAAAGAGTGCAGTTCGGCGTTGGTTGACTCAAATTGAAGGGCAGCGTGGCAGCGGAGAATGCACTTCACGAGTCGTTTGAGTAAATATGGAAAAATAAAATTTAATTGATAATTTTTTTTTACTTTATTTTTGCGGCGGGAAGTGTGTCTGTTTGACGTTGTAATGGTGAATGGTTGGAGACTTAATGAAGCATATCATGGTGCGCAGTATTGAATTATTAATCCAGATTAAAGTCGCATGTTGCAGTAGATGAAGTGGGGGCTGGGCTTGGGGCTTATCTGGTGCATATTTAATTGTGCTAATTAATTGCACAGTGATTACCTATGTTCGGGTGGTTTAGTGCTGTTGCTGGACACAGTGCAGCTATTAAGCGATGACAGCAGTTGTGAAGGGGATTTATGAGTGACATAATCGACAACGAGTGCCATGTGGGAGAAGTCATCATCGGATGACCACAAAGGGACTATAAGCTGAATGTCGATTTAACGAATTATTTTCTATTATATTTTTTTAAAGTTTTAAATGCGTTTGAACATTTTTAAGGAGGATTGATAAACAAATATTGTACTTTTCGTTTTTCAAAATATTCCAAAAATAATTTGCTGTATTTTGAAAAATTCTGATTGTTGAAAGATTGACTGGATCTTGTCGAAAAATTTTAACCTGTGGCTTAATACTGTGGAACCACTTTGAAGAACATTTCGAGATACCAAAATTTGATTGCCAAAGTAGATGGCCCATCGGAGTCACACTTGTTGAAAACAATCTCCAAAGCCCTTCAACAATTTAAGGCTTTGAAACGGGCCATGATAAGCGAGAATGCTTTATTGGTTTTATATGAAAATAGGTATAACATAAGTTCACTAAAATCGAGGAAACGAGTTAATTCTGTTCCAAGCGTTTTTGAATGAAAAGGATTTGTTTCAGGGGATTTTGTTCAAAAAATTGCATCTAATGTTTGATGATCGAAATATGTCCTTTAAACTGAAAGGGGTCGATCAGTGTAGGAGACAATTTAAGGAAAGTTTGCAACCTAAAAATCAGACAAAAATGATTACATCAACACAACTCGGAAAAGCTAAGCTAGAACTGTTATGTCCAGAAATCCAATTCCACATTTCTTTCATCCGCGAAAGGCAGTATTTAGTAGAAGGCAAATTTTGTTGGCAATCGGGATCAAAAATCGAGAGGCTTATCGATGTGTTTATGGCTAATCACTTGAATTCATAGGTTAGCCAGTAGGATTGCAGTGGAGTGAGTGTGTTACGATCAGAAAGCCTAAAAAAGGTCACGAAATTATTGAACACGGTAAATAAAGCCAAAATCAGAATAGACTAGGCAAGTGGTAATGATTTTTATGTCTCCAAAAATTGAATTGCACAACACCAGTGGTAGGAGTCATTTAAAAAAGAATCAGTCGTTTAAAAGCACGCCCAGTGCCGGATGGACCACGAGGCAAGAGTAGCAATCGCTTCGGTAGCATTTCCGTTCATAGCGGGGCCTTGCGCGAATAACATGAACGGGAGCAACAGCGTCCAAAAAGTATGAATTATTTAAAACTAAGAACTTTCCACCTTCATTAAATTTAGTTGCTAAGTGAGCTGCAGATTGTTGAACGAAAGCATTCAATTTCTTTGATTTTGTTGAAAATTTCTATACTTTTTTTCGCTCTTACGCATTGTTGAGGTAGCAATCTGGATTTGGAAAGGTTGTCGGACACGAGGTAGTCCTCCCGAGCTGAGGAATGCACTTTTTTATGGTTTTGCCCCTACCAAGCAAGTAGAAGTAGAATCCTAGAACGCATGCTGATCAAGACCTTAATTTGGAATACCGACATTTTGAATCGCATATGTATAATGGGATCGATATTCTCAGATACTGAGGCAAAAGTCAAAGACTTAACCGAAACAAACGAAACAGAATGTACGACCATTTCAGCGGCTATTGCACAATCAACGAATTTGTTGAAAAACAACCACCTGGACAACAGTTTGAAATTCAGTTGTTTGTCTGTCATTATCAAATTATTCAATCTGCTTAAGGTAAACTTGTAAAAGCATAACAAAAATGAGCTTGTGTTTTTGAAACATTTCGACAGTTTCAATCAATTACACCACGGATATTGTAGGTGCAGTTTTCGAAGCTCTAGAGCTTTAACTTTATAAACTCTTAATGGACAAATCATAAGACTCATATTTCCCAAAAGTAGAAAACGATATGTGCATTTTCTTGTCTTTGACGATGACTTACTGCATTGGCGAGGCTTCATTTTCAACATTTAAACGAAATTAAAATGAATTGAGGAAATCGATGGGTCGAAATCATCTCGTTTTATAGAATATTGAATAAGATTTGCTCATAAAAATGTATGCGAATAATATTTTTTCTCATTAAACATCATGAAGTAATGTTTTTTTTACCACCAAAAAATTTCAAATCCTTATGCAATCCAAGGGCCTCAAAATAGAATTGCTACAGGCCCCGCATTGCTTTAATCCGGCACTGAGCATGCCATGATAATCCACATCCAGACAAGAACACACATTTAAATAAAGATCTTTTGGGATCGATGTTGGTTTATCATGCACAGCTTAAATCAATTCTGTAAATTTGATAAACAAATTCTTGTAATTTACTAGAATAAATTTAAGCCTGGTTCGTCTAACATTACATTTAATCCTCCGACACTATAACTACCACGAGAGTACTCTGGAAATTTTTGGAGTTCAATTCTAAATTCCCAATTTATGCGATTTTTATGAGATGCACAGAAATAGGTTGAAGCTAGGTCCTGGGATCTGTAAGACCTGTCGCGTATGTATTTCTTGCTGAAACTACGCACGTGTGAATTTTTTAATAAAAAGCATGATGGTACAACAATAAGGCTGGGTCATCATCATAGAACCCTTTTAAGTTTATCTGAAAAAATATCGATTAAGTAACCGCCATTACAGGTGGCATCGCGCAAAAGTTTTTATTCGAGAACATCGGTTTCCAAAAAGTGACAATTCTGTATGGTTGGCGCCGTGCGTCGCCAGAGAGCGTCGAATCAGCCTTATTCCGGAAATGTGGTTCATCTTGGACAAATCATTCAGTTTCTTAACGAAAATGACTCGTCTTTTCAAGAAAGCTTGGTGAGTTCAATGCTTGAACGCTTTTGAACAGCACGAACGCTTAGAAACACTGATGGAGCATATTTTCACATTGATGTAGCAAGAAAATAGAACAAGAAATGCTGTTATCCCGAGATCTGTAAGGAACTCCATACAAAACTTGTACATTGTCCAAAAACAACAGTATGGATTTCGACGTCCCTATTATTTCATCCAGCGTTGGAGGAGTTTTTCATTTATCCCCCGCATTGCTTCTCAGGTTAAATAACAGAACACAATTGCAGTAAGACACATCGACTCCTTGCTCATTTCAGGGTAATATTTCTCAAAAAGTTAATCAACCAGTACGAATCCTACACCGTTCGACATTTTAATAGCTTTTTTTCAGAAAAACACGTGACAAAATGTTGTTTAGAGAAATGGTCTTTCTTTTATATAAAATTTGATGGAGATCATTCACAAAAATAACAAACAAAAAAATTCAGCACCACAAAAAGTACAATGCGCCGCTTAGCTAAGTTGTCGATCCAAATTTGAAGGCAGTGCAAGTCGCTCAAAGCGTTCAACAATAAAAGTAAGAATCCCATAAGTTGTGGCCGGAATGAATGAGCTTATAGAGGGTCCCCTGGAAAGTTCTCGTCTTAAGTTAATTACAAAAACTGCTTGAAGTGCAGACATGGTTCCTTAAGCAGTTACAGTGGACTGGAAAGTGGAGTTTATTTCTAAGATAAGAAAGTCTTTTCACTCAGCCGCAAAAGATTTAGTTGAAGTTGATGATACTCCCCCAAAAAGAGTGCTGCCTGCACACCATCAATCGCGTCCAATTTAAGCTCCTCAGAGCCGCGACGGCGCAGTGGATTTTTTTCTACCTAAATCCATCAAGACCTCCGAGTCCCATTTGCTTTTGGACTTATATATAAACCAACCGAATCTGGCTTAAATGGGTTACCAGGTTCACAGTAACCGATAGAGAACTATGATCAATAAATTTTTATTCGTAAAAGTTGATGAATAGCGACTAGTGGATATGTGGTCCAACAGGTAGCTGAAACTGCAAAGCTTCCACAAGAGTAAACATTTTGCAGGATGCGTTTGAAGTTTGCCTTATGTCTCATTTTGGCGGTTAATTCTTGCCGGCAAGATTGCCTTGGGCCGCAGTCTTTTGATATCACAGGTCTATGAGAACAAGTCATAGCGCAAGAACTTATCACTCGAAGCTCCCGCAAAAACGAATGCAAATTCCTTTTAATTGGTCAAAGTGATTATCAACAAATATGGCGCCCATTTGACAGATATAATCCAATCAGAGTAAAGGAAAATTGAAATTTCTATGCTAAAATTATAAAGAGGTATATTTTAAAAGTTTTTGAGTTTGTTGAGTTTCAAAACTCTTGATAATTTTTTAAAAATTCCTTCCCAAATATTGACGCTTTCGGTGACGAATAATTTATCTTAAGTCAATGAAAAAACAGTCGACTCAGTACTTTTTAACGAATGCTGCCTTAACGATAAGAGATAATTGATTGCGTTCAAAGAAAAAATTATAGAGCGCAAAAAGTTCTATTAAAAAGTCCGCAATGACATATCTCTATATGTAGGGGCAAATACACAAATTGTTAAAATATTAATAATAAATATTTTTCAATCTGCCGGGGGTTATTATAGTAAATAATAATTAATGCTTATCGTCGAAGACATTTAGATTAAGATTTAGGGTTGTTTCGTCTTAAGAATATAGTAAAGAATATTCGAAGTCATAGTATTTTTCGGTCACCCCCTTTAACATCTTCACGATGGTTTCATCGGGCGTTTACTTTCTTGTTCCTATTTTAAGAAGTTGTATTGGCTGTGGTTTTTTTTTTTAAATATTTCAATGGCTTCCCATATTCCAAAAATAAATCTAATGTTTGTTTTTACAAAATCTACAGTTTTACAAGGATCAATCACCACCCACCTACTGGACAGCACAATATGTTTAGTTTAAAAAAAAGTTGTAAGTATATGTTGTTCAGCAAAACAGCAGGATTGTTTTTTTTTTTTTTGTTTAGTCAAAAAGCATTATAAGCATTTTAAGCGTTTTTTGTTTTCTTTATGTCACGCATGAAGTGTTAAAAAAAGTAGTATTAAATTAAACCACTCGCTTTAAAATTTTTTTTTCGAAAATCTTTTCGGAAACAAACAATATTTTTTTTTATTACAATTCATTAGGTTGACAACACAGTTTTTTTTTTTTTAATTAAAATTTACAATTTTATTACTACACAGGATAATGATTAATTTTGAATACAATAATATTTTTCAACAATATTTTTTTTTTACAATGTTTTTTAGTAGCTTTACAAGGACACAAAATTAAAACAAAAAAAAATCATCACATTAAATATAAATGCATATTTAAAAAATTACAAAAAAAGCCTTCAAGAGCTTTTTAATTTAATTATTTATATGAAAAGCTTTCACTGGTAAATTGATAAAAATCTTCAAAAACGCACGAATATGTCGTCGATGTCCTTTGGAAGGATGTTATCCTAAAATCAAATTCTACAAACAAGCAAAATTATAGAAAAAAAAATTATAACAATAGAAATGTTTTTGGTTAGAACAGTGATGATAATTAATTAAAATAATTTTTTTTTTTAAGGAAAGCAGAAGGATTTATAAAAATGTAAATTATTTGATTTTTGAATTCAATGATGGCAGGATGAAGAAGAAGTTTATTTTATTTGTTAATTAGATTCCTTAAAACGGTCCAAGCAAGGGACAAACCAACTACAGCCACAACACCAATAAAACGCTTATGACCCAACGACAAATCATTTGAAGAAGAAGAACGATCAAGATTGTAGGAGGACTCACCATCTTTCTGCAAGGACTCTTGGGTGTTGGCGGTATTGGTGGCGTTACTTGTTTTAACAGTTGTGACAATTGATGACTTCTTGATTGCACGCGACGTTGTGTTTTCGGTGTTTTCTTCGCGATGTTCCTCTTTGGTTTGACTGGTAAGCTTGGCGAACTCACGCAAATGCTGGGGTAGGTGCTTGAGGTCAGCTTCGGATTGTCCTTCGAGGATTTTGATTGGAGGTTCGTCAGTTTCACTACGGGTACCATCGGTTCGGGGAGCGGGTTGGGACTCGGCTCCACTTTCCCAATCGCTGTCAGAAGGCATGCAGAGCTTTGAGCGACGTTCTTTGACGCGACGCAAGAATTCATCGCCGATGTCGGATGCGGATGTTCGTCGGGGCGGTACTGTGGGGAGGTTGCTATCCTGATTGATCTTGGAGATCTTTATGATCTTCTGGAGGCGACGTTCTTCGCGTTCAGCTACTTTGTGAAGCCACTCTTCTGCCATTTGCTGGCGGAAACTTTCATCTTCGGTAAGTGGTGGTAATTGCCGTTGCCGATAGGCTTCGCGGTTGATCCTCTGGTTGATCTGTGCGCGGTTCATTTCATCGATCAGTTGACGACGCTCATTTTCGAGCCTTTCGAACTCTATCTGCAGTTGATGCTCCTTGCTGGAGATGTATTTTAGCTGCTGATCGTGAATCTCACGTGGGAGCGAGGATTGTCTCTCCCGAACTGGTGATCGTCGGGAGCTAACGCATGGAGTGATCGGTCTGGTGTCGATCATTGATTGCGTGCTTAGGTATCGCCGACGTGGCGGCTGTTGCGAATTGATGGTTTGGGTGGTGGTGGTCCGTTTAACATCGTAGGCTCCATGGGTGTCATAGCTGTGGATGCTAGAAAGATCACTAGTTGAGGCTGAAAGACGTGGAGCTCGAATATTGGGGCGACGTCCGCGGTAACAGATTTCAACTTCCCGCTGGAAGGGTTTGCAAATGTTTTCCGATGAACCCAGATCACCGACATACTTCATCCAGTCATCATGAAGTTTATGGCGACTCGAGGTAGCTTCTGAGATGTTAAACATACTCTCAGCTCGCCGAAAACGTTCTGGTTGCTCTCGAGGTTTTTCTGATCGAACTGGAGCTGCATCGTGGTGCTTTTGATGTTCAGATCGGGTTCTTTGTCGAGTTCCAGTTTCATGCTCCACTCGGATGGGAATTTCGTAACTTCGCTGACGTTTGAGGGTCTCACGATCCGTACTGGTTCCGGTCTCGACTCGAATGGGAACCTCGTAAGTACGCTGCTCAGTTCGAGTGGTCTTCTCCACTTGAACTGGAATTTCATAGGATCGTGGTGGAAGAGGTACCTCAGGAGCATCTCTCACGGGTTTCTCAACTCGAATAGGAATTCGCATTTCTCTTCGAGTTTGCTGCCTCTGTGCAGATGTTCGATCGATTTCGTCCGCCAATTTCTTCATCTGCTCGCGTCGATTGTGCTCGGTCGTGCTCGATGACACATGGCTGCTTTGGATTTTTGATTCCCTCGCCAGAGTCTTGTAATCACTGACGCCAGCAGGAATTGCACCGCCATCGACGGTTGCCGGTGGACGTCTCTTGCCGGATTCCAGTTCATTATTCAACAGATTTGACAGCTCATCGAAATCCTTGAAGAGTTTCTCACGATCGAACAAATCTGATTTTTTTGTTGTGGCACTTGTGGTGGTCCGAACTGCTGATTGCTGCTCGCCGGTTGCTGCCTCCTTGGCGCGCTGCCTAAAATCATCGAAAAGTGCTTCGTTTTGCGTTTCACCACTGAAATTTCTATTTTTAACAGTTTCTGTTGTTAAAGTGGATTTCGTCGTCGTCGTTGCAGTTGTATCGACGAGAGTTGCTGGCAGTGGGGGAACCGGTGGTGCTGGCGGTGACTGCTCCACACGACGTGCTGGCGCTGTAGATGATTGTGGTGGTGGTGGTGCTGCTGCTGTCATCTGTTCGCTTAATTTAAATTCTGACATAATATTTTCACTGTCGCCGGCTTTTGGCCGCAGACCGGCCTTATCTATGGTAGCCGATATGAATGGGAAGGAACTGAAGCCGTTTGGTTTCTTACCGAGCTGCGGAAAGGATGTTAATTCAGGATCAGGCTTTTCACCTTCGCGAACCGTTTGCTTATTTGAATCACTTATGTCGTAGAGCACTTTGCCGTTTTCGACGCACTTTCGAGACTCGAATGTAGACGTTTCGATATTCGAGTAACGTTTTGGCTGAGTACTTAGGATCTGCGAGCAGTATCCTGGCGACGAACCCGTTTCAATGTTTGAAAAACGTTTGTTCTTACCAAAAATGCTATCAAAGTAATCACTGGAAGGGAACCGCAGACCCAGAACCGGCTCGCGTTCCACTTTAATCGTGTGCTCCCTCGTCTGTTCCGATTGTTCCGATTGCATTGTGTCGTTTGAGTTTTTAGATTGATTTATACTTTCACTGACGAACCGTTCCTGCGTTTGTTTATTAACTGATTGCGGATTTGCGAAATTTTCCCATCCGCCTCCATCATTTGGGGTCTTGATGGTGTGGGTTGGGCTGATGGTATTTGGCCCGCTCTCGGTTTGCCTTGAAATATTTTCTCTGAACGACGTCGTGGATGATGTTGATGTCTGTTGGTCATGAGTGTCTCGGATTATTGCCAACAAGCTGAGATGGTTATTCTGGTCATCAGCATCTAAATCTGTTGGTGGTGCTGTTTCACTTCCGTTTAGTGGAGGTTTTGGTGGTGGTGGTGGTGCTGAAGTTGTTGGTGGTGGTGAGTTACTTTTGCTCAGTTTGACAGTTTCATATGAATTCTCTTTATTCATTGCTTTTACCTGACTAGTGGTGTACTCATGATAGCCACGACGTTCGACGAACTTTTTGTGCATATCCAGCAGGCTGTCGGGAGTTGTGTCATCCTTTACGGCGGTCCTTTGGGACGGTGATAGGCAAACTAGAACATTGGGATCACTTTCTGTGGGCACACCTAACCAGGAGTCATATTTGGATGGAGGTTCTGGAACTGGTGGCGGCGGTGGTGTACGTAGTTTTTGACCCACCGCTGCTGTGGACTTTGGCGACGGTGGCACCTGTGTGAGAGTGATCGTGGATGACTTTTGCTGCGGCTCGGATTGAAGGGAAACCTGAATGTCCCTGATGTGGGGTATTTCTGGTAAGGGATACGGCATATCTCCAATATTCTGTGCAACAGTGGCGAGTTCTTCCAGCACTTCCTCACCATATGGCATGGAAGCCAATGCCTCCGTGCAAAGTGATCGTAATTTTTTCACCGGAGGAAGATCCGTGGCGTCGGCTGATCGTGCTGCTTCTGATTTGGTGGTAATCGGGGAAGAATTCTCTGATGATGCTAGTCCGGCTGTATCTGATCCTGAAACATAGGAAGTATCCGCTGTGGTATCAAATTCATTCCAATCAGAATGAGGTAATGATCCTTGATTGATGGCGGTACATTGACTCTGATTGGTACTGTGTGACTGATCGGAACCATGACTATCAAGGGACCCTTGGCGATCAAGGGCTGAATAACTAACACCAAGGGGATGCAAGTGTTGTACATCACCAGGGGACTTACTAAGATCATGCAACGTAAGGATTTGTGTTGCGGTATTGCTTGTTGTTATTGTGGAAGTGGTCGTGATCGAGGAGGTACACAAAGAGTTGGCTGAGGGTGTTGTGTTGTTGGTGGTTGTTGTGTCACATTTAAATGTATGATCTGAACACGGTTCACCGATTTTGAAATTCGGTTTTAAAATATCATGATCAACATCAGTGATCGTGTCTAACTCACTTTGTTGGGACGACGCGCTAACGATCTCGCGTATGTTTTCCATTTTTTTCTCAATAACACCGACGGCGGCGACGGACGATTTGTCGTTTGTAACGACTTGGTTGATCGCGCTGTCACAACTATTTGGACTGTTTGCCTTGGAATTTTGAGCATGTTCAACGATCGTAGCACAATCAACAACACGATCATCATCAGCAGCAACAGCAACTGCTTGTGACACAGTTTCTATTTTTTCTAAAATTATTTCATCGGGACTCTCGTTTGGAGCAGTTGTTGTTATTTCGGTCTTTGTAGTTTCTACACGATCACTCGCAGTGAGGGGCGGCAATAAAATCTGTTCGCTGATATTCTCCTCCTCCTTAACAGGTGGCAGTGATGGTGGTGGTGATGTCGCTTTTATACGCTCATTACTTTCACTCTGATGATCGGAGAACATCTCATTAACACTCTCAAGATCGATTGTAGGGGTTTGTATGCGAACATCGATCGTTTCATCTGATTGACCTTGGGAATAGTCGAGTTCCAATAAATCGGATACACTACTGGACGCAGAGTCAATGTAGACCACTTCGGCTGTATCGCATTCGGGTGTAATATTGGTGGACCATGAGCCGCAGCCTTCTTCAATAGGTACGTGATCAATGATCTTTGCTTCGACAACACTAGGTGGCGGTGCTTCTTCGCGAATAACGTTTTGCGGTCGCACATTTGTGTGTATGTGCTTGTGCTTTTTCGAGAAATCTAAATTACTCTTGGGAAAGACGGCGTCGGCATTTTTGGCATGCAGCCCGTCTTCGTGAAGTGCGTCACCTTCATGATGTGTGTGATCGTTGCGATCGGAACCTTCGCTGCGGCGATCCGAGTCACTTAGGTCGCTATTTT
The DNA here is from genome assembly GCA_963555765.1 of Orthonevra nobilis. Taxonomy (NCBI): domain Eukaryota; kingdom Metazoa; phylum Arthropoda; class Insecta; order Diptera; family Syrphidae; genus Orthonevra; species Orthonevra nobilis. Next base: position 18,129,222 of record OY743226.1, on the reverse strand, counting down.
CCTCCTTGATGCTGTCGAGAAAGATTGGACTTAGGAACTGAGGCAGAAAGTGTGTTTCGAGGGCCACGCGATTTTGCTGTCGCCGAATCTTGTACTCTTGACTTGTTTTAAGTGACGTTTGATCCGTGGTTTCATCTACATGATCGATGGGTAGCGTTTGAATGCTTACCAAGTGCGAGCTAGTTGGAGTGTCGGGGAAGTCGTCAACAGCTTCAAGCGTGTCCGTTTCGGATTCTGCTTCCGAAACTACTGGGGGGTTGTCAGTGTCTCCAGCGGAGCTTGCATCACTCATTTCTTGTATAACTAAGTCTTCATCGTCTAGGCTTTTGCTTTTCTTCATTACTGCCAAACGGACGTCGGGTTGTGGAGAATCCACACGATATCCCAGTGGTTTTTCTAATGGGTGTAAAGTTGTTCTGCCAACATCAGGTGGAGTCTTCTCTCTTGCAATTGGGTGTGTTATGACAGTCCGAGCGGCGACCTTGGGCGCAAGTGTGATTTCGTCTTCACGAGATACCTCCTGCACGATCACTTTTGGAGAACGGGTTTCTTCCTGTGGAGATGACATTTCCTGGCTGTTAGATTCCTTGTGAATTACTTCTGAATTGGATCCTTGGTCTTTGAATTGATTTGAAAGCTGCAATGAAGTAAGGAAAAATGAAGATCGTGGAGATTTGGGCTTTTCTGTTTGATCCTCGTAAGGAGATTTTGACTTTTCCTTCTGATCCTCGGGTGACAATGTCTGTGATGTTGATTGCGCGGCTAATACGTGAATCGCTGTTAGGTCACTTCTATCAGATGAAGAAGATGTGTCCTCCTGAGAGGATTGACGATCGATGTCGGGTAATTGAGTGTCCGTTATTGGCGAACTAGGAGTAGAATCATCTGGCGGACTTACAACTTCATGCACTATCACTTTTGGTGGAAGATCACTCGGAGATAAAGTTTCTTTTATTGTTTCAGTGTTGATCGCACTCGAGGCCAGATGAACAGGGATTGGAAATGACTGCGGCGATTGCGGAACAGAGCCGGTTTTAGTTTTTGGCTTCTTTTGTTTATAAGTTTTGACAGCAGATATCGGAAAGGCAGTCAAAGGAGTAGACGAAGTGGTTGAAGTTCGATTTATGGTTTGACTTGATACCTTTTGAACTCTTGGATCCGTTATTGTCACTGCGAATGGTGATGTCAGCGTAGAACTTGACTGACGTAGGTCAGATCGTTCTCGTAAAAAATCGAGATCACCTCCTTTCGATTCGAAGGTTTGCGGACTTATGTATTGTGCTGGATAGTTCTCGATATATGTCGTAAGAGGAAATACCATTTGAATTGAAGTTGATTCCTCGGAAGCTTTCGGCTTGGGTTGAGTTAGCTGTGTTGAGTTTTTCGGAGAGAGTGGAAATATAGCTGACAGCTTCTGTGTCTTATCTTCTTGCCTAATAGGATGCTCGATGATTTTTGGTTCCGTTTTAGAGCACGATTTACTTGCGATCTCGGATACGATTCCTTCCGATGTCTGGTTAGAATTCAGCGTCGGCTTAGATGGTTTTTGTGATTCTTCGAGGATCACTGGAAACGAAGGTATCGACTGTGGAAGAGAGCCGGTTTTGGTTTTGCCTGCAGATATTGGGAATACAGTCGTAAGAGCCTCTAAGCTTGTTAAGGTCCGTTGTGAAGTTTGAGCACTTTCATTATGAACTCTTGCATCTGTTATAGTCAATGCAAATGGTGATGTGAGCGTAGAGCTTGACTGACGTAGGTCCGATCGTTCTCGTAAAAAATCAAGATCACCTCCTTTGGATTCGAAGTTTTGCGGACTTTTGTATTGTGCTGGATAGTTCTCGATATATGTCGTGAGAGGAAATATCGCAGGAATAGGAGTTGGTTCTTTGGAAAACTGCTTTGAATTTTTCGAAGAAAGTGGGAATATAGTTGAGCACTCTCTTTTCTTCTCTTTATTGAATAAACTTGCTGATGAAGCCAGATTTTGTGACTGATCTGCTTGGTCTGTTTGATTAGAATCTTTCGAATTGTCATGCACGATCACTTCTGATTTATGATATTCATTTATCGACTCATCACCGTTGACTTTACGTATAGAGTTCGATTCAGTTGATTTTGATATTTCCCGTGAAACCAAGGAAATGATCACCTCTGATGTGCGCCCTCTCTGGATCGGCAACTGATCATTGATCTTCTTCGGATCTTGCTGATTAGAATCCACTTCAGTTTGAATGGATATCGACTGCTTTCCCGGGGACTCTTCTTTAAAAATTGGATGAATTATCACTTTGGCTTCCACATCTACTGGATTGGGTTCAGTTTCAAAAATGTTTGTTTCAAAGAACCCTGGCCTGGTTGGACCTCTGCCTGCCTTTGTTACAGGAAACGTTTTTCTACCTGGTTCATTTTGGAGTGTACGGTTCTGTTTTTGGGTCCGAAAAGAAGACTGCAATTCCGATGATACGTCTTCCAGTATCTGGTGAGCGATGATCTTTGAAGACTGATCTAACTTTTCAAGAGATGCTGGTGTAAGGGGAAACAATGGCTCTGTTGCTGCATGGCGATGTATTTGGTGAACAATTCCTTTTGGAGATCGGCAGACAGGAAACGATGTGGTCGGTGTTATATGATCAGTTGTCTCTTCTGTGGTCGATGGCGAATTTGGTCGTTCCCAAAGATTTTCCGTGTCAGGTCTTGCTGGTGGAATAGTTATGGAGGGCGTTGATCTTTCTTGAATGATAGGATCTACGATCACCAAAGTCAATGGTTCTGATCCTTCGGCAGGAATTGAGTTTGTAGAACTGCTGGATTCCGGCGATCTCTCTCTAGAGAGTGGTTCAAAAACGACGTCCGCTTCGAGGTTATCACCATCAATTGATGCCGGAGATCGGCGTTGATCAATAAATTCGGGAAACGATGAATATTCAACAAAAATCGGTGGTTCCTTTTTTTGTATCCAAGCTGTATCTTGATCCGTTAATGAGTTTTGATAACAAGAGTCTTCAGGAATAGATGTTTGTGAAGGATTTTCTAGCACGATCGGAATGACGACTACTTTTGGTGAGTGTCCTTCCTCTCCGATTGAATGTTGATGAACTTCACTACACTCCTTTTGGTTCTCTTGTGAAATTGAATGGATGACTTCCTTTGATATGCTATCAGTTTCTGCATTCTCTTCAGGTCTCTGGTTTGACGAGTCCTGTTGCACTGGGTGTTCGATCACATTTGCTGCATCTTCAGCTGCATTTGGTAAAGAAGAACTTTCCTGAGATGAGTCTTCGAAGGAAATCGGATGCACGATCACTGTCGATGTTTCCCATGCATGTTCCACGGGTGGATTTATGTAATAATCAACCGGTTGCGTTGCGTCTTCCCTTGAGACGTGTTGTATGCTTATTTTTGCTAGCTTTCTCGAGTTTGCTGAAGAAGACCTTTTGTGTGATTTGTCGGTGTCAGTCTGATCACTATCTGTTGGATCTTCCGCTGATCTTGTAGATGGCAGAGCAGATGTTGTCGTCCTAGATACTTTCCTCTTTGTGGTTTTTTGCACGATCACCTCAGATGGATGGTCTGATATCTTTTTAGATGCGGTATGACTGGTTGTCCTTGTTTCCTCAACTCTTTGCGTGATGACTTTTGATTTTTCTTGCGGACTTTCTTGAACTGTTACTTTGGTTTTTGTTTTTTCACTTTGTGGCGTAGTTTCATCTTCAAAAAAATGCTGTACGATCACTTTTAAATGTTCGTCCTGCGGACTTTGCTGTACGCTCACATATTTAAAATGACTTTCATCTTGACTTGTTGAAGCTGTTTTTATGGTCTCACTCTGATGACACTCTTGGCGGATCACTTTTGAGTTATTATTTTGTTCCGACACTTCTCCCGTTTGACTAGAGTCCTTAGCGAAATCATGCACGATCAATGGACGCGCTCGATCATCATTGATTCCCGATTTACGAGTACGAGTACGAGTACGAGTATTTCGTATTTCTTTTGAGCCAGACTCATATTTTTCACCACTAACTGAAGTTATTCTCGAAGTGTCTGTCACTAGAGCTGCCGATTGTTCAGTCGCAGTCGACACCTCTGCATCCTTTGTCTGTGCTGACCCCGTTTTTAAGCTATTTATACCTGTGCCGGCTGCAAATTCGTCCGATAGCGTTGAACTCCCGATTGTACTGTCCCCGTCGAATGCAGTTCGCTCCGATTGCCGATCGATCGTCGCTATCGATTTTTTCGTAGTTGAAGAAGAATAAAAAGAAGACGAGCAATTAGATTGTTTTATAGTATCTATGTCAACATTGCATGCAATCCCATCGATTTCCCCATTGTTCGACGTTGAGGAGGCATTATCGACAATCGCGAAATCTCTTTCAATACCGATACGCGAAAAACATTCATCAGCCGGTAAATTTGGCTCAATGCCAACCGATTCCGATTCACTTAGTACATCTTGTTGTACCAATAACGATGACGAATTATTTTTATTTTGATTTTGACTTTTATTTTTATTACGTTTGTTATTATTCGATTGCTTCTTTTTGCGATAGTTGGGCATATTTTCTTTTCTTTTTTTTTTAACTTTAAAATATATCTAAAAACCGGAAAACAAAAAAAAAATCTATCTATTTCTCGTTCGTTCGAAAATGTTCGTTTATCTTCTGAATATGATGTTTACTTTTTTTTGTTTTTTTTTGACTCGATAACGCGTTGTGCTAAACTAAAGCGAAACCGAAATTTTTAAACATGAAATGCCCACCAAGAACCGCCGAGATACACTGCATCCAGAGAGAGAGATAGAGGAGATTTCGTAATTTGTTTTTTTTTTTTTTAAATATATTCTTGACTCTGTTTCACTTGTTATTGTATCCGTAAAAGCGAAAATAACTATAAATTATATTAAAAAAAGAAAAACCGCCATTCTTCTTAATTTTAGAATTTCAAAAAAAAAAACAACATGTTCAAAAACTTCTTGACACACAAGCAGAGCGGCGCAGCACACCGAAACGTCGCGTCGCCGAGCACACTTTTCTTAAAGAGGAAACTCTTTGGTATTTATTTGTATGAAATTGTTGGAATTCTTTTTGTAGATACAACGAGGGAAGATCTCACGATCGCGATCGCGACGGCAGCAGAGGCTGCGATTTATTGCTCTTCTACCAAAGGGAGATTAGTTTTTCCCAACCGCGAGAGGGAGAACTTTTTAAGCCGAAGGCACGTTAACCGGCATTAAATCACATCTCGTGCACAAGTATCTATACATCTTATTTTTTTCTATGAAGAGCAAACTGATTTGTTTTTATAGTATATTTTTTTCCGCGCGATAATTGTCAGCTGGCTGTCTCCTGAGTGAGTGTAGATACTGTGTGATTGTAGGACTGTCTGTCTTTTTGAGTGAAAACCTGGAGTGGGTTGACTGTTCTTCGTTTTTTTTTGTAACAGAAACGCAAAACAAAAAGGGAAGAAACGAAAAGCAAAATTCGAAAAACACTCAAAAAAATTGTAAGTACTAAAAAAAAAAAAACAAAAAAAATATTATTTAATTTCGATTTGAGGTGAGTCGACGACGACACGCTGGTATGTGTGAGAGGGGGAATAATTACTTAACTCGCTGCCAAGAAATATCGAGAGAAAGAAAAAGTGAATAATATTTGCCTTTGAGCAGAGCGCAAACCGAGTGAGAGTGGAGCGGAGAAGGGGACGACTGTTTTGCGACTGCGCTTCCGTTTACAATTGGTCGCAGTTTTTCTGGAAAACAAAAAAAAAAAACACCGGGACAGGAAAACGTTACTAATTGTTGTGTTGTTGTTTTTTTTTTTCTTTTTTATTTTGCTTTTTCTTTTCTTTATTTTCTGGGCTTTTTTTGGGAAGGATGAAGACCGATTGACTGTGGCGTATACGCAACTAATTTTTTGTTTTTGTTTTCGCTGTGGTTTGTGTATTGTTGTAGTTCAGTGATCGGCTTGAATGAATAACGTAAGGTTTTTCCTCAAGAGTTTTCTTTTGAACTTTTGTCCGTGGAAAAACTGTGGTATGAAAACTTGTGTTCGCTTTTTCGTTGTCTGGTTAATGTTTAGTGTTAAGGAAAGTTGTGCAACTACACTTGCGACGAGGTGGTAATGAGTGTTTTGTTTTTTTAAAGTATACTAAGTGGCGTTGATAAGCACTAGCTGATGAAATACATAGTACTATGTGGCAAAAGATCGAGCAATAGATCGACAATGACGGTGATAGAACAGTGAAATTTGTGCTTATATGATTGTGATAAGGAATGGAAATGTTGCCAATTTAAGAATTTACACATTTAGTACATATGTGCTAAAAATTAGTACTGACATATTCTATGCAATTCTTTTGAAAATAATTTGTTCTTCATTTGAAACACTGATTCGGGTTATTGCTATGTGTGAGAGTTAATATAGGACGTTTTTAGTACAAACGTACTAAATTCATGAAAATTTTTATAATTTTATGATAAATATTTTGACGATTGGTTGAAATGTTGCGCTCAAATGCATTTCATTTGATTTCAGCAGATCCATTTAAAACTTTTGAATGAAGAACGCTTTTCGTTTACATTAGGCATTTTATTTACTAGCAAATTGTTGGTTTAAATGAAGGGGTTAAAAGGTTGTTATGGCAGATAAATTCTCAACAAGACTTTTTATCAAACGTTTCGACAAAACCTAAGCAAAGCGAGAAGATATAAAGTTGATTTGATATTTATTTATTCCTATTCCTTTACCTTGGTTTCAAAATCGGAAAGAAATAAAGAGCTGTTAAGGAAGGCTTTGGATTCATTCTCTTTGATTATTGTGCCTTAACTGCATTCGCGAGAGAATTTCGAATCCGAATTCGGATTCAATCCGAATTTCGGGGATTGAATCTGAAACGATTCGCTCAGTAGTCTGAAGCATAGAGCCATGCTGTCAATTCTGTCATATCATGCTGTTGGAACAAGTGGATTATAAAACGGTGATATTCCGAGACCTCGAACTGAAGCCTTTGGATTTGAAGACAGTAGCTCTGCTACCCAGTTGATACTAAGCAAATAGAGTGACTGCATCTGCAAACTGCAATGACGCCATGACAAGCAAAACACCCTTAATATTCCCGAGGACCGACAATAACTCTTCGCACCAAACTTTTATGAAAGTGATAGGCAAACTTAGGCAAGACTTCCAAGTGCCCGAAGAATGGATCATCTCAGGATCTACAAACATATATAGTGCCATGCTATGTTTTGGTACACCTGTCAAACTCGTTCAGCTGTATAGAACGAAAGTTCTTGGAAGCGATTTTGTTAACATCATTTTTGAAAGAATTGTGACACTGGAAAAAACCTTAAAGTAACAAAGTCTCATCTTGAAAACCTAAATTACATTCTACAAGACTGCAATTAGTATAGACCTTATCAAAGACAGATGAACTGCACTTTGTCACCTGGAGAGAAAAATCCTTTGGATAATTTTTGTTGACTTTTGCGCAGACGGAATTTGGACGAATATGTTCAACAGACAGAAATATGGATCTAGCTAGAAGATTTTATACTGTATATCGGAAAAGAAAAGCGTGAACTTACGCACTAACATTAAAATAACCATCAAAACAGAAAGACCAGTTCATCAAATGAATAAGCAAGAGTGATCGATGGCTTTCATCCCCAAAAGTATGTGCAGATTTCAACCGTTCGCAATCAAAGCAGATATCAGTTACGACCAGAAATAAGGCTTTTAGTTATCTTCTTTTTAGCTATCTTCCCGGTTGGATAGAAGCGCAAAAGTCTTTGTAACGACCCCATAAAAAATCAAGCCTTTTTTTTGTGAAAAAGAGCATCAAGATTGGATATGAAGAGACTGGTCGATCCTTTTTTGGATAGAGCACGATTAGCCGGTTACACAGCCCGCCGAAAATATGCTGCTTCTCTGGTCTCAAGCTTGACGGGGGTTTGATAATTTTCTTGAGATATTTCCTTCCATCTGATTTTGAACTTTCATCCCAATGAAAATTGTAAACAGATATGTGTTGGGCACACCTTGCCAAGCAGTTTAATGATCCAAAGAAATGTTTCAAGCTTTGTTTAGCGCAAAAAGGTGCACACAAAATATATGATAGAGCCGGCGTGAACCCAATCAAGCTACCTTGTTGCGATCTTGACAGAGTGATCTGAAAAGAGTATCCTACATCAAAAGAAAAACATCGAGGTATCCTCCAATTAGCCTGGGGATCATTAGCCTTATAAACTATCTAGAAGTTGGTCAAAAGAATGCCTAACAAGACGGCCAAAATGACGAAAGTGCGAGGTGAATTTTTTGAAAAGAAAGTCCAACACAATTTGAAAACCGAGTTAATTTTATATTCATCCAAAGATCTACGAATGCTTTTATTATTTACAAAAGTGTAGCTTAGCACAATTTTTCTGCTTTAATATTTAAAGAAAGTATTTTCTGTCACAAGAGAGGGTACGTTCCTATGGAAAAATTGAAGGGTTGATGGTTATTCCGGCAAGTATATAAGCATCTATCGAAATATCAATGTGCCAATCTTTTGTAAGCTTCAACGATGATCAGCCTGAATAGATAAAACCCCGAATACATTCACCCTTTAGAAGGCTATAAGTAATGATTGGCAAAACTTGAGTTGTCACGTGTATCTACTTGTAAATCGTTGCCGTTGTCGATCGATTGTGCGATCACACAGACAACACCATACTATCTCAGTTCATCTACGTACTTGTTTTACTATCCAAATCTGATATCGCGAAATGACGCAGAAACAGAATCTATCTTTCTATCTTTGTCTGTTAATCACGGTTTTTTTATACAAATCCATTTACAACAAATTAGAAGCGTGTGCTCGCCGTGCAGTCTCTCAAGGTTAAATCAGACTTCTGCCTCACTCAAGCCTCACTTCATGACGTCAGTCACAAACCGTTTCTACACAGTCAAATCGTTGTTTTTTTTTTTATCACTCTCTATCTCTCGCTCTCATTGTTGTTGCGATAAACACTTGAAGATACTTTTGGAACACTTTAGTACAAGATCACTTCGATTATTCGATTTAATACAACTCGTACTTTTTCAGGCTTCTCTAATAAATATTCAATAAAATATTTACGCGAATTGCAACGCTTCACATCGCACAAGTTACTCCCGTTTTTGGATGGGAAACGAAATAAAACACCACGGATCGAAACAAACGCTAACCGTACACTGTAGACGATGAACTCAACGATTGATCGTTACCCACATTCACAGAGGGCAACATCAACAGTTGATCACACACCGTCGCATACATCCAACGTCGCCGTCGGTACGGCGCGGCAGCCGGCGTGAGCAGGTGAAGGCATAACCAGAAATCACAACCAACCAACAACCCAACGAACCACAATGGAAAACGTTCTAAAACCGGACAAGCTAAAAAAAGAACTAAAACGAAATGTGTCAAAAAAGGTAGAAAACACACCAAAAGAATAATAAGAAGAACTAAGGCTAAGGCGCTGTCAAACAAGGCAAGCTCCTTATCAGTTTTTTTTTTCAATTGTTGAACCGATTCGGAAATTCCTACAAACTTGTAACTGTAAATTTCATTCTTATCGATGACAGCGAAATCCTACAAATGAAAACGAGTAAGTGTCTATGGCTCGTTAAAGGAAGCCGAGGAACGGTATGTAGTCTGGTTTTGAGTTCAAAAACACCTTCCGAGTGACGTCATTTAAGGTTGTATGCCATTCTTGTGTAAAGAGTGTGTATCTATGGCTTTAGATAGAAACAGGGTTACCAAACTGCGTATCACTTCATTGAGAGCACATTTTTTTGTAACTGCTGTTCGCGTTGATAGGAATTTTTCGACTTCCCAGGGTACTTGAAAAAAATGTACAGAATGTTAAAATGGGGTGCGATACATTCTGCCCACACCACCAACTTGCTAACTGATGAGTGATGAATGTCCACAAACTTTTCCTTTCAAGTTTGTATCCGAGTGGCCGGAGATACCTTACACCGCTCCCTTCTGTAACAATTGTTGATCTCGTGCAGCGAGCAGCGTTTGGCAAATTTTTCCAGGCCAAAGGCTGTTTGATAGTTTTTGATTGATTTCCGGCCTGGTGAATGAAGGATGGAAACAGAAATTCAAGATGACACTCACCAACTGCAGAATCCTCCGAATTATTTCAGGCTATTTATTAACTAAATACAAGCAGGGCTTAAATTCTAACTTATAACTTCGGATTTGGTGGATGAGGGAGGTAAGACGAGAGGATGTTTTTAAGGGTGAATCTGTTTAGGTAGAAATTAAAGATGTCCTGCGTGGCATTGGCCTTACCCAACATTCGGGACATAGGTTCATGAGAACCGTAATTGGTGCGATGTGGGTCTAAGCGGAATAGATGAACTGATCTGAGGTTACGTGGGTTTGTAAATAAAGAGATCGATTGAAGCAACGTTGGACTGTCAATGATACCGGATATGAGCTGGTGAATGAAAAGAATGTCGGTAATGTCACGGGGTTGCTCCAGGGATTGGAGATTGATGAGTTGCAAACGATGGTATAGGGCGGTAGGTTTAAGCTGTCTGTGGAGTGGAGACCACGCAGTGCGAAGCGTAGAAAACGGCACTGAACAGCCTCGATTCGCCGGATGTGGTTTTCATAGTAAGGGGACCAGACTTGGGAAGCATATTCTAGCAATGGTCTAACAAAAGTAATGTAAAGGGCTTTGGTGACATAGGGGTTTGAGAATTGGACCATCGCTTAACGTAGCCAAGGGCGGAGTTAGCTCGACTAATGATTGAGTCCATGTGTGTGTAAAAATTGGGTTCTTTATCGCAGATAATACCTAAATCGCGGAGAGAAGAGACTAGCGGAACAGGTTGATTAAAGATGAAGTAGGTACTGTAGGGCTGTGGAAGACGGATTCCGATAAAGAGATACACTGTCATGTCGCGTCTTCAACCTTGTTCTTGAACTGATATTGCGATGGGCAGATGTTAACATCCTTTCTATAAGCATCGACGGTTCTTTTTCAAGACAAAACAAGAAACATGCAATACGATGGTTGTGGTCTCAAGACCATGTAATTATGAACATAATTTAATGAATAGGAATCAGAAAGTGAGGAAAAGGGTTCCACAATCGTATTGAGGCGAGCTTTATGGCAAAAGTATTCAAACTGTGGAATTCAACTAACTGGTTAACTGAAACTTACTATACATGATATGATGCGCCGATTCGCTCAAGACATTGAAAGCTAAACTCCCATGAACCTCACTGCTCGGTTTTGAATCCCGTCGAGAAGGCTCAGTAAAATCTTGGAAATACACCCCAAGACATTGCAGATGTAGTTTAACCGTGGGTGAATAATCTGTTTTTAACCGACTAAACTTGGACCGAGTAAGCTATTTCTAGCAGGGCCTGAGATTTTTAACATATGCGACAATGATAAAAAATGCAATGGTTTAAATAATGCAAGTCTTAATCATTGATATTGGCTTAAGATTGACATTTCCATTTCCTTGGTTAAAGACGAGGAACATGACGGAATATCAGTGATATCCGATATAGACCTGAAAATACTGTCATTTGTGATGAACAAAAATTGAATCTAACAATAAGACAAAGCCGAACTCTGGGAATCAACCGATTACCATGAACTCAAAAGATACTTTCTCATTCTACTTGAAATTTATAAATGCCCCAATAGGAAGTCGCTTACCCATTGAGGAAGATATACTGTGAAATACTTTGAAGGCTGACAGTTGACCAGCCTTATATTTTTTTTGTTTTAAGAACACACGCGTACAAGGGGTTATGACTACCCTTAAAATGTTAGTACAAAACGCGAGTAGAAGGGATCAGGGAGGAAATAGGGATAAGTACTGATGCTTAGAAGGCGTGAAATAAGTTGGTCAATAGCCAGAGGAATAACTATGACGGTTTTTCTTAAAGGACGGGCATAGCAAGTTCGGTTTTCGAGCTACTCGGGGGGAGCCACGAAAAATGGGACGTTCAATTCCTTGGGTCCTTTTGCTACAGACAGCTTGGGAAGACGGATCCACCCGATGAAAAAAAAATCTAGAGCTTAAACTCTGGTCGGCAAGCTTCGGAAGCATATTTGCTTTCTCTGTGAGCTGGAATATCATCATCAAATGCTCCTATAGAAGGGCCTCTTATTACTTCCATAGGCACAACGTTTCCTTGAAACTAACAGAAAAGTTCCTGATTCAGATTAAGTTTGGCTTGCTTTCGATAAAAAATATTTTGGCAAAACAATTATGAAGCTTCGGTAAAGCATCAGTTAGGTATTTAAAAAGAGGCAAAAATATGAAGTTTCCACCTGATTTGTAAATTTTTCTACTTTGAACCTGGCTTAACTGAAAATGAATGTGAAGCTACTACGACTTACGAATTTTTTTATTTTTTATTCTGGGTGATATTTTTATAGAATTCACACATCGTTATTTGCCATCCTTTCTTTTCTCCTTCAACAACTTTCCTTAAAATTCACCAAAGGAAGTATTAAATAAAACCGGTCAAAGATTGTTTGCTAACAAAAATAATAGCTTCGGTTAAGTATCGTTAAAAGGCCAATCTAATGAGATCCATGCACACTACCGAAGCTTCTTCTAGAAGCTGAGCTTCGTTAAGTATTCTTTTTTTGACATTAGGGTAGTTCCATGGACATTTAACCAAATCAAAGACCTTTTGATTGTCTTTGATACCTGAATTCTAGTAAACTATTTAGTAGTACATAATTAATTGTGACCCTTTAATTCTTTCACTTCGAAACAATTCTCAAACTTACAATCGGCAACCCTGTTAAGGAAGGCTACAGTGACATCACGAAACTGTGGCCGCCGCCGGTTTATGAAAGGAAACTGAATGAAATATTAAACCACTTTGAGGGTAGCTGCCCCCAATGGTTGACATTTGTACTAAAACTGGAACGACGCATGCAAATATGATGTAATTGGGTTACACGCGGATTTATGGTTACATCACAACCAGCGTAGAAGTGCAGGGGGACGAAAAATTTGCAATGAGTTTAGATGCACAGATAATGAACGCACTCGATAGATGTATGCGTGCGAAAGAGGACCATCAGCCATCGTGCGTCGTGTCGTCGGTTTGTCTCGCTAATATCTAGATGCATATTAGCGCAAGTGTATCTAATTTTATCGAACTTTAACCTATTCGAGTGTGAACGGATGAGATGGAGTTTCAATTTCTTTTTTGCGGTCATGTGATTTGCATAGTGAGCTCTCTCACGATCTACAGCAACCGTAATAATGGCTTTTGAATGATGAAAGTGCTCATGTCGATGTTAATTGGTTATGGCCCGGCACATGAGTCACGTATGTTTGAACGCTTGCAGGAACGGGTTGCTGAAACTTGATTGTTCATTCCGGTCATATGAGCAGATAATCATTAAGACTTTATGGTTGCGCTTCAATGCGAATGAATCTCATAAATTTTCGCAGTTAAGACAGACACTTTGACTTCTCCTGATTGTTATGAAATTCTTTAAAAAAAAAAGTTGGGACATTTACAACATAAATGTAGTGAAAACAGTTCAATCTTACGTGAATTTCTGAAGCATGGAAGATGGAGTGATGGGGTTGAAATTGCACTCAGGCAAGCTGTCATCGTTTAAACTTATTTAAAGTAAGGTTTTGAGGAAATGTTTTTTCTAGTAATTCAAAAAAATATAAGAAAAGGGACATACACTTGCTCACAAAATTATCCGTACAAGAATTTCTTCGGCAAATTAGTGAGAACTATATTATTTCCTTTGATAAAATAAAAATGTTATAATGGGAAATTAAGTATGACTTCATAGTCATAAAGCTAGAAAAAACAAAAAAACACGAAATTCAAATGCGTTAAGGGAAAGAAAAATTTACATGAATAAAATATAACACAAAATTTTCCGAACAAAACTAATTAAGGTGATAACATATTCAAATTTGTCACAATTAGCTTTGATCACAGCTTGCAAGTATTTTAGGATGCTTTCCGCAAGATTTTTACTAACTTCTGGGCTTTAAAGTTTCCATTGCGGGGGTGTTTTCATTGCGAAGGAGTATTAAAAAGGAGACACATCCTTACATTATGGACAGTATGATTGGGACCATTGTCTTGTTGAAAGAAGTAACTTGACCCAAGACCTAAATTTGTGGTGCTTTGTTGCAAATTTTGTTTTATGATTTTCAAGTATCAAGTTTGTTCCATCCCAATTGCAGCCACACACCCGCAAATCATATAACCGACACCGTGTTTAACTTTTGCTTGGAGGTTAACACTTTCAAGCTCGGTATTAACTTTTCGCAAACTAGCTTCGGAATCAACTTTCGTTCTTCCAATGAAGTTTCCATTTTTTTCCTCCCATGTCGGGTCAATATTTTTATTTCTATCATAAATATTTTTGCTGTGAATTGCCTTCAGTTAATGCTTGTTACACATATGAAGTCGCTCAGTTGAATGACTTTGATTTCCAAAGCATCCCTTTTGTTTGTGCGGATAATTTTGTGTCTGTCTTTTCGAGTGTTGGCAATTTTCGGACGAAGACTGCTTCATAAGATACAACAAAGAGGGCGCATACAAAAACAAAAAATTATTTCACAGCTACTTTAAAACAAATGACGTTTTAGCAATTGTAAATTCTTTATACGGATAATTTTGTGAGCAAGTGCACTTTCCCAAAAACCCTTTTATTCAGAGAATACATTCTCTTCTAGTGAAATTTGTCATTTTTTGTTTGGGAGAGGTCGTCCCCCACATAGTATACAGGTTCACTGATTTTCGTTGCGGTTGTACGAGCACAAGAGATGATGAGCGTCCAAATGACGTCACAATGGAAGAATTTTTTAACCAAATCCACGATACTGTCGGTTAAAGTTCGTGAGATAGCTGAGATTGTAACAATTTAAAATGATAAGAATCCTGCTACCATTTGGGCATGAAAAAACTATCGATTTGTTTGGTGCTGCGTTTCCTGACGGTGTACCGAAAAAGGATTCAGGTGAAGATTTCAACACTAAACCGTTGATGAATTCTGGATACACTACATGCCAAAAATAAGGAAACTATCAAAACTGTGGATTTCTGCAGACAAGCGTGCTTCAGAAAAAGCATGATAGTTCCATCGGCCGGAGAAAATGATGAGCGGTCAATTTATTTTAGGGAATTGAATAAGAAACGAATGCTGTTTCATCACGTTAATTCACCGGCTTATTCGTAAGCAGTAGCAACAGCAAAATTAGCTGAATTGCTACAGGAACTGCTTCCTCATCCAGACTTTTCACCAGATTTGGCTCAGTGCGGTAGTACATGTTTACGAATTGATCAACGTCGAAGGTCGAGGTCTTCACATTGATCTTGCAGTTTGACTTTGATTAGATTCATGCTATAAAATATGAACTCTTAAAAGTGGGAAACTGTTCTGTTCAGAGCTCCGTAGTCTGGGGTGTCAAGGGACACCAAAAAGAATTGACAAAAGCTGTCCATCTTAGGACAAAATGCGAAACCATTAGCGGATCACGTCCGGCTAGAACCAAAGTGGTCTTCGTTATGAAAAAATAATAGTTTTTTAAACGCCAACTCGCGCCCAGAGTAGAGCTTATCTGCTGCATGGTTCCTGTTAGTCTCAATACGGCTAACAGGTGCCCGTGCGATTTAATCAAGAAGCAAGTCCGGTGGGAAGGTGCTATACAGTGAAGCTTTCCTTTTTACATGAGCAATGAGATCCGTGAACACCCTGATTTCCAGACTTTTTACCTCAACCCCATATACCCTTATTCGGTAGGCTTTAGCGGCTTTGTCTTAGCAGAGGAGTTACTCAACATAATCTACACATCGCACGCAATCCCAAAGATTGTCTCCTGATGGAGTGTTATCAGCCAGCGATTTAGCAGATGTTCAGAAGCCGCACCAGCTGATGGATGGAAAGCAGTCTCCTACTGATGCGACTCTTAATCGATATTTTAGTTTTTAAGCTGACTCACTGGATTTGGTTCATCGTCAGATTTAAAAAACTTGGCTCGTAGGACTCGTTTCGCAATTTCCGCGCTTGTCGGTCATAACGTACCTTTTTTGGCAGTAATTAATGACAGAGACGCGCATTTAGAAAACGATTGGTCTTTTTATAAATAACTTTTTTACTCGTTGCTTTGAAGTTGAAAAATGCCTTGCAGAAAGAAATTCTAAGTAAAATTTTTCATCTCAAACGGCTCCAAGAACCATTTTGATTATACTGGGGGAAGAATCGTGCCAAGCTAATTTTCTTTTCGTTTTCGAGTGCATTGCTCGAAGCAATTTAGGTTCAATTTATGTCAGGTGAGATCTTATCGATTGTTCTAAAAAAAAAATTCTAGAACTGATACCTCAATGTGTTCAATCGGAGTGCTGAGCATCACGTCACTGTTTCAGTCCCATCAGACATTTTTCACGGCCCTTCCGAGTCATTCAAAGCAAAACGAGATTAAAAATGTCACGAAAAAACGCATGAGCGTGTTTTCAGTCGGTAATAATGTTTTATCTGCAATATTGCTATTAGATTGTCTTTTAAAATCGCCCCTTTTTTCATCTGTTTCATAAGCACTGCTGCAGAGAATGAGAATTCACGCCTTGCTGTTCTATTCGAGTAAACTACAGAATACCTTTAAGACGAATTTCGGACGTAAAATAATTTTTTTTTTAACTCGTTCCGCCCAAGTCAACATGTCGGAAGCAACATGTCCGCATTTCCGCATTTCCTCATTGACCCTTTCCATCAAAGTTGATTTTCTGTTTACTTTATAAGAGTATCAGTAACCCCTTTAATGCGTAAATACTATCACAGTTTTACTGCAGATTTACTTGCAAAAACGAACTTCGTTTAACTAAATAAAGCAACAAGTCCCAAGACAAGCATTTGGTCTTGGTCTTAAGATGACGGGTTCCGAAAATGAGTGTACCACAAGTCACTGACTTTTTAAAGGTTAAGTTCAAAAGCAAACTTATCAGTTCCAGAATATTTTCCGAGAAATTATTTAAAAAAAAAAAAATTCTCTTTTCATTGCCTTGCGTTAAATACTGAACCTACAATTACAATGACGACGTGTAATGTTTGCCCCCCAAATTGGAAGTATTCAGAACCAATAGTCATGTGACCCATATGAGTATTCGGTCGAGTATCCGCATATTAACTCGTAGTCACCTCGTGCATGCAAATGAGATTTTTATTTGCTCCCATACAGTAGCGAGCAAAATTTAACATTCATGATTGAACATTTTTAAGAAGTTCTTTGGGAACGTGTTCACGGAATTCAGTTCAATTCAAACTATTGATTAACTCAATTGAATTAAAAAATGATTGCGAATAAAAATGATTTAAAGCACCATGGTGAAATCAGTTTTAAAACAACATAATAAATTGAGTTCACTCAATAAAAGGTGCAGTCAGCGGTGAATTCATATATTTCGCTGAAGTCATCTGTGAATTCAGTTAAAGTTAAATTGCATTTAAACATTATGTGGTTTAGCAATAATTCCGCCTTCCTTCTTTGATCGTCGAGCTCGTGATCGGGAAAAGAACTATTACATCTTCAACCCTCTACTGCATTCCTTCTGGTCCAACTGTTGGGTTAACCGATTTTCCGGTTCATTAATCAGTATGGCCAGGGAAACTTAAAAATTGTAACCGAAATTAAATGTAATCTTGAACCAGTTACTATAAACGTGGAACTGAAAACTTATTTCAAAACACATCAAATTCACTTGCTTTTCCAAGAAATTCAAATCAACTTAACTAGTCCGGCATTTGAATCGACTCACAAAGCCTAATACCAGCCTTATAATGTTAAAAATGGCATCAGCCAACGAATTTGTGCCCCACTTTAAAACGATTTCAAATTGTTTCTATTGACTTCACTGACTTCAAATGAATTCATTGTGGACTTCGGCTAACATCAAATGAATTGAGTAATGAATTAAGAACGCAATCATTTGATTTTCTTGAATAATTACTGACTTAGGTTGTTTGAAATTAAAGTATTTGTTGGCGAAATGACTTCAAGACATCCCCGATAAATTTTCAAGCATGAACTTACGAAAAGCTTTGATTCTTTTACAACTCTAGAGTAAAACGTTAACCCATGGCTTTTGAAACCGTCGCAAGACTTCGAATTAAGGTTTTACGATGTAGATCTTGATTTCTTACTTATTTAGTCATTGATATGTGGCGGAGTTGAGCCTGAGATAAATTAGCTTTCTTTCCTTAATGATACTTCATCAAGCGTTCTGACATCCTCCATTGCTGTATCATTGATCTTCAATTTGTTTTGTGAAACTGATGAATGGGATTCGAAGATGAAGACAGTTGCTGACTGCCGGAGTGGCTTCACCTTCTAGACAAAATAAACTTTTTTGTGCGATTCTAAGAGTCCTCGGTTAAAATTTCTTCTCCATTTGTCTGCTCGCAGACAGGATCTAAAATCTCTGAAATCTGTTCAAAAATGGTATTCGTGCTCCTTCTTCTAGGAAGCCGAGGTTCGTCAATATCGTTTTTGAATAATCTTCCCTTTGCGAATCCACCGTTGACAATTTGAATCCTTTCTTGACAGTTTTCTCAGAGTTCGGGAACTCATCATAACAACAACTATATCTATATTTTTTTTTTATTATTTAAAAAGGTTAATGTGCACAAAAAAATAATAAAATAAACAATTATATTCTGGACTAACTGCACATAAACTTAAATAGCAAAACACTATAAATTATACACGGACATAAGTAATCGTAATTGATAAAAATTTTCCAAAATTGTGGGAAAAATTCAAAAACTTTATATTTTGTTTTGTTTTCTTTTTGTTTTAAGACTGCTTGCTTCTTAAAATCCTAACAAAATAGAGATTTATTTCTGCACACCCAGGCACTGTAGATTTTGCTTTTTAAGACTCTTTAGACTGTTTGGAGTGAACTTCTATTTCAGAGTTTTTTTTTATCTCCGCGCAAATTTTTAATGATGTATTTTGGGTTTCTTTTAAACCATTATAATAATTTTCCTCTTATCCCTTGATGGCAATTTACTTGGCGACCTGTTCTGGGATTATTGCTGTAGTTTGATTTATTTTCATATCGTTTTAAAAAAAATTCCCTAACGGTAGTGTAGCTTCCCTACACAATTTCACTTTTTTCTTATATAGATATTCCGCTCTCAAAGAGATAAAAATTATTTTCCTTGCTTCCACGGTTTGTTGACCTTTTCGACCTATTTTCTTATACAAAATAAAAGTTACTACACATGGAGCACTACAAATGTGAGATAAAGCAATAAATTCCAAGTACTTTTGAAATAGCTTTATGCCACCAGTTTTTTAGCAATTTTAAAGATATTTTTTTGAAATTCAAATTTCAATTACGAATACTTTTGTCCACAAGTCAAATATTTCACAGCTCAGTTTTTCATTGCTTTTTTTGCTCGATCCATTCCGTGGAAACTCTTTTACAATGGAGATCCTGATTGACCTAGCCGGCCTTAGATCATATCATAAGGACATCAACATCAGTGCCCTAATAGAGCTGCTGACGCATCTACCAAAAATGCCTTACTGAGCGAGTTACTAAAAGATCTAATCCCATTGAAAAAACAGGACTTGACATATGAGTCCTTTAAAGTTATTTCCTGTAACTTCTTTTCTTCACAATCTTTCTTTAATGTTCTCCTCTAAAGTTTGCACATCAAAAACCGAGTTAACAACACCCTTACTGCTCATTATTCGCATCATCGAATCCTTACTGGATTCCTTAAAGTAGGAAATGCTCCCAAGACAGTGTGTGTGTGTGTGTAGCTCCAAAAACTTCATATGCATAACAGCTTACATTATTTTTCTTCCATCAGTTCTTGTTTGGTGAACTACGTGTTGAGAAATAGCTCACAGCAAGCACGGTAAAGAACGCATGAACACACGAACCCTGTACGAGTGTGTTCGTATAGTAGCCCCCGAGGTAAACCTCTTAATAACTCATTAGGCACCATCACGTACGATACATGACATCCAAAAGTAAACACCTTCTTCATCGGTAAATTACCGCATACGTGCCACAGAGTCTAAATCTATGCAGGGCATGCACACAGCTCACACCTGCACACGTGTATAGTGTATGTATTAATCGAACGAAAAGTCGTCCTTTTTTTGTCCTCGTACAGTAGTTGGATCTTTCAAGGAACAAAATCTACGAAAAGATTTTCATCTTCTTAACATCGGCGCGCGTGTGTGGTCGACTGAATCTGTCGTCCAGAGCTAGCTGACTCCTTCGCATAGAATTCTGGCATGGAATCCTTTTTTCTTGCGTCACGTATATCCTGAATTGTTTTTTTTTCTTCTACTCCTTCCTGGTCTATGACTATGACGTGGCAACTAAACGTGCCCGTTAAATATTCCCAAAGCAAAAGTATCGCTACTGCTACGTGGAAAAAGTTTTTTCTCCAAGGACTCGTCGTTCCCGCCTCCCGCCCCCACTCACAGTCGATATGTTCGAAAAGGAATGGATTTATGGTTTATTGTTCCGAGTTCTTAAAGTTGAATTCGAGAACCCAAGCTAAAAAAACCTGGTAAAAAAGAAGGCACTGTCAATGAATGGAACGACATCGACAAGTAAAGTGTGTTCTGTGTTGTGCCTAAGTGCATGTGAAGGGCGTGGAATTGAGTTGAATCCTCCGTAGCCTGACTGTGTGAATCATTCATCATGCTGGTGAGCTGTTCCAGTATGCACTCTTGAGATGGATGCCAAGCGGAGGAGCAGTGATTGACACCAGGAACACGATACCATAAGCATTGTGGCTTCTCAAAAGGAGCTGTCTTCTTGTGGCTGCTGCTGTTGGTTAATTTATGTTCAAACTAATGAAGTGGATCCACGGTGAATGGAGCAAAAGGACGCATTCGTCTCGCTGGATTTTAGTTTTTTTTTTATTCGTTTTTCTTAGAGGATAATGAAGTAACGAAGAATGTGGGCGAACACAAAAGTGGATGGATAGTGATTAGGATTAATGAAGCGAAGGACGAATTGCTTTTGTGAACCCGATACTCATTATGTTGAAGTCTAATCACCCGACGAAGGATAAAGCTATTGCGAGCAACTGAGTGAAAGACAAATAGCCAAGATTTTTGGATTGAAAAAAGTTTTCACGTATCCTTGTAAATCATTTCACACGAGTGTTTCCGGGATATGCAACAAGTAATGTACATATATGTATCAACATGGACAGGAACATTCAGTTGATAGTTTTATTTGAGCACTCTTGACATGACAACTCTTCTGGAAGCCACACCATTTACGGGTCGTGAACTTGTCTTTCAAAAACAAGTCAAATTAACAAGTGTGCGGAAAGTTTGAGTAAGGATTTCTGTGGAACAATAATGAAGCCTTATCGATGAACAGTTTCATCGGGCCCTTTAATTTCAAAATTCCAGGTTACAATCCATTGTCATAAGTGAATTCACTTCTTTCTAGATTTCATTTCTATGATTGCTTAAAATTAAATGCAGCAGACAACGATTTCAAAAGAATGGCGATCTTAGGCTTCCTGTTTCGCAGTCTTTTTAAAATTAATTCCAACAGTATTTAGTTTAAATTCTTTGATTTGAGTTCTGGTTATACATTCCCAATAGTATTAATCCAACGGGGGCTCTTCGTTCAACACCTTCAACCGCCATGGAAATAATGCTAAAACTCCTTCCAATGGACATATACGGGAAGCTGATAGCTCCCAAGGAAGCGATAAAGTTGAGTTAGTGTAACCACTGGAGAAGAACACATAGCCCAGGTCAGAATTCCGAGACACACAGACTGTATTGCACCTTTCTTAGATTTCGAATCGGGATAAAAAATACTGATCGCAGATAGGGATGACTGTACTCAAAATATAGTCAGAAAATCTGCCAATCTAAAAGTTTACACGGACAGGTTCAAAAGGAACGAAGGCACCGGACTAGGAGTATCCGCGATCTCGTCGGAGATCGCCTTCTTTCTGTCCCTTGGATTGGCCAACCATTGCTGTGTATTCCAGGCAGAAGTAAAAGCTATTCAGGAGTCTGCCCGCTTACTGTCAATAAATCCGATAGACGGGTTATCTATCGTCGTATACATAGACAGCCTGGCGGCCACAAAGGCTTCGGCTCTAATAAAATCAAAGATGGTCTAACTTTGCCGCCCATTTCTCCGGGAGATAGAGATAGCAGATAGAATAGGGTATTGCTGGGTTCCTGGGCATATTGGTATTCCAGGCAATGAAAGAGCCGACGAGCCCTACTCCTCAATTCAAGTTATAAAAACCATCCTAAATTCAGATGCGATCAATATCACCAATCGGAGATGGGTGCCCCTAGACACTTGCAGGAATATATCACAGGTCACTGTATCATGGGCTCACACGCATTAAAAATGGGAGCTCCCTGTAACAACTTTTGCAGGAGCTGCAAGGATGGGGAAGAAGTAGAAAGCATACTACACTACCTGGGCATCTGTCCTGCCCTCACAAAAACGAGAAGTACGCTAGGAAGCTGCTCATTCGGCAACCTTGAAAATATTCAGATAGCAAAATTTATTAGCATAACACACTCGATATAGTCGGTAATAAAGTGGACAATCTCTACAGAGAGCATTTGGATATCAACAAGTATTTCTAAGGTATCAGTTAGTGTCCTGTCACCGGGGTTGTGAAAACACAATGGATCCAAACAGGTTCTTAGTGGGTCACAACTGTTTCAGATGTGATAATCACACTTAACTACTTTCCTACCTTCCCAAAAGAATGCATTCTTTTTCAACTCTGCGGTAACGAGCCTTACAAGGTCGGGAAATGGACTTGAAAATGGAATTTTGGTGCTTTGTGATTTTACGAAAAATTCGTTTCGGAGATCATATTTGACTCAAATGGGATTGCATTGAGCCTTCCGTGCTAGCCCTTGGTTACTTCTCATGGGTCTATACGACCCTGTACACTTTGGAAACTAAATTTTTTGAACAGTAACTCTAAGACAACTCAGGTACCCCAACCTTGTAATCTCAGTACAGTTCGCGCGTCTGTGCATAGTGGTTGTGAGCCGTTCCGTGCTTATTTCGGGACACAATACCTAAGTCTTCTATAGCGCAGCGGTCTTATTATTTCTTTGGACCTCCAGCTCAAAGTCGAACTCCAGCTCACAATATTATATCTATATATATCAATAGGAAACTTTAAGGACCAGCAACAACTTAAGGCCAAGAGACATCACTTGCAGGAGAGGTTCAACTAAAGTAAAAAATTTTAAAAGCTCTCATTTATCTCACACTCAATGGAGACTAACGTTTATAAATTTTACAACTATTACTGAACTACTAGCATATCCCGAATAAGGATAATTGATGTCCTTGCAGCGGCCGAAAGGGCAGAAAACAAAACTATGTTAGTACAATTTTGTACGGCTGTACGATGGCCGTTTATACGAGTGAACCGCGTCCAAATTGCGTCAAAGTCAACCGAAAAGGGAGAAGTCAGTTGGTGTTGAGCTGTCGTCGAAGGAGCAACTCCTCTCTCTGTAAATATTTTTCACCGTTTAAATAATTTTTTGTTATTTTCAATATTTACACAGAAATAAACATTTAAATTGTTCTCTTAATAATAGAGGCTTATGTTTTGACAAATCAGAAGTGGGATATGAATAAGATTATCCGCAAACGAAGATTCCAGAAAGTTCATATTGCGTATCTACAAGCATAAAAAGTTAAAAAAACAGACACACGAAAGAGCTGACCAAGATCACCACAAAAGGGGTAAAACAACGAAGCCCGAGTAAAAATATTTCATTTTATTCGCACGGATGTACAGCGGCGGTTTAAAAACGCAACACAAAACAGAAAAGAAGTTAATAGAAAAAAATATACGTAATTAGCCTGCAATACGCCTGTAGAATAGGCGTCCACATTTCTGTCGACAGCCGTCGTACTGCCGAGATTTAGCCATCAGGCCATGGTAACTGTCTAGCCGCTGTACAGCCATTGTGCAGCCGTATAAAAAATCTCTTTCTGTCGCTTTAGATTCTAGATGACTTGCTTGCGATTCGTTGATGCTAATACTAGAAAAAAAAGGGCGAAAGATAACAAGTAAGCATCTATATCTGACAATGGATAAGTCAATGCCAAAATAACTTTTCTCCTGAAGCAACACTAACTCGTACTGTAGATGAGATGCTAGCACCTTTTACAGGGCGATATGTTTTTCGCATGTACCTTTATGCCAAAAAAAACCTACCAGAACAAAATTATATTACAAGAACAAAAGTATATTACATAAAGCCATATTCCAATCCACTCTATTCTATGGACTGCAAATCAAGCAGAATAACTCTTAAAACTGATGCTCAATTTTCCCGGATATTATTCTACTCATGATCTACATTCACAAGCGAACGTTGAATTGACCTCCGACCGTATTTTGAAGCTTAGACAAAACTGCTTGACTAAGTGTATATTCGTGTAATCCTCTGATAAATGCCATAGTTTCTTGACCTCTATAAGAATGTGTTAATATATTTAATTATTTATTTATATTATCTTATTAATTTTACACATCTATTTATTTATTTATTTATTTCCTTATTTATTAATTTATTTATTTATTTATTCATTTATTTCTTTATTTATTTAATTATTTGTTTATTTATTTATATAAATATTTTTTATTATGATTTATTATATATTATTATTTATTTATTTTCTAATTATATCCATACCTATTTATTTATTTATTTCATTACTTCCTAATTTACACTATCTTTATTATTATTTGTTTTTTTATTTATTTATTTATTATTTGTTTATTTATTTGTTACTCACATTTCTATCTATCTTTACCTACGAGATGCGATCTTTAGGTAGTGATATTGACTGTTACCACACCGTAAACACCGAAGACACCACCCTAGAGCTAAAAAACGTAAGCTTTTACCAACTCAAGTTGTACTTCGCTTGGTACTTCCAGTTGAAGGATCTCATCGGAATATCACTTGCATCAATTCGTTCTCCTCCCATGAATCAGTCAATGCACTGTGGTCCTGAAAAGACTGTTTCAAAACAGCCAACTCTATGCCAGAGTAAAGGTGCTCAGCTTCACGGCCTGTGCTTGCATATGGATGTCCGGTGTGGTTCAACATGGGAGAAAGCTTAATGGAAAAGATTCGGGTTTTCGAGAGACGATGTCTTAGGGCTCAGTACATGAAATTCTATTCTAATGAATAAATTCTATTCTCGGATAAAGGGCTAACCTTCTCCGAGTGGATAACTCTCTTATTAAACTCATTCGGAGACATGTTGCAAGAGCAATGACCTCGAGTAATAACCTGATCTCCGGGGCTTGCTACTCTAACTTCATGTACCGCGAGACAGTGCGCCTTAACGTTTTAACTCCACCAGAGGCTTTCCTCTTTTTGGACCTTAACGGTCTGATTCAGGATAGAAATGTGGTTGCATTAATCTTCTATGTTGGACGAAAGAGTGTGGACAGGCGACTTGCCTACAGGAGAGATGTGGTTCAGTAGGGCGGTATCACTCCGTGACAAGGAGGACGTTAATCGACAGCACCAACTATTTTGGTGGTTAAAGGTGGAAGCGAATTCATAGTAGGTGTCTTCTTTGCAATTGAAATATCCTTATGGATGTGAATAATTGTTTTTTGATGCCAAGCCAGCTTACATAGATTTTAAGGACAGACTAAGGTTAATAATAAGGTAGATTTTAAGGAAAAAAAGTAATAAAAATTTGGCACTGCACAAAACATAAAATAAAAGTTAAGTTAAGTTATTTTTAAGTTTATTTTAAGTTAGTTGTTATAAGTTATGGTAATTAATATTTAGTTCGTAAGTTAAGTATATAAAAAAAATTAATATTAGTTCTGATCGTCGCAAGACATAGGTAACGCATTAGTTTTGGCTTAGAGCGCCCGCATAGGGCCAGTAAATCAAATTTAATTATGTAGTTATTTAGGCTAGTTTAAGCATTTTTATATCTAGCATTAAAAAAAAAGTGATCTATCATGAGAGAGATCCCCAGAGAATTTTCACCCCTAAAATAAGAGCAGTAGAGTCGTCGTTGTTTGGCTTTACAGCAAAAATAACAATATCATCATATGTTCCCAAAAAAATCCAAAGCTGTGGTTATCATTTCTAGCATCAATACAATAAGCAGGCGATGTTCACTTTTTACAATGAGACTAAATTTGGGGTTGACGCCTTGAACGAAAAGTGTGCCAACTTTTTCGGTTGCCAGGGCTACTCGATTGTAAATATCACAGACGTTAATAGTAAAGTTTTATTTGATGCAGCAAGTGAAAAATCGATCTAACAAATAGGACTACCGGTTGAAAATTCGTTTCTTTTTCAAAGATATAAATTCAATATTCAAAGTATTGCCCTACGCTAGCCACACATTTTTCCCATTTTTCTGGCAATTCATGGATACCCGTTCTGAAAAATTCGACCGGTTTGGCCTCAATCCATTTTTTGACATCATCGAAATGACGGAAGTGCTGGTCAACCAGGTCATGTTGCCTCGATCGGAAGAGATAGTAATCGGATGGCGCAAGGTCTGTACTATACAGCGGGTGCGGTAGGACATCCCATTTCAGCGTTTCAAGGTAAGTTTTGACGACATTTGCAACATGTGGCCGAGCATTTTCATGTTGCAAAATAACTTTATCGTATCTTACGACCGTTTCCGCCTGTGATTGTTTCATTCGGTTTTAGCAGCTCATAATACAGTACATCCTTTTGGGCCCACCAAATGTACAGCATAATTTTCTGAATGGCCGTCGATGTTAGGGCATGTCCGGGGTATCCATACGTTGCCCGACGTTTTGGATTATCGTAATGTACCCATTTTTCATCACCAGTTACGATTCGATGCAAAAAAGACTTCTTTTTGTGGCGTTCAAGCAGCATTTCGGACATGCAAAGTCTCGTGGCTTCAATTTATACGGCACCCAATGT
Organism: Orthonevra nobilis; assembly: GCA_963555765.1. Taxonomy (NCBI): domain Eukaryota; kingdom Metazoa; phylum Arthropoda; class Insecta; order Diptera; family Syrphidae; genus Orthonevra; species Orthonevra nobilis. The sequence continues at coordinate 18,102,226 of OY743226.1, read as the reverse complement.
CCTACCTTTCGGATCTTTCCCATTGTTTTCAAACGATCGGATATGGTTTGCTGAGTGACGCCAAGTGATTTTGCAAGTTCTTCTTGCGTTTGTGACGGATCTTGGTCGAGCAATGCCTCCAATTCATGGTCTTCAAACTTTTTCACCTGGCCGGGGCGTTCTTTGTCTTCGGTGTCGAAATCACCGCTGACACATCATAACGTTTAAAGTATAGCCCGTTAAAGCTTGGTAAGCAATTGATGCGCTTCGGTTGCTTTTTTCTTTGAATGAAAGAAGCATATTAAAACTTCCCGCAAATGTTATTTTGATGCCTCGAATGTAGGCATTTAACGGCTTTACAAAAACTTGTGTGTTTTCACTTATGACCAATAACCTGGACTGAAATAATTAGACAATAACATGAAGTTTCTGATGTGACAGCTGTCATGGTCAAAATTCACCTTAGAGTAATAGATATGAAGTTGTGTGCGATAACGACATTTTCAACCGGTAGTCCTATTACCTTCGCAGGATTGGCATAGAGTTATGTTTAAAGATACCCCGGAAAGTGCATATGATAACATCAAGGATGTTCAAGCTGCCGATGCTTTAAAGATCTGTTCCAGCTGTGTCTAGTGTCTGTGTCTGTGTCCAAAAGAAAGCTCTGCAGCATTTGTCGCAACAAAAAAGATCACAAAACGAACATGGTTTGCTCAACTTATAAAATTCCAAAATGCAAAAATTGTAAGTCCAAGTATTCAGGAAGAAAGTGAATGGATGTGCTTCTATTGTTAAATATGTTTTATTTTTCAGAAATACGAGAAGTGTGTTTTAACTGAATATTTCTAGGGAGGGTCAGACTCACCCTTAAGTAGTCACAGTACAAAATTTATTTTTTATAATGACCCAGGGCTAGAATGGAATCGGACAAAACACTGCAAAAATTGAGACAATTTCTCCGTCTTCTGCTAGTTCCTCTGTAGTCAACTTCAAAGTCGTGCAATTTAGCTTGAAGGCAAATATTTTAATATGCGCGCATTTGAGACACAATAGGCCAACAGCCAATTTAAACACAACCCACCAAGCTACTTAAAATGTAATTTTTCACAAAAAAATAAAATTCTTCTGTCATCGCCAAAAATACAAATACCCGACAAAAAAAAAAAACAGAACACAGAAGATTATGTTCCTTTCGTTCATTAGCTTAGCTGCCTGCTATTGTATCTGTATCTATTTATTTTTTGTGTTCTCGGATCCATTAAATGCGTATTTGTTCTTTGGCTCAGAACAAGAAAAAAAAAAACATTCAAACATATGGGATTATAAATTCTCCCGCATTTATCTTATTAAATATTTCAATTAGCACCTTTTTTGCTGGCATGCAAACAAAATCTTCCTCAGCTTTACTGCACTTGGATCGCATCTTAATCGCTGCTGGTGCGGAAAGTCGCCTGCAGTCATGTGCTTTGGTAACTGACGCTCTGCTTCCAGAACATCCCGTCATTTAATTATTTTTAATTCAATTAGTTTTTTTTTTTTTTTTTTGCAGCATCTTGAACACGAGTCCACGATAATGGAATAATAATAAGGGTCGAGCAAGGGGGACACCTTTCTCCTTTTTTTTTTTAACATCCCCATTAGCAAGGGAGCGAAATCGTTGTGCATGTAATTTCACGCTGCACTGTAAATCCGTGACTGGGGAATTAACAACTTCATTTCGTTGAGAATATTTGCAATGAGCTAAATTAACTGTTCGTGTTTTTCGTGTTAATTTGGCAAAGATACGAGTACTCACTCGTACAATAAATTAATCTTCCACATCTGTGAACAAAAAGTATCTGTGGATGCAACATCGTTCGAAAGGGTGTCATTTTTCTTGTGACTTTTTGTGAATAGCATTTGACGGGTTTCGTTCTGACAAATGCGCTTGATTGTACTTCAGCTCCATTCTTGAAGATGCTTGTCATCAATTCATTCAGCTGTCGTATGGTGTGAAGAAAATTTCACATTCATTGGCTGCGTCACTTTGAAAATTGATTTTCATTCATAAAACATGAATGCACCCTTTCGACGCTTTTGGAATCTGTGGTGACGTTAACTGATTTTTTATTTCTGCAGTACTCAAAAGACGGGACCAAAAAGTGTGTGTTTTCCAAATAATAACAAAGGAAAAATTTATACAAAAGTATTGCAAAATAGTCGACAGTATGTTTGAGAAGGAAGGTTATTTGAACACATATTTTTTTATGTTCCGAACAGTAGGAATGTAAAGTTGAGATTCTTTTGTAAGGTTAAACGTTCTTGAAATACACTGCTTGCCATCAGGTAAGCTAACCTCCTCGCGAAAATGCTATCAGCCAAACTAGATGAACTAAAATTTTGAAACTATTCTTTTTTTGGCCGATTCAATTCTCAGTCAAATAAAATAAAAAGTATTGTTGCTTCATATTTGAATAAACTTATTTTTAATTACGAAAATAACATATAAGTTTTGTAGGCCAGGAACTTTTTCTAAAACTTTTACATTAAATTGTTTAATGATTTCTTAATAAATTTTATAGTGTGTCGATCCTCCCATGTTGAGAATGAGCTCTTAGATTCGGCTTGGAAGCGATTCATATACAATTTTCCAATATAGTCTAGAGAAATGGATTAACAAGCACGCTTGATGCTTTCAACTGGATCCGCTTTGCTAGAATATTGTTTCCCAGACTTATAAACTTTTCAAACGAGATAACCCCAAACGTTTTCTTTTCCGACATCAAGTCGGAAGAGTAAAGCGGCCACTGCATTGAACTAACATTTTGGCCCTAAATCCATGACCTAACTATCCGGGCAGTGTGGATAGGAGCACTTTCATATTTAAAATGCCATGGCAAGTTACTATACGAATTGAAGCAGGAGATGACTCCTCACAACATCGCACCGCCACTCGACTATGAAGGCGATTCAACTTGTGTTCCTTCCTGCGGAGATCATTGAAGAAGTGGTTGTATTCGTCTTGACTTCGAAATTAAATTTCATTTCATCTGAAAAGACAATGTTGCCCCAATCAGAATTTCAAGCCACGTTAAGTGGGTTTTTTTTTTCTTTTGCTTCAGTCTTTTAAAACTTGGAGCATACCTTATACCTTAGCATTGGAAATTAGTGTACTATTACCGCCTTTATTATTTTTGCCATATCCCGACTTATTGCATAGGAATGCCTGTTAAGCCTTACGACTTTTACCCATTTTTTTTTTTTGATATTTCACTTATTGGCAGCTTCAAATACTTGTAAGCTTCAATTTTTGCTTTCTCTTTCACAGTTAATGACTTGCCCCTACCCATATTAATTTTAATTTATAACTTGAATAGAGAAAAAATTTGGTCTTCATACGCGTCCAACTCTTGAAGAAAATTAAGAAAAAAATTTGCATGTGAATTAAAAGAGCATTTTTTGGGGGTGTACTAACCTGATGAGTTAGTACATTGAGTGTATCTTCAGCACTATGGGGCGATAATTTCTTGGCTTGTTGAATTTTTTAATGCAGCCATCCTTAGAGGTGAATTATATACCCGGATTTTCGTTCTTCACGATACAAAAGAATGCGCACGTTTCTTTAAAAACTTGATTCAAAAATTATAAAAACAAACCGAGGTGCAAAATTTTGACTCATGCAATTGATTTAAAAAAAGTTTCTGGGATTGAAAAGGACTTAAATTGACATTTTTTTGAAGTCAATAATTGTTACCTTCAATTTAAAGCAATCAAGAAATTTAAATTATTTTTGGAAATCAAGTTATTCATTTTACCGCTTTTAATGAATTCGACTTAAATTATTTGAATTCAATTTAGGCAAGTGAATTTTAAGTCTAAATCGGGTCCGACTGAAGGGTCGCCGGTTTGCCGGTTCTGCAATAAAGTAAGTGGGACTAGTGAACAAAAAAGATCTCGAGATTATTTGGGAAACTTCAAAATATTAAGAATAACATTTATACATTCTTTTGCAACTCAGCTTCGGCAGAAGTTACTCATTATATATTGTACGCAGGTAACAATATATAAAGAGGCCTCTCATACATCGAAATACATTCAAAATTGAACTCGCCTTATCAAGAAACTCATCTCGGTTCAACTATAGTCTGACTACACAAAACCATATAACGCGGTTCATTATGGTCAAGATTTCAGCTCACTAAAAAAAATTGCGTAACTGTGTGTATTCCTTCTACGTTTAGAAGAATTCAAATTGCTTCTTTTGAATGACTGACCACAGAAAGCAAGCAGCCCCATTCGGCGGTGAACGTTTATGTTACTAGCATCCCTCAAGATTTCGTATTTGGTCTGCGATTTTTTTTCATCGAACGTTAATGAATTGAAAATACAATGATTTTGAAAAAATTGTAACAAATGAATCATTCAAAGTATTGCCCATCACTAGGTACAACTTTCTGGCAGAACTCGAATATCGTCACGGTAAAAGTGATCTTTTGAGGCTATCCACGAATCAAGCCAGGTTTTGATGTCTTCATATGAGCGGAACTGCTGATCAGCCAGGCCAAGTGCCATCGAACGGAACAGGTAATAATTAGATGGCGCAATATCTGAGGAATATGGCCGGTGTGTAAGGACTCCTCGTTTGGACGTTACGAGGTAGGTTTTAAGGTTTAACAGTGGCCGAGCATTGCCATGCCGGAAAATCACTTTTTCGTATTGTGACCGTTTTTTGTGGAGTGTTTGGTTTAATCAAATCAATAGTTTCGTTGGTTTTCAACAGTTCGTAATAATGACACCGACCTGGTCGCAGAAAATGCGGAGCCAACGACGTTGAAGCATGACCCGACAGTTCCCATGACTGTCTTTATAACCCGTGACGATACGATGAAGAAAACCCTTTTTTGCAGCCGAATAAATTTTTCACAGCCAACAAAATGACTCTCAACGTAAATTGGCTTCGAATCATAAGGAACCCAAGTTCGTTGCTTTTGAATCATTCCCAACGCATGCAATTCCTTGGAAATGTCTTGGCAGTTAATTCTTAATGCTGAAGCAAGCTGTTCTTCATTTGGTACGGATCCTAATCGAACAATGCCTCCAACCCCTCGTCTCCGAAGGATTTTTGCCTTTCTTCACGCGGACGGTTCTCAAGATCGAAGAAATCACCATCTTTAAAACGACGGAACCAATTATGGCACGTTGTTTAACTTCGAGCAGCATCTTTGTGAACTTTTTGGAGCTCTTGATGCGCTTAAGCCGCCGTTTCCTTCGAATACAAGAAGGAAATCAAAACATCCTGCAAATGAGGATTATTTGTCAAAAAATCAGACATTTTCACACAACCAAAAGTTTATGACGCCGAAGCATGTCAAAACAATTTGTTTACCATATGTCTAAGGTCGGTTCATGACGTTTTGGATACGTCAATGAGTTTATAGATAGAATCATGGAGTTCCTTAAAATACTCTTAGCCATCATCCACAGACTCTACCACGTCATTGTTTTAAAAATGTTCGTGCGTCAAACAACAATTCGAATTTTAACACAGTGACTTGGGCCAAAGCGTAAACGGAGGCGTTAATTTTTATTTTGCCCTGATCAAACTTTCACCACTGATTGATGTTCTCTTTCTAAAGACAATTTATAAAAATTATACCAACTGATGCCTTGACATTGCATGCGGATGGAATCGCCTAAGCATTCGTTGGAGCCGATTCTCTCTTTTCATTCAATTGTTTTGACTGTTTTTTTTCAGGCTTAAAAAAATTATTCCATGTTTACAAACTCGCTGATATCATTGCAAGAACTTAACACCGGCCTCGATGACCTCAAAGCCACAACAAACAACAACCTCCATCTAAACGTCAAGTCTGGCACTTCTGGAGCTAGCCTAGTTAAAAATTTGTCAACCAATTCAATCAACAATATTAAGGGTCCAGTCTCCTGATCTTATCTTCGGATAAAATCGAACATGGTGTCAGTCATATACAGATTCAAAATAATTCTGTTCAGCAAATGAGTCCTGTCATTCCAATGACACTTCCAAATGAATTCCAAAACTCATTTGTCATGACAACCATGAATCGCCTGGTCCCATAAAAATATGAATGACATACGACATATGACCATATTTGTCGTACATACTGTACTCATCCGAGAAACGTATCATCCGCCCTTGACTGTGAGTGTGTACAGAGGGGGAAAAATCCTTTTTCGAGTGGCAGCTGAAAAGGGAGCAGCATTGTCACATGACCATCTACCGAAGGCCACCGCACACCGGCCGCGCCAATAATGTTTTATTAATCACATGCAAATGTCAGAGTTATAATTATGCGGCGGCAGGCGGAAGGGCTATTTGGCTGACCGATTTGTAGACTCTGTATATAGTCTACCCCGACCGACTTGTGCCCCTATTTAAAGCGTCCGTCGACACACTAGACTTGCTGTCACAATCGAGGATGTTCAGAACGGATGGTTAGAAGGACGGTTTTTATTGTGTGCGTTGTTTTTTGCTTCTCATATTTGGAACGCAGACAGGCGGTCTCATTCAGAATAGCACCACGTCCAATTACCAATTCAGTTCTCCTACTTTGTCTTTGCCTTTGAATTCATTTAGTGTTCGGGGCTGTTTATTCATTCATTTGTCGCGATTTGTCATAATCGTGAACGGGCGTATTGCTTCAGTCATATTGTTGTGGAGGTACACGATAAGTGTTACGAGCATGAGCTTATTGTCTCTGGCTCTTGGACTCTCGTCCGCCAACGGCATTTGAAGTGTTTGACAGATCCAGTGACCCATATAATTTAATTGTGCATCTCATTCACTCAGGATGGAGGGCGTCTATGTATGAGTATGTGCCACGGTCACTTTGGCATCAGGAATTTATCATAATGTATTCGTATGCAAAGGATGTGCATGACATGGTTTATTGTGAGGTTGGGGGTTGCTCTGATGGATAATGTGACACCATCGACCTAAATTGTGGCAAGAATAATAATTATAGATGCACAGGTTGGATAAATGGTCCACACACTTGGTAGCTGTGGTTAATTTCAAAGTGAAATTTGTGTCCGAAGTCCTTTGTTAGGTTAGGTATGTTTCTCAAAATATGGGATTAGCCATCATGCTTTAGTTTTTGGTGACGTAACTCATCTTTTGACAATCGTAAATGAACGTTGTAAATGCAAAGTGCCCTTCAATACTTTACGAACTGGATTGGTCGACCAGTGATAGTAGTCTGACAACTGGGTCGTGTTGTTGTAGTGGTTGTTGTATCGGCTTAGTTCCTAATTCGTGTTGTTAAAATAGTGGTTTGTGCAGATTGTGTGTAGATGGCCCAAACTTTCAAAGTTCATATAACAAACAAATGTCGAATAAAATTCTGCGAATTAGGTGAAAACTAATAGGTCGACATCGAAATCCTCCGTCCCGTTTCGGGTTCCACCCAAAGAAGAGAGTTGAAACTCGCTCTGTGCTTCCGCTCGCTCTGAGCTACACGCATTATAAGAGTATGAATATCCTCTTGAAGAGAGAGCCAATAATTAAAAAAAACCTTATTTCAAACAAACCTTATTTGAAAATATACAAAAACTGGAGTCTCTCGGCCCATCAGATAATTTAAGGGCCTTGAGGCAGTGGGAGCTTGAATTTTGCAAGCCCCACAGTTTTTTGAGTGAAAACATGAGACAGTCTACATCCTTTGGGCGAATTCGTCACGCCGACCTTCATAATCATCCGTACAAGTCGCCGATTTTACAGGAAAACTGCCTAAATTATCAGAAGAATGTTTGTGAAGCGATGAAGCAATGACATCATCTTCATTAAGCATTTTTTCAAGCCATACGAGTTGATAGAGAAATCGCCAGAGCAAAGCTATTTAAAGGATCTTCGAAAGCCTTTCTTTGTTAAGAGATTTTGTCCGGGTGCGGCCCGGACACAGAAGGAAGAGAAAAATCCTCCGACAATAGTTGAATCTTGTTTTCAGTAAATCTCCGGACAAAAAATCCCCCTTTTAGACGCACGGGTTCATCCAATCATGCTGACTTTTTCCCCAATCTAGCCGCTCCTCTGTTTTAAAAACGTTACGAAGGATGGGTTCTATTTCTTAACCAAGAAGACCGGCGGTAGCTAAAGGCCTACTTATGCTTTGAGAGCGAAGCGGCGTAATCTGCGCAGATTTCGACAGCTCTTTGCCATCGATCCGTCTTGTTTTTTTTTATAATCTGGTTCTTCTACCTTGATGTCAATTTGGGGGTTCCACCTTTTTTCCGAGTCTTTGGTTCCTTGCTCTATCGCACTATGGTTTTTTTTTCCGCTTATTATGGGTTAGCGTTTCAGGGATTACGGGCGGTTTTATTACACTCTGCATTGGCCTGGATTGTAATACTTTTTCTTTAAATCCTTTAAGGGGGGAAATCACAGTAGCACACAAAAAAATAGGCATATTTTCTGGAATTAATTTTGACTGAATAAAAGTATCGATCGAAAATCTGTAAAGTGGGTTTTATAGCAAGACCAAAAAAGTACAACATGTAATTTTTTCAATAAAAAATATTCAAAAATGGCGGCTGAGCAGCATATGCCCAAAGGCGCCTATTTTTGAAAGCGTGTCGATGGCCGAAGACGTAAACTCCTTAATTTTTGACCTGGAAGAAAACACCAACATTTTTTGGTTTTCATATAACAACAGCTAGCGAGCTACGTAGGATTTTTAAGTTAAATTTTTAACAAAAAAACGCCATAAAATCGTCGATAAAAAAAATTAAGCCATATAAAATAAAAAGTACTACGTAGCTCCTTGAAAAAAGATATTTCAAAGCTACTGTCAAAATTTCAAGTCGATCGGTAAAGATTTGCTCGAGTTTTGTCTTCGGCGAGCTCAAAAAAAGTGGTTTCGAGAAAAACGCGGTTAAAGTTTTAAGTACCATATGAAAATATGTGAGCATACCGGAGAGGCATAACCGCAGAGTGAAAAATTTGGTCACTCGGACACTTTTGCCGCATTCCATCATTTGGTATATTATTTTTAAGACCCTAAAGCATCTTTAAAGCGATAACATTTTTTTTCGAAAAATTGAAAATTTTACTGTGATTTCCCCCCTTAAGTGTTTTGAGATATAATCATGTCTTATATCGACCTGAACAGGATGTGATAAAATGTCTTTAATTTAAATCTTATACAGATCAATAAATTGTTGAGAAAAATGGTTTATCCAGAATCTTAAGCGGCTGGCGAATAAAGACGGAGCTCTTACACAAGAACGGAAGTTACAATTCTGACGACTTCTGGATTTGCGAGCCAAATTTGAAGAAGTCATCGGAAAAAGCTTAGCGCCAGAAATTATTGTACTTCTTTTTCGACCCATCTTAGGTAATTGATTATTCAAAACTAGGATCACAACTCCTTCCTCGATTGACAAAAATCATGGCTTACAAAACGCTAATCCGACCAGTTCGTTAAATAACACCGAATGTTCGACCACACCAAAGACAGGAGATTTAAGGGACCTTCGGAAATATTGTTCCATTTGTAAGGAGAGCAAATCAAGGGAGAAGGCTGTCAAAGATGTGGATCTTTATCGTTCGCAAGGAATTGAGTGAAAAGACAACAAAACTTTGTCTAAAAGGGTCCTTGGTGATTGTGTCGGCTGCTGAACATGAGGACGCGTGTAAAAGTCCAAATAAGGACCTTCAAGCATTATTGACGGCCTCCTCTAGCGATTGATTGACAAGTCTTCTACAGCAACAACCGTAAACAGAAAGCTTCTAAAGCCGTTTGGAGTCGGCAACAAACTGTACGCAAACCTCCACTATTTGTTTGAAAAAAAAGCCGATAAGTGCCTGTCGGACATGCACACAAAGGGTTCCGAATGCAACCACTGCCCTTGTTCCAATCATCCCTTGCTAAACTCTTCTTCTGCGAATTAAGCCTTTCATGAATTTGTTGCACCTGGAAATATAATATTATATAATAAGTATTTAACAAGTACAAGCAATGGCGTTTGAAAGATTTCCTTGCGTAGCGAGAAATTTCCTTCAAACTTCGGTTGAATCTCCTTGAAGCAAGTTGCTGTTATAAAATTGAGTTTAATGGCTGCCCCCCCCCCCCCTTAGTTTGAATAAACAATGCCCTGCGGCTTGGTTGGCGTAAGTTTCGTGAACGCAGAAAAGTTGTGTGACTCAAAGAGTTGTCCTGTGACACCCAAGTGAAGTGATTGTCCAAAAAATGTTACAAAATTTCCTGCCTACTTTGGATAACTCTGATAAATTGAAATTGATTTAAAAAATATTATTTTGAGTCCTATTAAAATAATTTGTGTATTAACCTTAACATATAGAAGTCTATCATCGCGGACGTTTTTCAAGAACCTTTTCAGTTCTAAAACTTTTCCTTAGAAAGCAAGCGTAATGACAGCGTTCGCAAAAAACTACCGATTTTTCAACGAGTTTACTAAAATAAATGGTTGCCATTAAAGACTCTTATTCTCTAATGAAAAGGTTCGTTGTAAGTAGTGGTGGAAGAATTTTTTGAAATCGGGTAGTTTCGAAGATTACCTCCGTGATAAAAACATACAAACTTTTACCCTTTTAATTGTGCCATAAACTTAACAGATAGAAATGCGTGGTCGTGGACTCTTTTACAGAGCTTTTCGTTTACAACAATATTTCTAAAGAAACCAATTAATTATCTATTACCATAAGAGCTGTGTTTGCAAAATATCCATTCGCTCGATCGTTTTTTAGTAACATAATTGGTCGCCCTTAAAAACCTTTTAATATAATAAGTTAATATAAAGGCTATGTTCCCCCTGAACGTCCATTGTTATAATAGATTTATATTATGTTAATTATTTGTTGTAAAAGCGGCCTTAGTCGTACACATTCCGTGAAAGTTGCAAGCGTCTCTCTATTGGGGTTCAGAAGATTCAGCCTTGTGACAGAAAAGCGACGGACGGACTGTGGAGCTTAATTAATAGGGTTTCATTGACGCTCTTTGCTTTCGGAACCCTTAACAATACACAGATCCGCATTGCCTTCAATTGAAACCACCTACCCTGCTGAGAAAATGCTATCAGGGTCTTCTGTTATCGAACTTATTTAAATTCGTACCAAGTCCCATTAACACAAAAGCGGTTTTTAACAATAAACAATCTGATGGCAGAAAACCACACCAAATTTCGATGAAAATTATATTTCAACACACAGCGAGCCAAAGTTGGTAACCAACTCCCATGAATAACCTGAGATACAAAGACTACTTACATCTAATCCAGCCTTCACCACTGCATTTGTCAAATCGACAGGGGATTTCAATCCCCTCGATTCGTTCGACCCAAACCGCACTCACAACTAGCTGCGCTTTTAATTGAACGTCATTTAATCCAGACAAAACTCATGCTGCAACTGCAACATGGTCCGCCACAATGTGAACATGCTGTGCTCCACTTCTAATCTCTCTGACAACATATTCACCTGTCAAACATAAATCCGCCCCGAAAAACCGCAGAATCGCTACAAAAAAAAACGAAAACATAAAAATATCCATTTTAGCATTTGTCAAACCAGGAACAGATTTTGCATTTCTGCAGCGGCCGCAAGCCCCCACAGTCACAGTCGGTGGAATCGATGAGAACTTGTATCCAAAGGGATTATTTTCAATTGTATTGCAACACTGGTGGGCTCAATACTCAGGGCCCCTTTTTTTTTTTAGTGGCCCATAAGAAATGGGCATCGAGTGGAATGGAACGTAACTCGAAACTTGTAACCCGAAACATCCATAAGACCTCTGCGGTGTGTGTGTTTGTTGACATAGAGTAATGAAATCCGAATGCGAACGGCTCCCCCTCACAAACCGCTCTTTAATCTTTGGTCTAATAAGAGGCGGTGGGGCGGCCATCATGCTCCTCCAATCTGAAATCCTTTCCCATAGAAAACTTTTGTTTGGCAGTGTTTATTCCATCATCCAAAAGGATTTGATCCTTCTGGGTAAATGGCTGCATTATTCTGAACTTCGTATGGAAATTGGAAATACTACAATCGAAGGATACACGCACACACACATAAGGATCTGATTTTTGTTCCTTTCGTCTTCGGCAAATATCCTTTGGAGCTGTTGAAAAACAGAGAAATCCCCATTGTCGATATTTCTTTAAAGGATATCCAGCAGAAAAGCATCCTGTTCACTTGTGATAGATGATGCCATGGAACCATATGCAGATATGGAGACACAAATTCAGATTCAGATTCAGTTTCCAATTCGAAATCTACTCGCAGATAGAGAAACAAACAACCATATTGTCAAATGAAGCCAATAGCGTATAAATCTCAAAGATGCCGAGGAGGAGTAATTTTACGAAAATTGGTTTCAATTTGTTTCCAAGGATTGTGAGCGCATGGGTGTGAGTTGTTTTGTGCGTTCGATGCCCAGAAAGTGATTCACTGCCATTGTCAGCATGTAGCACAAAATATTCGTAAGCAAAAGGACGAAAATAAATTGAATACTATATTCGGAGCTTAGATGAAGATACACTTGCATCAGCATAAGGATACTCTGATGATGAGTGGGCGGTGTGTGAGATGTTCGGTTCCGACAAGAACGGAAAATGTATCAATTTCATTGTTTTAGTTAATCCTTAAAAATAATTGGCAAGTCTGTTTGCAGATGGTTTTCAACAAAGTATTTCTTGTTCTTGTGCTTTGTAACATATCAGGAAACAATTTATTAATTAAGGACATTTTGAGGCTTAGAACTATGCAATATTATCACTTCTTTGAAAAATTCAAAGTGTTCATCAACGAATTGCATTTCAAATAACTTTAAATATATTTGACATGGCGTCTTTCCTAATGACTTAAAACAGTCCTTTCCTGATGATAAATGAAAAGCTGTAAACCAAATTCTCTTCTCTCGGTATTTTCAAAGATTATTGAAAATGCAATAAAAATCAGAATGATAACCTTCTTGCAAATCAATTAGTTTTTTAACGAGCATTAATTAAGATTCTGTTTTGGTTTTTTTAATAAGGGGCTTTCTTTAACATATGCTGAAATGTAGACAATAAAGTCTCAAGAGTTGGAATCTAACTGCTGCTTTGTTTTTCGATATTACTAAAGCTTTCGATACCGTCGATTAGAAAACACTTTTAGATACATTACTCAAAAGTTGACTCAGGGGTGAACTTTATAGTTGGTTCTCGTCGTTTTTATATGGAAGAAGGCAACTAGTTAAAAAATTACAATTTTTCTTCCAGTAGAGTTATATCCATACGAGTTCCCCAAGGTTCTGTGCTTGGCCCGATATTGTTTTTAATATTTATTAACTCGCTGCTTCTACAATATTATATGGCGTTTACCTTTCTTAGGGACTCTGCTCTTGATTTGTCTGCAGATATTTATCATGATCTTGAAAAAAGAAAAGCCGAATGAGAGTTGACTGCCACACAAACGTTTCTACGTCTCTTAAAAGTACACAACAATATGTTTCATTAATTTAAGATTTCTTATAGCACCGCTCATGTGTACGAGTAAACGAGAGAAAGTAAAATTTCGACATCGGTTTACTTGTACGATTAATTCCAATGCAAATAAAAACTTTAAAATGGGAAGTTAAAAAGGTTAAAAAAGGGTTTAATAAGATCATAGATGTTTTGTTGCAGACTTACTACATATATTGTAGAAATGTATGAATCTATGATATGACTTCATCACAAACCGAGTGAAAATTCAATCGTAATTCGTTGTTAAATGTCGAAATCTAGTGGTGGTAGTGCGAGGTCCAGTTTCCTACCGTAACGCATGTCTCATCCGTGAATGTGATATGATAATGAATGATATTTTCTTGAAACATTAGTGTATCATATGATAATGCAGCGTGTTTATTTAAGGGGGTATTCTTGACTAGAAATTTGAAAATTTTTTATATTTTCAAAGTTTAACTATTCAAAAATATAACTACAAGAGAATTTTTCAAAATGCAAATTATTTTCGGAGATATCGGTATTTTGGGGTCGGAACTAAGCGAACAAAAGACATTGGGGATTCTCCGTCTACCTGAATCCATAGTTCCCAGTAAAATCGTATGTCATTTGTATATATTGTAAAACAAGAACCCAAGGTGACTTGTATCTTTTATATTTAGTGTTCCCTTACGTCCAGCTGCTGACAGTTGAATTCTAACCTTCAGACCACGTGGACGTATATATGTGCCGGAGTGAAATTAAAATATTCTGAAATATTTTTAATGAAGGCTTCATTTCTATGTTAAAAATGATGGGGCTTGACAATTGGTCCGGAAGCTCATTCATTTGCTGTGAAACTTGACAACGCCCGGATTGACCGCTCTGAGATACGAGCATCCAACGCATCAAAGGAGGCCAAAGCTGCTCGATATAAATAGAGACACGCAGAAAATAGTTTTTTCAAAGTCGAGGAAGTTCCGATGCATGAAGCAGGAATGGCAGATTGAATGAGTCTACAATGTCATTTCATGACTTAAACTGCGACAAACTTTACGCGAAACTTTAAACGATCGATTTACCTCAAATTTGTTAGAGAGTCTTCTTTATAGACTTGTCTATGTCTGGTACAGTCACCATTTTGTGAAAAAAATCTTTCAAACTTTTCCGTAGTTCCAGACATTGCGACATTATTCTAGATAATAATAATCTTTTTTGGTTTCAGATTGCTAGGAGGGTTGAAATCGTAGGTATAGTTACGCTCCAATTTTTTGAGTCCCCCACTTCATCAACTGTTAATTTTTGAAATTTTCAATTTTTTTTATTTTTTTTTCTGTATTGTTGTGATATTAAGAAAAACTAATAAAAAATGGATGGTAAAAACATTAATTGCCTTTTTTTGTGACACTTCAAAAATTATATGAAATTCATGCCTCTAGACTAGAATACCCCCTCAAAAATCGAATATCCTTGTGCGCTTTAAGTGCGTAATCAACACACAAAACGTCATTCAATGTTTACCTTTTTCGTTATTTTTCAACCCTTTTTTAAGCAGTTTATTGAAATGCTGGGACAATCATAATTCAAACTCACATCAAAATCAAATGAAATACTTTTCTTTTTGATAATTTATTTTAAGAAAATGACATTGTAATTATTTTTTCGGATTCCAATTCGCACTAAGAAACTATATTTTGACGTTTGTTTTATTTTTCATTATTACAGTTCAAATTCGCGCTTTTATTTCGTGTTGGATGGATGGGATAATTGCGTACTTTAACAAGTTGTTAAGTTGCTTCAGTTAACTTGCTTTTTAACTTTATACGGTTTTTTTGCTTGTTGTTGTAGCGGCAATATCAGCTCACCTTCTATGATGTGTCTCCCTGCACAGCGGAGGCTTAGTAATAAGGTTGCTTGGGACCCCTTGGGAACGGAACGTCAAACATAATTCACAGAATTTTTTTTCAGTTTCGCTCGTGCTCCGATAAATGTTTTAACTTGGAGGGTGTCGAGTCTTTGAAGTGTCTGGGGTCATAAGGCAAATGTATCTTTTTAAAATATTTTTCCGCAAAATCTTTTTAAGTGTACATTTTACGGCCATTCGAAGCTTGTATATAGCATAGTTTCCTGGGGTGGAACACACAACAACCAAATAATTCCCCTTCTTGTTTCCCAAAAACATCTGGCACATCAAAGTACGAAATAGCCTTATGTTAATACCGTTTTAGTCTTTTGGAAAGTCTTTATATGTCAAAACTAGTTTGATTAAATCGATTTGCTAAATAAACATAATGTTGATGAAACTTGCGGAATTAAAATTGAAAAAAAAAATTATGAATTTGTCCGGAAACTTATGAACGGCAGTGTATATATTTATACATATTTTTTCATCTGATAAGGTAGTTGAAACTATATATTTAATTAATTTTTAACTTTTTTTATTGAAAAACTATCTAAATGGATTTTATTTGTAGCAGGGAAGCTATACGTTTATTATTTATAGTAGCATTAGATATGTTAACAGTCTCATTAAAAAAATTATTGCACATAGATGTGGTATAACGCTCCCTTACAACTGAAAAAAAAGTTTACATTTTAATGAATATATCACAGTTAAAGAATAGAAGAAGAAAGGAAAAGCTACTAGCAAAAACCTTCAAAATAATAAGTAAATATATAAATGATAAGTTACTTAGTGAATAAATAAATAAATATATAAATAAATTAATAATTTAATTTATTTCAAACAAAGGTAGGAGTTAAAATAGCCAGATCTGATATTTACTGGTTTTCAGAAATACTGCAGGTCAAGTTATAGCGATCAAAGTTATAGTGCCAAGGAAGATTATACATCATTTTGAGCAGTTTGTTTTGGGACACCTGCAATTTGTGAATATGGCTGTTAGCACAATTTCCCCACACTGGAGAGCCATAGAACATTAAGGCTTGGAAGATCGCTTTGAATATTATTAATTTATTCTCCTCATGCATTTTCGATTTCCGGTTAATGAATGGGTACAACGTTTTGATTGTTATATTAATTTTGTGGATGACTTCGCTTATATGTAAAGAGAATGTAAGCATTTTGTCTAGGTGTACCCCAAGATACTAAGCCTTTGACCTTTGAGTCTGTTGTTTGGCAGGAGACAGGCCCTTCTTTTCCGTGTAAAAAAGACAGCCTGAGTCTTTGAAGCTCTTAAATTTATTTTCCAATTGTTAAAATACGTTTCAATGGTGTTGAGAGCAGATTGCAGGTTGGTTTCAACAATGGAACCAATCGAATCTGAGGAAAAGATGCCGGTGTCATCAGCAAAGATAGCAGAATCACAGTTCCTAAGGTAGAGAAAATCTGACGTATATATATAATAAAGGAAAGGACTTATTGCTACGCCTTGAGGTACACCAGCAATCGTCGCATTACCGTCGTCTGAGAGTGAGTTGTTAACAGTCACCTTAAACGTCCTTCAACAGAGAAATGATTGGGTACTTCTAACTAAAGTTTATGCAAGAGTCCATTGTACCACACGGTGTCAAACGCTTTTTCGACATCAAGCAGTATCACGCCAGTACTCTTTCCTGCTTGGAGATAACTTTTTATAAATTTTGTGACACGATGGATCTGACTGACCGTGTTATGGTGTGATCTAAATCCAAACTGCTCAGCAGGGATGATGTTATTAGCATCGAGATGAGCCACCAATTTGTTTTTGATGATTTTTTTCGAAGCATTTGCTAATTGAGCTGAGCAAACTGGGAAAACTTCCAAGCTTGCCATGCAACTATAGGCCAATTAGTTGGCTGAAGCAGTGAAATTGTCTCTTTTTTTGACAGTATTTTCGTAATGAAATTTAAACCATCCTGTCAACCTCTTTAGGTGATCTTTACGCACAGACGCTTCAAATGAAATCAATTTGGATGCGATAGCTGTACGAAAAAATCCGCACAAACGTACTTACGTACACACAAACATACAGACATCTAAAAACAATTAAATCCGACTACTGGGACCTCGAAACGTAGATATATGTAAAAATTTTGAATTCCGAAAATCGGACCGATCACAAGAACAACAAGTAAGTTGCAGATATACTATATAAATTGTTGCATAATGTAGGAGTGTGCGGAACCCTTCGTGTGAGGAACTTTTTCTTGTAACAAAAAACCTTGGTAGTTGAAAAAAACCCAGATTTTTAGACTCGGGTATTCTCAAAAAATAATATTTTGGAAAACAAAAGTTTTCACAGATATTGTATCCCATGCATGGTAGGATGTCTTCTTGCCAAAGCTTTCAATGACGAGTGGCACAGCTGTCTTTGATAAATTTCTTCAGAAGTCAACATCTTCAATTTTGGATAATCGCGGTTCGACTTATTTACGTACTGCATCTTATCGGGACTTCCAGAATAAGTTTCGAATCATGCTTTTAGTAAAAGTCAGATCAAAATAAATACAAGAAGCCTTCAGTACACCTTTCAAAAAACGTTTGCTCTCACATTGACAAGCTGGAGATGAGTGTGTTTGTTAAGGACCAGTCAGTGGTTACGCATAAGGAGACTTATTTATCGCAGGACGAGTCATGTTTGTCGGCATTTCATTTCGTTCCAGCTATAACCATAATTCGCTAATTTGTTGGAATAAAATCTCCATATCATGAGCTGGCATCCTTGAAAAGCTACCTACACTTGCTCATAAAAATACCACAAATGATGGGCCACGAGCATCCAAAGGCCACCACCAAGACATAAAAGCAATCATAAAACTCTCCTCATACTTCTCGTATCTGGTTAGTCTCTCCGGCATCTGGCCTAACTCAAATTCGCAACTAATACCACTTCAGAGGCTCTTAAAAATTTTCATCAAATTAACAAATTTCTACGACTTCCGTTTGTTTCCGCAGCCAATGCAGCAGGGAGCGGCCCAATAATATCCCAAACAACGGCAACAACACTAGAACGGAGCTCACCCTCATCGCGCTGGCCCCGCGTATTCATACTCACCAGCGCGTAACGAAATTCAATTTTGATTGCTCCTTAATCGCTCATTATGCGTGGAAGCAATGCCAACAAAAGTATCTGGAACAATAAAATTAACTTTTTAGCATGGCATCCAAGTCTGTGACTATCCGAATCTGAATACATATTTCTGAATGGAACAAACGAGTAGTTCGCAGGCATGTTTTAGGGTGTGTGTGGAACACAATATTGCTGCTTCTAGTGTATCCATGGAATAAGGTCAACACCAAACGGAAGAGAATGTATTCTGAGCAAGCAAGGCTGTTTTTTTTTTCTATCGAATCTGTTTTTTCCAAAGAGCCTCAACAACAAAGCCGGTTGAATCGGCCGAACAGTGTGTGCTTCAAAACACATGTTTCAAATGACAAATGATGTGTAACATGTGTGTGAATGTTCGGACTGACATTTGTATCTATCACGCACGGAACTCTAACTTAAAAAAAAATGCTGCTTAAATAAATTAAACATGTTTAAAGGGGGTGGATTGAGGAATTTTAAACGATAACAGAGTCGGGGAACGTTTGACGAGTGTGTAATTAAATTACTCGAACTACTGCGGTCTTAATTAGTCGCCATTGTCCATGAATGGATACAGATACAATTTGTATCTGATGATTATTCCCCAGTTGATGGGGCGTATTGGCCATGGAGTTCGGGATCCATTGATGTCAAGTGATGTTAACAATTGAAATTATCAACGCGAATTTTAGAGGAATCCTCTTGGTTTTGAAGCACTTGGTATCGTTTATACGTGTATACATCAGCTAATTGGGGCAGACCCTTTTTTTTGCCTGGCGTCCGTCCGTCAGTTCAATTGAGCTTAGTGAACATAAGGAACACAAATTGTTGTACTTGAGGGACTTGGGAATTCGCTTATTTATGACGGAAATTAGAAGACATTGTCGACCACAACAGGTGTTTTTCTTCTTTTCGAAAATGAATACTTTTAATAGAGAGTAGAGGAGGAGGAGATTTTTCAAGAGGATGTGTTACTGTTAAATTGAACCTTTAATGTTCCTACACCGGCTTTCCATTTCTCAAACAGTTTAACCCCTTTTTTGAAGAGCTTGTTCAAAATATTTTTGTTTGAAAAGGAGTAAGGATTCCTACGACTCAAATGAGTTCCTAAGGCTTCCGGAGGCATTGAACATGAAGATATACTCGTCCTTTATTTCTCGAAGCCAAGCTTGTATCTGGCCAGCAAGAAGATCGAATCGAAGTCATCGTTATTGCTACAGACTTTGGAAGGTCCCTTGGCAAAAAGTCACACAAAGTCACTCTGAAAACATGAAATATTTCGGTTTTTTACGACCGTATCCTGTGGCTTCGTCCGCGTAGGTTTCGTGTACATAGAAAAGTTGTAGGACTAAAAAATGTTATCGTCCAAAAAATGTTCCAAAATTTCATGCCTACTTTTAATTACCCTGATAGATTCATATTAATTTCAAATATATTTTAGACAAATTGTGTGTTAACTTTAACATATGTACAGTGATGTGAAAAATAATAAAGACAGCCACAGTCATATTTTAAAAAATAAATTAAAATAGTTAAATATCGATTTTTGAAATTGGTTTTTATGTTTTTTTTTTTTTTTATAGGCACTTGTCTAAGTTATATATATTTAATAAAAGAAAAATCCAACTTGAAGAATACGAAAAGGAAAAAAATATAAATGTATGAATTATTGCGACGCCACAGTTTCTCTATCGAGTTATAGTCTGGTGATTGAGAAGGCCGACTCAAAACATTAATGTTATTTTCTTAGAACCATTTTTTCGCCCGTTTTGATGGGTGTTTCAGATCAATTTCCTGCTGAAACACCCATCGAAGAGGCATATTGTCGCTGCAATATAATAATAAACTGCAATAGACATGTCTGAAAATGTACTTGATGAAATTTATCATTGTTTATAGAAAATAGAAACTTTTTTCAATCGTCAAAATATTCATACCGATAAACCTCAATACCCAATCTGAAATAATACAATATTTTAATTAACTATTTATATAACTATAACCGAAGTCACCTGACGAGATAATAAACAAATTAGAAAATACAGCTCACGGACCAAGAATTCACGCGAAGTTCACTGTGCTAGTCAAACAACAAAGATCGTGTTGGTAAGACTCAATGCAATCTCATCATGCACCAGAGTTGATTTTGATCAGTCCTCAATCTTTGGAGAAGATTTCCCTTCCAGCAGTTATAGACTATATACTCTCAAAAACAAATTTTCCGATATCGGCCGGCTCCATCAGGACAACAACCGATTGGTCAGAATTCAAACGAAAAGTGGAAGTTTATCTTTTTAAAAAATCTTTGTCTAGAACTCTCCTTCCATGTTTTTCCACGACCGCGAAATCGATGTTGTATACTTACGTTTCTGGAAATATTCACTTCGACCGACAACCAAGCTGCCATAAAATCTACAGCTTAGCTTGTCAAGGAACGCCGCGTATTCCGTAAGGCTCATCTTTACGGGGTTCCAGGACATAGGGAAGTCCACGGACACTGCAGGGCAGATGAGTTTGATCGTGAAGGTACAATGCACTCACAGATGCACCTCACAATATATTGACATTAAATACATCACCCATTTTGCAACATAACCAGACAAACCTGGAACCTCCTTAACAAACAGAGAACCAGAAAGCTTCTAAATCTCCGCAATGAATGTCTGGTCATAACAATATCAAGACATAGAAAGCTATGTTCCCATTTCTTCACAGCTTTGCCCCAACTTGCTAAAGCAAACCCAAAATACCACGCTCAGTTTATTTGAAAAGCAAACTAGTTCTCTCCACTATCTCCTTCTTCGCCGTCCGGGAGGAAAACCTCTCAATACTCACTTACTCCCCAATAAAGGTAGAAACGTTAATCCACATAACCCTCGCCAAATTGCTGTGTGCCTTGTGGGAGACTGAAGAAGTTTCGACCGATTTTTTGCCGAAACCAAATTTTTGGCCGAATCTGGCCGAAACCGAAACCGAATGTTCGGTCGGTCACTGCTATAATCTCATTACTATTACATGTTCTCCTTTTTGCAATAGGGTTGGCAATTAAGTAATTGCAGATTTCACTCATAGATGGCTTTATTTGAATTTTTAGGTTTTCTGACGTAAACGAAATGTCAGTTTTTGATTGGCGTCTGTTGGAAAATGGAAAATCAAAACGAACATTTTCATCACAGGGACGCTATAGTTCAAAAGTAGAGCGACAGGGACAGCAAACGACGCCATATTTCTTGCCGCTCTTTTGATATTTCTCTTCAGTAAGGTTTGCCATTTCATGATGGAAAGATATACGAGCCAACAACGAGTCGACATTTTTAAAATTTACTACCGAAATTCGGAGTGAGTGGCCTCAACGTTAAGAGCGCTACGTCAAATTTATGGTCGTCATAATCGTCCTAGCTGAATGGCTCCGTCAATAAACAAAATATGCGGTCAACACGTACTCCATGAGTCATCATTGCATTGGGCCGTATTTCTTCCGTGATGATCAAGACCAGCACGTTACTGTGATTGGGGATCGCTACCGTTCAATGATAACCGAATATTTTTGGCCGCAATGGGATGATATGGACTTGGAGGACATGTGGTTCCAACAGGAAGGCGCCACAAGCCACACAGCGAATGTCACAATCAATTTATTGGAAACCAAGTTTGGAGAACGTGTTATCTCACGAAATGGTCCAGTCGCTTGGCCGCCTCGGTCGTGCGATTTGACGCCGTTAGACTATTTCCTGTGAGGACGATGGATGAACTTCGTACGAATATCGAACGTGAAATTGCAGCAGTATCGGCCGATTTATGCTTGAAAACCATCGAAAATTGGGTTCAGCGTCTGGACTTTTGCAAGCTTGCTCGTGGTGGCCATGCAAAAGAAATCGAGTTCCATACATAATGGCATCGACCGTACTTTCACAGGGATAAAGAATTTCATTGATATCCAAAACCGTTTTTGTTTTATTTAAAAAAAACTTTTGTAGCGCTCTTATTGAAAAACCCCAAATGAAAACTCGATACATGGGATACACTGAAAGAAAATCATTTGACACAATTCATTAACATCTTGCGATGTGTCAAGCATTGCCACAAATAAGCAAATTTAGCACTTCATTTCACAATTTTGAAAATTTGAAAAAAATTGGTCTAAACTTTTTTTTTTCTTTAATTTTTCGATCAAAATTTTGTGTTTGCATGCGAATTTTTCAAAAACTACTAAAGTTTACTATTTAATTTAAGCCCAGGATTAAGGATAATGTTTCTGGCTTTCAAAGCCGGTATAGTACTTTATTGTAAGTGTTGCCGTTGCTGTTGTTTTTATTTTATTTTTTCATTTTTAGTCATATTTTTTTTTAAATTGCCCCTACCTCCTAAACGGTGCGAGATAGACCCCCCCTCCCATAGTAAAAAATGCTTGTTTTTGAACCCTCTACAAAAAAACCGATATCAATTTTTGGCGCCCAAGTTGTAGTACTCGTGCCCGTAACAGAATAACATTATTTCATTCCATGAAAAAATTGTCTTTTATTTTCTAAAAAAAATCCACAATTACTAAGTTGCTCAGCGATACATAATTTTTGTAGTTTTTGTAACTTTTTTTTTCTTCGAATTTGACTTTTATTATTAATCCCTCTAACTCGAACTTATTTTCGTGGCAGATGACAATCCGAATTACAGGGAGTCGGCTATAATTCGAATAGTAACTTGTTTACTCCGCCTTATATTCCAATCCACAAGCTTATCACAAACGAAACAGATGCCCCTTTAATATTTTTTCCCACGATAACTGATCGTCTTGACTTTTCCAGCTAATTACTAAAAACCTTATAACGATTTCCGCATCGCCAACTGCGACGTATGAATATGGTATTCTCTTCGTTCCGTAAACATAACAACATCAGATTTTATTAACTATTTTAGTTCGTAAATATTTTAATCGTCGATAAAAAAAAAAAACAACAACACCTAGTACTAAAGAGACGTAAAGGCGGCTGCGATACCTTATTTTTACAACATAACTAAATCAGGTTTATGGCAAAAGTTTTACGACACTTCTGAGTTCTGAGTGATTCTAATCCGCAGTTACCTTAAGTAGTCTACCCAACGAATTATGGATTTAATTTGTCCCACCCAAAAGACCATTAGAAGAACAATCAAACAGCTATAACCAAATGAGACGACTTTGTTGTCAGTGTAAATTGGAAATGGAAATGGAAATGCAGATGAAAATGTTTAGCTTGAAGGACGAACTTTCATTCAAAACAAAAAATATCTAAGAATAAAAATTAAATCACTTTTCTAGTCTTTTTGTCTGGAAACAATGGCAGAAAATTCAAATTCATAGTCTTAACGAGCTTGAAATATATAATTCAAATGATTTGTTATTCAAATCTGTCTGCCGCACAAAATTAAATCAATATAAGATACGAATGTATCTGAAAGTGTTTTTGCAAGTATCTCTTGCGTTGTTTGTGTATCTTTAGTTTATTTAAATTGACTTGGAATGAAATAGATTCTATGGTGTCACTTTAAGTTGAAATTTGTCTTTAAAAAGATTCCCTTTCACTTGGTTTCATTCAAGTGCAGCGAAACATTTGAGCGTTTATTACATTTCAGTGGCGCTCGGCGACAATTTGCTCCGTGGAATCACCAAGCATTGCTTATATCTGACCGAAGAATCTCGTGCTCAAATTAAATTCATTCATTAGCCCCGTTGATTATAATGCTCCACCCATCTTGCTAGAGTCATCAATATCCAACGAGAACGATAAAAGTTTCAGTGTCGTAAGGTTACGAGAACTCTCGCTCTACGGAGCTGCAAGTGGACGATGGTTCTGTGGTGGTGGGTGGTAGGTAGATTCCCTACGCTGCACTGCAAAGTAATCATTTAACATAATTAATAAAATGACGACCACATCGTCTCGAGGAGTCGACTTTCATTGGAAAAAAAGCACAAAACAAAACAAAAAGATACAAAAACTCTGTCATGAGAGCGACAGTTGAGATGTCGCCTGTCGCCGATGGAAATGCCTTTAGAGCATCCGCTTGTCACATTCCCGAATGGACCGAGGAGTGTTCAAGCTTTCTTGATTCTGATGCATGCATCCATTAACTGTCTTGTGGGACTGAATGTTGCATGTTGAATGTTGAATGCAGGCAAGGCAAGGGCTTGTGTAATCCAATTTATGGAATACTCTGTAGTGGTATGCTTCGTGTAGTTATTTTTTTTTCAAGAACTTATTACAGGGTGAACAGACTCTTGGATGGTCCTAGTGGATAGAGGTTTTTTCTTTTGCTCGTGTTCTACGGATTGGGAAATGCAATCTAAGAGCAAAGCAAGTCAGATTTTTTGAGACATTATGCCAGGAAAATTGAAAACTAAAAAAAAAATATCTAAAGGGTTGATACTTTATTCAGTTGTAGTGTTATTTAATCAAAGTTGTAAGGATTCATAAGGAGAATTGTAAGTAAGGATATTTACAAAACTCAAAAGTCCTTCAAGGCTTATAATGTAACCTGCTTCATATATGAGATTACGTTGCAAAGGGAGTCATGTTTCATTAAAACAAATGTACTTTTTGAAGGTAATATATCAGAGGGTCCCTTCTGAGTTAAGTCATGTGACAACGTTGTACATAAATGCAAGGCTCTGGTAAGTTGATGCTTGAATTGTTTAGGCTGCCAAAGTTCTTATTGCTGCTGCTCTAAATGTATAAATATAACAACAAAAAATGGGGCATTCAAGGGTTTTGATGACATGTTTTTTAAAAGCAATTTTTAAGCTTGCGTTTTTCGAAAATATGTGTAAGCAATCGTCCCTTTTTATACTTCACATTTCATTTATTTGCAAATGTCTTCCTGAGAAGCTTTTTTTTAATTGCAATGCTTAAAAATATTTTGAGGGCCCAAAGCCGATGTCTTAAAACATTTTTACAAGTTTAAAAATCTGTTTGAATCCCACTCTCGAAAATTAAATGAAATTAACTTATTAATTCATTTAATTTTTCGAAATATCATGACACAAAAACATGTGTCAAAATTGTAAATTTTCAGATGGTTTAATGGCCGCGTTCAGAATTCTAGGCACTAGTTAGTCAACCGGATCTGATTGGTCGAGAGTTCGTGAATTTGACGGACAAACTAGTTGACATATGGTGAGGAAGTGGACTGGATTTGCAGTTAAAAATATGTAACTGCTTTTTGCAGTCAAAAGTCAGCTGTTAATTTTGAAATCGTTTATTAATCGGTTGAAGTTTATAAAAAATGAAAGTGGTTTTGTGTTATTTTAAAATTAATTAATAACCTAGAATAAAGATTACAAAATCTACGTCGAAATGGGATCACGAGGCAGTACTTTTGTCTTAACCGAAAAGCAAGCCTAACTCATCCTGAAGTGGACATGAAATTCTACCAGCGAGTACGCAGGAATTGCTTCTTCAAAGTAGCAGCGATTTCCAGATGGCTGTTCAATCAATCCAAACACTGCTGAATTTCGCAAAATAAACGTTTTATTCGAAACAGACAATTAAAACTAATTTATTACCAGTAAAAATTGAAAGTAAATATCCAAAAATAATTTGTTTGACTTATGAAACTGTCAACTGCATTTGCAGTCAGCTTTCTCGTTCAATATTCTAAGTTTTGACTGAAATGTTAGTCCCTACAATTTTGAACACGGCCAATTTCTTTCTACATTTTCTTAATAATTTTCTTCTTGATAAAAATACCATAAATGGTCTGCTTCTCTTACATTATGAAGAGGTCAAAACTACTCATCCGATTTTCAAAATTCTTTTATCAGTACTTATGGACTTTCATTGCATGCAGTGGAGTGATTTGAGTATGGTTTGAAAAATGGTTTAAGGAAAATCTTAACATGCTTCTGCAGTTAAGGAGAGGGTGCTTCTATATTTCTTGCGGGAAAACGCAAAGAAAAAAAGAGGAGCTTCCAATCCCACGCATTTCAATGATCCTGAACGAAATGCCATTTGACTTAAATCGGTTGACATTTCTAGTGCGGCTTGCATTGACAATATTGATAAATAAATCGCAATGGCAAAGTCGATGAGTGTTTTTGGCATAAGTCTGAAAAATCTATGCCTTTCGCACAGTCTACTTCGCGTTGCATGCTATCGTGTTGGAAAACCAACAGACTTATTTGCTTTCACGCTAGAATTAAGGTCCCACGAAATGAGTAGAAATTAAGACTGAAAATAAAAGTAAATGGCCCCAAAAGACTTTGCTCCTGAAGACAGTAGATTTTGTAGAGGGTACCATGCAGCCCTATCTTGTGGATCACTGTCCACACTTTTTGAACGAAATTATTGATTATTGACATTATTTCATTCAACTCTGGGTATTTTACTGGACTCGAAGCTCACGTGGAAAAGAAAAATTGAATATAGAGTGCACAAGGCAATCTGCTCTCTCTATCTTCGGCAAAACAGAAAAATAGATACGGCTCTTGACAGAGCGAAAGTTGCATTTGCCTTAAAAAAAAAACTGTTTTATAGCCAGCAACTCGATGGTGGGGTAAAAGTAGCTACATGGCCCTCATCCGGCCTATGCTCGTCCATGGATACCCCGTGTGGTTCAACGTCGGAACAAGCTTAATAGAAAAGATTCGGTTGTTTGAAAGGCAATGTCTTGGGAGTTGCTCCTGAGTCTGAGTATAGAAAATTCTATCCCAACGAGGTCCTAAATAATAATGCAGACATAATAAGAGTAGACAATTCCATTATAAACCTGACACGGAAGCATGTTGCTAGAGCAATGAACTCGGTCAACAGCCTGATCTTCGAGGCTTTTTACCCAAATGACTTGTATCACGAAAGTGCTCGCCTAAACGACTTTATCCCCGCAGAGGCTTTCCAGGATAGATTAGGGGTTCCATTAATATTCCACACTGTTCAAATAGCTGTGGATAAGCGACTCAGCTACGAACGAGACGTCGCTAAGTTCTTAAAACTTAATTTTCTTAGTTAATAGCATTGTTAAGAAAATAATGAATTTGTGGGTTTAAGTCGAAAGGCATAGTTTAAGAAGTAAGTTTAGCCTAGAGCGCCTGTAAATGGCCAGTAAGTAAGATATAAACATTTCCATTTTGTCTGGCAATTAAGTCAGCTGCATGGATTAAAGTAAAATTGCACAAAAAAAAAAAAAAACCTGGCAACACGTTCCCTTCTTACAGTTTTCTCAAAAAGTTCTCCACCTCTGTCTGAAGTAGAGCCGATTGGGAATCGAACTGCCATACCGAAGCACATGGTACTCAAATCATCACTGATGGATGAAAGATAGAAGAAGGAACTGGTGTCGGAGTTTTCTATAATACGTTGCACATCAATAACTCCTACAGACTTCCAAATGAATGTAGGTTTTTTTCGGAAAGAGTTGCTTCGACAGTACTTACAGAAAGCTTCGCTTCTACACGAATGAACATCTTTGTTGACTGCCAAGTGTCAATAAAAGCACCAAACAGTAGGCAGCTCCATTACAGTTCTAAATGATCTGGGCGAGCGCCACAAGGTTACCATCTAGGTCGGTTCCTGGCCATAGTAACAAAGAGGGCAACGAAGAGTCAGATGATCTGCGAAGAAAGGATCATTGCTGGAGCTGGAAAGTTTGAAGAGATTCCCCCACTTACTATTGTGCGAGCTTTAGAAACAAATAGACATAGTGACTCGAGAACGTAGAAATAGAGTGTGGAAAACAAGGGATGATTCTTTCATATAACTGGGCCAAATGACCATCAGAATGGACGTTATCTCCAACGATTTTTGTAGGAGTTGCCAGGAAGAAGAGGAAATAGAGATATTTACGTACTTCCTTTGCAAATGCCCCAATTTACAGGCGACACACGACTTCGGTTCACGGGGGACAGAACATACCGGGAACTGGGAGATTTCGCAAAGATACCACTCAAGGACATAATGCGTTTCATCAGGAGCACCAAAGTTCTAAGTTGAATCATAATTGACCCTTTAGGCTTTCATGGCTACTTCCAACTCTAGGAAATTCATATCAACCTTACCTAACCAATATTATGACAAATTGATTTTTTTTTCTATTTATTTATTCCTCATCCAATTGTACATTTTTTGCCGAGACAAGACAAGATTTATCCGGTCTAGCTTTTTTGTTTCACTAGAGACTGGGGCAACGATATTTGGTCATACAAACGCTGATATTGGAGGAGCAAACTGGCGTATGTTCTGCGCATTTCGTTCTCAGCTGGCTCGACATTCGAGTTAATTGAACTTTTAAAAGATAAGCTTTAGAAGGAGCCATAAGACTCACGGCACTGTGTCACTTAGATGAAAGGAAAAACAACAATGTGACATGAAACCTTGTTGGAATCATCATATTCACGGACGGCTCATGCAGGGCAAGGATCTACAAGCCAAGTCCTTCAGTCTAAATTGCAAGGCATCTTGAACAGAAGTCTTCGCAACTCTCACTGGAGAAGAAACGCTCCCCAAGTACTAATCTGATTAGACAGTACCTGGGGCGATTAAACCCATCATAAGCCCCTCATCAGCATCGACACTGGTAAAAGACTGTAAACACAAAACAACTAAACAAGCAGCAGTAAACGACGTCAGTTTACCATGGGTACAAAGGTGTAGCTGACAAGCTAGCTCTGATAGGAGCTTGAAATAATGAACGAGAATCTAAAAATTACTGGGTCTACCTTACAACATGATTAATCGAGAAGCAATGTCGCGAAGCGAGCTTTGAGCTCGCAAGAGAAATCTACTGTTAATAGTGGAACTGACAAATGGGGCACAGAGAGCCTTAATCTTCACTTATTCAACCTCGGATAAATAGAAACCTCAATATGCGCAAACTGTGAAGAGGAAGAGAAAGATCTGAAGCAGATCCTCTGCCATTGTTAAGCGACAGCGAGACTACGACGCAAACTTCTCGGGTCAACACTGATACCAGATTCTGATGCACTTCAAAAAGAAAATGACCGGTGAAATCGTGGACTTTGCAAAATGAATCAAACCCAGCTGCTTCATAGTCAAAATGTTCTCCCTACAAAATATAAGGGAACACAACCTGCCCGAGTCTAAAATGACGAGCAATAAAGCGTAAAGAAACAAATCTACCAAGCTTGATAAGTATGAAAATTAAAATACAAAATGCGCCTTAATGTACCATGAATTTTAAATTTTTGTAGATCCAAAATTGTAAAACGGCCAACATTCAGCTAACAATGTACAGTCTTTGATGACAGTTCGGTTTTCAGTGCGGACCGTAGCTTTGTGTAAGTTCCTCTATCGTTTCCGACGAGGGGTACTTAAACTCCCATTGGACTTTATGCACTGAAAGCCAAGGATCTGGATACCAACCACGCGTCAAAGATAAAAAAATTTCAAGTCACAGGTCCAGCTTGTAAAGTTCACTCTGTTCGATAGTTCAGCTAGCAGCAAGGATCTTTTCAGTCCCAATAATAATCATTTGGCTACAAAATATATAAAGAACCTCTTTGGCACAAAAATTCCAATTACTCCTTCCAAGCACTCAAGCCATCAAGAAAAGTTACAATTAAGCTAAACTGACAGACGGTTTTATCCCAACAAATGGCTTCTTGAATTCCGCACAGAAATCCGAATACAACTCACTTGTAGTTTACCCCCCAAAAACAAATCTGAAGTATGCAAATCTTCAGACCAGCACCACTTTATTGCGTGATTAAAAAAGCACACTTCCCGCAATTCTGGCGAGGCACAGAGAAGCCTTTCAAGTTCAATCAAAGTGATTTCATTTCATCATCATCCTTCAGCAAAACTTTCCAGAAGGACTTCTTAAATTATTCAACTCGGACTCTTGGCAAACTAATCCCCGACTAACAAATAAGTTATTTCTCCATTCTGCTCAGAGTTTTCATCCTCGTGCATCCACAAAAACGTTCATCTTCTTCACCTTAATGAAGTTTTCTGTCTCATCAAAGAGGACCGGAACCTTAGCGGTGATAGAGGCCAATCTATTTGCGTCATATTTTTTGGTGTTGATTAAAAATTCACTTTGATAGCGCCGAGCACAGCGAAGAGGGCTGCAAGGTTCTCACAGGGAATCATTGATCGTATGGCAAATAAATATTTGGAAGGGTGCGGAAAGCCCTTGGGAAATAATGTGTAAATAGCGGGACATGATTTTGGAATGGATTTGATATCCACAGACTATTTCAGTTGGTGCCGTAGATAAGCTTATCTAATCGGGCGGGTGGGCTGGTGAAAGAGAAGAAACCAGCTCGAATGGATTTTGGAGTCAGTGCCAAGAACCTGAATATTTATGTTGATGTTTTAAATTGATAAAAGTGGGTGATAAGATAAGAATGGGCATTTTTTTTGTGGTTCTGGAGGTGAAGTTCACTGGTCTTTGAGGTACTATGGTTTTGGGTAGATTTGAGATTTTGAAAGCAAAGTTTGGATATAAGTAACGAATCACGGGGAGGTTTGCGAGCTGTTTTCTAGACTAAAACAACTTTTGTTCTTGTTCGAGCTGAAATGAGCTATACGAGCGCTTACATTGGGGTTAATTGGTCAAGTTGCCTTCGGGTATATTTGAGGACTAGTCAAGTTAATTGTTACAGTCCCAAGTTGTTAAATAAAACTTCAAGCGTCCCAAAGTATCCACAGTTGACGAGCTGAAACATTTCCTCTTTGCATCTGCATCTTCTTTGAGAAGTTTTGGATGCCAAGAGCAATGGGCCGGTATTTAATAAAGATACGATTCGGATGACCATGTAATTTAAGTAACCCAAATACGTCCTTATTCTGTCGATTTTGGCAACAGTCTCGCTGTGGTGCCTAAATGTATGCATCGCTTTTATGTCCTGTTTGGACTTCCTAACGGAGATTGCTGTTTTATTCTTTTACAAAGGCTAGGACGCGCGTAGAAGCCTTTTGCACATGTAGACTTGATGAAATTGAAAACATCGACTAAATTCACATACTTGGAGTCCTCCAATTGAAAGATTGGACGGCTTTGAATAAATCCTGCACTTAGCAATATTCAGACGCATATTGAGAAAAGCCCTCCAAAAACGACTGCCTCATTTTTCGCGCTACCTACGCGGAAAACGTTGGTTGGTTCACCATATTCAAAAGTTTCTAAGAAATTTTTCAAGTATTAAAAAAGGGTCGATAAAACCGAGCTGCTAAAATTTTTATCTTAAGTGTTGAAAAATTTCATCGGGACGTCAAAAACAGAGACGTTTGGGGCCGATGAGCAGCATTTTTTAAATAAGTTGTATCCAGTCTACATCATTAAGTCATGGGTAAAAGCTAAATCTAAGAACGAAGCTCAAACAAAGTCTCCGGGTAAGAAGCTTTGTTTTAGTGCGAGACTGGAAGTTTTATGGTTGGGGAAATGGGAAGCACTTGGTTAATTTCTTCTTCACTCTTATTCATTAACTTAAGCTTGGCTGGCTTAGAAAAGGTGCAAGACAGTCTTTTTCAAAAGAATACCCAAGATTTCTCAGGTTCTACTGGACCGATTTACCTGACATTTTTGTCTATGTCTGGAACTGTCCCCCAAAATTTCTATTACTTTTTTTTTAAAATTCGAAACAGTAAAAAAAAAGTGGTACAAAAATTGTTTTTTTTTCAGGCAGTCGCCATTTTGTGAAAAAAAAATTTTCCAACTTTTCCGTAGTTCCAGACATTGCGACATTTTTTTTAATTTCAGATTGCCAGGAGGGTTGAAATCGTGGGTTTGGTTACGCGCCAATTTTTTGAGACCCCCACTACATCAACTGTTAATTTTTGGAAATTTTCAACTTTTTCAATTTGTTCTTTTTTTTCTGAATTCTTGTTATTTTAATAAATAACTAATAAAAAAGGATGAAAATATAAATTGCCTTTTTTTAACGACACTTCAAAAATTACATGAAATTCATGCCTATAGACTAGAATGCCCCCTCAAGTTAGTAAACTAAGCTTTAAGGTAGTTAAGCAAAATATAAAGAACCAAGATTTTGTACGTATTCCTCATGTTATTACCCTTAACCTCCTGTTCCTAAAAATGCCAGAGTGTAGTCGCAGCAGAGGAGTTTTCTCCCTCTTTAAGAACTTTTACCTCCTTCGTATGCACAACTTGCCTGAGATATGTGATTCGAAAAAGAGTCTTTCTTATCTGACAAAATGCAGTCAAGGTATTGTCAAAACCGACAAAGCAGTTCCTAACTGCTATTTACATTTTTAACTCGTTGTCTTAAGGGAAATTGTCCATTTTTCTTGAAATATCACGTATTTCTGCGCATACGTACTTGAAGTGTACTTGTAGAATTCAAAAGCTCTTGCGTGATAGAAAATTAAACCTTCTGATTGAACGAAAAGCTTTACGGGCTACTTGGCTATATTAATTTAGCAAGAAGGTTCCAGGATAAAGAAGTGTCAACATGACTCAACCAACATAGTGCAAGTAGCTTGTAGCAAATATCTGAAGTGTCTTATTGGGCGAGGCCTTAATTCATCAAGGAAAAAAGGTCTGTTTGATAGAAAGATAAATATTTCTGATAATTCTGCATTTCATACATTCGACTCAATAGTTAAGAAGGGAATTGAACAATTCGTTCCGAAAAAGAGATTGAAACAAAATGGTAGTCCCAAGTGGATTTTTCTTGGAAAAGTAGAAGATATCCTCTTTAAATCCTATTTTTTAATCCGGGTCAAGGATATTAGTAAAAATAGGCCAATTTGTAAAATTTCATCTCTGTGTTTAAACAGGGATTCGTTTTAGACTGTTCTACTGCTAATTATATTACTTTGATGAGTAATTTTGCATTTCTTAATTGCACTACGGGATATCAAACTGACATTTTTTTACAGATTATGCAAAAGCTTTTGATTGACTGAATCCTAAAGTTTTACCACATAAATTATCTTGTCTAAGTATCCATTCGAGATTTCTAAATTGGATAAAGTCATCGGATCCAAACTGTAAAGTTTGAAGAATTTTTATCGGAGTGTATTCATGTACCATCTGGCTTCCCACAAGGTAGTCATTAGGGACCTCTGCTTTTCATTATGATGACCGATGCTTTAAAGCTTTATCGCAAAATAATGTCCGTAGATGATTGTCTGCATATCCAAAGTGATTCAGAAGCACAAGCAAAGTGGTGTGAAAATTAATTCCTTGCATCTTAATGTTCGCAAATGTCAAGCTATGCCTCTCTATAGGAAGAGAAGGCCCATGAATTTTTCAATATTAAATTTTCAATGTCGATCTTGAAAAAGTCACTCGGTAGACGGATCTTGGAGTGATTCTAGACTAAAGTCAATTGACAGTAGAGCCAGTTTTAAACTCGGGCTTATAAAAAACAATACAAGTGATCTGAAGAGGTCTTCCTTAAGTAAAATCCTTCCGTGCGACCGACGATGTCGACGTCGTCTAAGTCGTTGGCAAATTTATTGAAGATCGTGCCTTCCGTGCAATAACCTGCTCCACGTGTTGTCACTTGATAGCGCATCTCCTTTTTGAAATACGAAACAAATTCAAATCGACGCAACACCAAAATCAAAGCTTGATCATTATTTTTCAACTTTCACAGTCTTCGGGACTGAGTACTGCCTGATCACTGCAGTTGCTCCATATTATTTTTAAGAGACCTTGATGTTTTGAGGTTTCTATATCTTCAAAATTTGCAACACTATCATGACTTTTAAAAATACCGCATTTCTATGTCAACTGCCAACATCAACAAGATCGCAATTTGTGCCCGCCAAATGTTTTTGATAATGTCACTTGCACCGCTATATGTATTGGGATGATTCCATTCAGCTGGAATTTCCCTGATACTTAATCAGAATCATTGATTTACCATAATCATTTCTTTATAAGTGTTTGAATCACCAACATAACTACGATCACTAGTGATCTGGTCATCAAATCCTTATCAGTGCTCTGAGAGCATATAGCAACCTCAGTGTTAGCTCCTGACCCCTGGCTAGCAATTCATGCCAATCTTATTAGCAATATTTTTTATTGTATTTAAATTTTTGAAAAAAGAATTGTTCATCAAGATCAAATCGTTATTGTTTATTACCACGGTTATGACTGTCGTAACTGATTTCAGATTCTTTGCAAAAAAAAGAGCTCCGAAATTCTTGTGAGGCGTTCTTCAAAGATCCATCGTTTTGTGAATCATAATTTTTTTATGGTTAATTTCTATAGTATGGTAAAAAGATAATATAATTGCGTAAATAAAATTATTAAAAGGCTTAGGTAGACTTATCGTGCAAGACTTACATATAAATTTTGCAGTTAAAAATTTATTGACGTGCAATAACATAAAAACGTTATCAAAGTACGAGCAAAGCATTGGCAATGTTTGCTTGGTTCTTCAACGAACATTCTTGAATATTCCTTTCGTAACCATTTGATGAAATGTTGAAAACGTAGGTGACAAGTTTCGTAG
This sequence comes from Orthonevra nobilis, assembly GCA_963555765.1. Lineage (NCBI taxonomy): Eukaryota > Metazoa > Arthropoda > Insecta > Diptera > Syrphidae > Orthonevra > Orthonevra nobilis. Next base: position 18,067,363 of record OY743226.1, on the reverse strand, counting down.
ATTATGTTCATAAGCGGCAAAAATGAGAATCGCGAAGAAAGCACTTTTTAATTATCATAAATTCAATCATCACGTCGCTAAGCAAAGGTTCGAATGTTGATCACTTTGAGTCTGTTTTCGTAGGGAAGCAAGTTGTTTCGGTCAACCCAAGGTATGCGTAATGAACCTTGTTGAACTGCTTTAATTCTTGATGAATGTGCAACGTAAGAAGACGACCATACTTGGCGGGTAAATTCGAGAAGTGGACCAACAAAGGCGACATAAAGGGAGTTCACCCGGTTCATTAGATTGATGTGCCTCCGAAAATTGCATATCGATTTGACTAGTGGTACAGGAGATCCGTTGAGGAGAAATGTACGAGAAGGTTGAGGTAGACGCTTAGGAGAATAGATTACAAATTTACATTTGCCAAAATTTAGTTACAACAGGTTTCTGATCACCAGCTGAAGAACCGATTCAAGTCGTTTTGCAGTAAACAATGATCGGTTGGGGAAGAAATGTGTTTAGTGATTCTCATACCAACGGCGTGAAGAGTACATGCTGAGTGCATGCATGCATTCACCGTCAATAATAACAAAAACGAAGAGTGTGGGCCCTGAGTGGTATCCTTGAGGAACTCTAGACATGAAGACTTTGGGAGTTGCTCGAGTTTAAAAAGAATTTGATACTGTCTACTTGATTAAACTTCAACCAGGAAATGAAGGACTTATAAGACTCAAGGACAGTACAGAAGGTCGTGGACAAAACTTTCGAAAAGTTCGGGGATAAGCTATTCATTTTTTAAATCGCATCAGCAGTTTGAATTTAGATTGAAGTTAAGGATGTTTGTGCGCAATTTATCATTTCTGGGTCTTGATAGATTACTCTGAGAACTTGAGGGTATCTGCGCTGATAAAACTGATCAGGGTCGGAAAGAAGACTAAGTTGACTGTGGTCCAGACATTTATGGTTATAAAACTTACAGAGGTCGGAGAAAAGAATATGAGCCGGTTAATGGTTATTTTAGTCAAATTGAAATCGGGACCGGAGAAAAGATTTCCATAGCCTAGTTCTTTTGTTGCAAGGGATGTGAAGTTTCTTGTTAAACCAAGAAGGGAAGAAAGAGGGTTTCTTTTAGGCCCATACGGTACTTGATAGGGTTAAATATTTAAAAATATATGAGAAGAAATATATGACAAAAAATATAACGAATGATGGAAGGCTCATGTGGGACCGTGGCACGGCTAAGTACAAATCATCGATATCTGACCTGAATGTCACTTAAAAACCCACAAGGAACAATCACAAGTTTAGGACGCTCTATGATGACATATCGAGTAAATAAAGCGAACTTGCTTGTTCCAATATTTGCTTGGGCCTCATTAGAAAAAATTAAAAAAAAAGCAACCAAAAAAAAAGAATAAAGTCCCAGCGGGAGTCACCGATTAAAGTTGTGGGGAGGGTTGATGTTTTCGAAGGAAATAGATATCGCATCAGTTCGAAAGATTGAGTACCTGCGCTGCTTATTCTCAGATCCAGCCAAGCCTTTTTCAGATATATTCCAGGTGGAGCAAAACTTCGCTTTCCTATTTGACCAAAAAATGTTCTTTAGAAGCTTAAAGGATTAAGTCTTCCTCTAAACTAAGCGTCCGGCACTCACATATGGATCACAATATTCGGCAATGTACAAAGAGCAATGTACATGAGAGCAAAGTTACGAAAGAGAAATGAAATGAAATGAAATCAAAGATTCGAAGAAATAAAGACCAACTGATATGGACATGAGTGCCCGTTCCAGTTGGTAATGTAATGTTCAAAAAAATCATATGTACTCCATGATCTCCCTTAAGATGCAGGTCTAAAAACACATCGATCATGCAAATACAATGCATGCAGTACCGAAGGATGGTTAAGTATTGACCATAAGTCGTCTGAAAAAAATGGCAATTGCTTTAAAGAAAAATTGAGGCAGAATCAGAAATGATTCTTCAATCCTGATATTATCATGACCAGAGCCTTGCAAAGCATAAACATTGACCTTGTGAAAGAAGACTTAAAACCGTTAAACACAAATTATTTTGAAACACACAAATGCGTTTCCAATCCAAAGCAGAAAAGTCTCACTGCATCCAACTGCAGGCAAGAGAGTCGGATGCCAACGGACAACGTTTTTTCACCGAGATCATTATGTCCCTAGTGGACCTGTAGCTGTAGCCGATGTAAGTATGAAAAATTCGCTGTTTAAGATTCTGCACAAGCGGTTTACTTGTCGTTCGAAAGCTAGGACACCTTTGCCATACATTTATCTATTATAAGAAGGAGTTTCAGGCATCAAGCTTACCCAGATGAAGATTTAAAAAAAATGGAAGTGGAATTCCGTGGAAGACACTTGTGTGATAAGCATTGCTGGCAAGTCGATTACCATTGCGAAAAAGCTGGAAACTCTGTGGAGCAGGATGGATGATCTCTTTAGCATATGCCAAGTCATGCAAGCTATATTCTAGCTTGAGGAAAGGATATCCTTTTAAAATAGAAGCCAAATCAGAAGAAGTATGGACTTTCTTGCAGCGCTTAAGGAAACCTAGATGTTTCGCAGCACTTTTGACAACAGATTGAAACATATTCACAGAATTGAAAGTCTTTCAACTTCCACGTCGCCAAGAATCCGTTTTTCGTTTACCTGTTATAGTATGCTATCGATTTTGGAACACAAGAGACCGCTTATAAAATATTAGAACAGAATGTGAGGCTAAGCGGAACCCTGCGGCACACCACACATTTTTATGGTGAACGGTTTGTAAGACAGTTTTTTAATTCATTGAAGAGGACATTTGTCGAACCACACTGCATGCATTTTCGTCCAATTAGACTGTTGTCAAACTTTGTTTAACGCTTTTGAAATCAGCACTGAAACTTTGCGGAAGCCACGCTGTCGGTGTCTGTGAAGATTGTCTCATTTAAGATATATTTTAAGTTGATTCCTGGCCTGGAAAAGAAGAGACGTGATTGAGAAGAAGATTCATTTTATCTCTCATAGAAAACTTGACGCAATGAAATAAAATTGAAGGCGTAGCACAATCTGGGTGTATCGAGCATGCAAAAAATAGTTTTCGAGCATATTGGCTGACAGCTGGGGTGGCACTGTTAATAAGTGTTGGGATTGAAGATGAGAGGATTTTGATTTAATTTTTTTAAAACGGACTAGAAATTTTTGCAACACTCCTTGTCTTAATTTTTCCCTACAGTTTTCTAAATTGTTTATACCTTTTTCGATTAACCTCAGATGCGTGGGCTCTAAACTTTCACTTTAATACTCTTTGCAGCTCGAATCGAACCTAGAAGGGATAATCTATGACGACATCCACATCACGTTTGAAGAAACAAAACGGCCAGTTGAAACTCCCAAGGAAATCATTTAAGCCGTTCTTATTCATCATATAACCAAGGAAATCCCCAATCATCATTAATGGCCACTCAATCCCAAAGTCTCTTCCTACAAAAGATAAAATTGATGGCTTCCGAAACTGCGCTTTGCACACTAATTTATCCAAATTAAAGCAACGAATTGACAATCTTACAATCTTGAAGATACATTTATTTCCATATCAAGTTGAACCGTTCCCATTTTTTTTCCGAATAATAATGTCGTCACCCACCTACTTGAGCACAACCCAAATTTACTGGCAAATTTCTTCTTCGTCCAAAATTTTGTGGTCGTCCGTCATACTTTCGCCGCTCGCTAGTCTTGTATTTAAAAATCTCAAATTTTGCACAAATTAAAATAAAACACTTCCAAAGGAGCACCCAAACGAACGAGCGTCCAATCGTTCGTCATAATTTGTATGCAAATTATAATTCTATCCACGCATATCCAATTAGGCAATCATTTAGAGAAGCTAGCTCAACTGAAGCTCCATCCAGTTCGTCATCGTTTGGTGACCTTTAAAATGTACTACAAAGTATCTGCGGCGATCGTTTGTCATCATCAGAATAATATAATCAAGGGGAACATAAAAAGGGAAGTAGAAAGTATAGAATAGATACGTGGTTTAGATACTCGTAGTATGCAAATGCCTCCGTCGTTGTTGTTTTTTTCTCGTTTTTTTCTAATGGACAACATAATTTTTGTGCTATTATCTGAATGTTTTATTGTCGAATTTAATTAAATTCAATCATGGGTGCAATTTGTAATGATTTAAGTAGTATGCAAAAAAACAAAAAACAATAAAATACTGTCATAGATACATACGTTGTTCGCTGCTTTTAATCCGCTCTGTTCGGCAAATGATTGTTATCAATTTTTTTGTTGGTACACTTTTGGGAGCAATTGTTTAGCGTAGATAATTTTAATTGCCTCTATCCACACTGCCAACGTGTTTAGATACACATGCAATACTATAGATACACCGAAAAACAAACACCAACTGGCTTTGGCTCGTATCTTTCCACACACGAATTACTTTTTTTTTTCTGTTATCAGCTGTCGGACTGATAGTGGCACGAAATTGGAAACTGTCAAATAACACTGAGTATGAGACACTTGGAAAGCACAGTGAAGACGAACGCACGTCTTGAAGTTACTTAGGCACCAGCGATATAGGGTCAGCTGTGTGAGGTGAGGTGGAGTAGCCTCTGGCATGCAGAGAGCTAAACACTTAGCGCGCACGATTGACTGACAAGACAAGAACCGCGCTTACAGTCTCTTGTTGTATCTGTTCGGTTGTAGAATATGAATACAACAACGAGAAGCGAATGAGGTTGCTGGTAGCTGCGGTAAAACACGGCGACCAATGGTGACACGGTGAAAGATCGCGACGACAATAACGACGACGATGAAGACTCAGTGAGTTTTTCACTCAACCGATCGTATTCTAATCAAAAATTCAACTAAAGTTGGTAATATACGTTTGGGAGCTAAAAAGCCTGCAAAACAAAAACAAAAACAAAAACAGAAACGAATCGGCAGTCGGTAGTCGGTAGTCGGTTTGGTGTTCTGTTGCTAGAGATCCGTACGCGCTAGCAGCAGAGTTCAACTCAGTTAGTCAAGCTCTACGGAGACAGTGGCGGAGCGCAAACTGTGAAAAACTCTGTACGCTGCTTGTTGTACTGTTGGCATTCGGAATACTATGTGAGATACATGCGGCTAGAGGAAGCTTATTTCGGTGGGGTTCACAGTCGATTGACTCCAAAGTAATAGGCAGGCAGAGCACTAAGCCGGTGGGGTGTGCGGTTCAGTTTGATATACTATTGAAGCAAGCAAGAGCAAGAGCACACAATGTGCGAGCACATTTGGAGTGTGGTGATGTGCGACCGATCCAGGGGCGTACTAAAGGCGTTTTGCATCGCCTGAGGGGCGAATGTATATCGCTTCGGAAAATGAAAAGTTTTGTTTTTTTTTTGTGTACTAGTCCCGGTTTTAAGGTGTTATTTCTACCCCTTTAATGTAAACAGCCATCTAAGTATGGTTTTGATACATTAATTGAAAGCAATAAAATTCATATAAAGAAAGATATTGTTAAGATCTTTCTAAGCAAGTTCATTTTAAACTAAGTCATTCTACAAAAAATCGGTGTTTATTAGCAGTTACCCCATTAGTCAGGATATCTGCTAACATCTCATCCGTTGCAAGGTAATTCGGTTTAACTTCGGAACTTTCCTATTTTTCGCGTATAAACTTAGCCTTGTTGTCTACATGCTTTGACCTCGGCGAGTAAGAGTTATTCGAAGCGACATGAATAGCACTCTTATTATCGCAGTAAAGCTCCAATAATCTTGGAGATAATAATTCGGAGATAACTCAGATTCTAAATGCCTTAGGCAAATTGACTCCTGGATTGCTTAAACATTATGATTAACGCAACCAAAGTGTCGAGTCAGTCGGTGCACTGTTTCGACTGCAGTCCCGACAAGAAGGGTTTGGGCCTCTGTGGATCTTTTGATCAGACCGTGCGTTTTTTAGTTACGACCAAAATGAATTTATATTAATGTTGGTTTGTTTTTCTATCTTCTATGAATTCTCTTTGTTTTTTATATAAATTAATAAAATTAAATTGAAATTTAATAAAAAAAAAAAAATAGGAATCCGTGCTCTAATTTTTCCAGCCTTACTTCACTGCGTGGAAAAATGTTCTAATTCCGTGATTGTACATTTATTTAATTAAAAGGTTATTTGAAACTAAATTATTTCGTGGCTCTGGTCCAATTACCTGTTAAAAAAGAAGGTACAACCGAGAAAGTTGGAGAATAAAATTAGAATCAATTTATCTGATTTGACAGTTACTTTTAAGGTAACATGATTTATAATAAAAGTATAAAGAGACAGTTTTTCATTCACAACAATTTGCTGAGAAATTCCTAAACTTCTTTGCATACACCGGGTTGAAAATATTTGTGTTATGTTAGTACGGTAGATGGAAAGCAGAAATGTTTAAGAAATAGCTTCAAAGTATACAGAGAAGTAGTGAGCTTAGTTTTAATGACTTTTGATTAAATCATATCAAAAAACATGTAAATTCATTCAGAATAACCTTTGGCTGAATGGAATACCATACACAGCGATAAAATGATAGATGTCCTTCCTCTCATTTCGTTTGCAGATATCAGAGATTATGGGAATCCTAGATCTATGAGGCACGTATTTTAAGCCCATCTTCTTTTCATTTCCTATCCGAAAAGTTTGTATTTTCTTGCAGATCGTATCTTATAGTGCTGTATTACATGCTATGCTTTTTCAGAGAAGCAGCTCCATGACTAGGATAGAAATTTGGCTCACATCTATAGCAGTTCGCCCATATGTTTCAGGACAAGTTTTGGTAGGCGTTTTGCTTTCATTTCCATAACTTTCAGGGCATAATCAAAGGGAAGCTTTAGTGTTGCCGATATTTGAAATGAATCTTTATACAGAATCTTTGGAACATTTCCATTGTATTTGAGCTAGCCCGCGCATGCGTAACGTACAGAAGAATAGTCTTGGCAGTCGAAAGGATGATTTGTTTAGAGGTATGAATTAGATATTAACTTTGAATTCAAGTACCCCAGATTGAATTTATTCCTCGTTTTGTATCGAACAGCGGTGGTAGTGGTACCTGGTTCACCTTAACACTTTTGTATCATTGATATACAGTACAAAGATTAAAGTGGTGAGCGTGCAACCCTGTTTCACATCCATCGTCGTTGGAAAAACTTTTGATAGAAAATTCTATCTTCTTTAACAATCCTAAATTGCTTGTAAAAAAATGCTTTGCGTTAAATGGAATCAAAAGCTGATTTGAAGTAAAAATTTTATCTGTCGTGGAATACTTCTTTGGCTGGTTATTTGGTTGGTAAGTTAGGGTAAGCTTGTAGGCTCTTCTCTTAAGCCTCTAATTGGGCACGTTGTGTCCCCTTGTTGCCCATTCGTTTATAGCTCGTTTAATAGTTATCAGAGGGACGCCTACTTCCCTCACCAGTTCGTCAGCTTTTTCATTCCCTTTTAGACCTTCGTGCCCCGGCACTCATGTTAGACTGACATCGTTCACCGTTACTAGTTTGTTGAGTTTGTGTTTGCACTTCCTTTACAATGTCGATACTGATAGAGGGTTAGTAATTGCTTTGATAGCTGCAGTACTATCGGAATAGATGAGTATTTGTTTCTCCCGGAAGTTGAGTTCTGCGAGCTTTTCTACTCTAGTTAGTATGTCGAAAAATTCTGCTTCAACCACCCTGATGAATGGTCCAAGATGATCTGAGATTTCTGTCGGTGGGTTCGATCCCTGCCCCTGATTCAGACGATATGTAAGAACCGTCCGTATAAATTGTGATAACGCCGGGTTCTCTTGTCGTGTTTCCGTTCGTCGAAAAAGCTTCTTTCTTAATCCAGTTTTGAATTAGTGCAAGAAGATTTGCTTTATATCCATTTCGTAAGCCAGTTAATTAGCGCAGTAAGTAATTTGAATGCAGTGTTTAGGAAATATTCATATAATCACATTTTTTATGAAGCCTGGCAAGTACTCTTAAATTTTTTTTATTTGCTTTAGCATATAGTCTTTTAAAAACAAGAGTGTTGTGCTTTTGGAGAAACGCTAAAAAGTATTCCTAATTAAGCCAATATTACAACAAATGTTCGAATCACTTTCGTCTCTTAAAAAAATCTAGCCATTTGGTTTTGTATCTTAAGTTAAGCGCCATCGGTTATGCGGTTGTTCCAACTAATGTTTCGATTTCAGCGACAGATAACAGACCAGAATGAATCATGTTGTATGAATTTTTGTTGCTATGAAGAAGTTTGCACTTCATGGTTCCATCCCTTTAGAAGCATTCACTTCTTGAATTGGTTTCAAAAATAAACTTTGAGTTGTTCAGCAAATGTCTCTGTTTTCCATATCAATGGAACAGAGGATAGAAAGATGCAGGCAAATTCATACAAATTTTGGAAATGGTCCAGTCACTCATTTGAGAAGTTTGGAGTAGTCGCAATATGCCCTTCAGTACTGCGGGCCCACTCAGAGACCTACGTGACAAGCAATTAAGCTAACCCTAACAAATCATTCAAAACCAAGGGTAATGTTTTATGTCAAAGCCTCACACTTATGAGTTTTTCGTCCTTCCTCGTTCAGATCCGTTAAAGATTTAAAGACATTCATATTACGCAGCGCAAGGAGTCGTAAAATCAAAGTCGAACTAAACCTGTTTTTTCACTAGAAGGCATTAAATAAAATCTTTGGACCTTCACCAAAGGGCAGTGTTGATTTGTCCCTCTTGGAGCATGGCACTGGCTTTTACAAGGCAAATGTATATTGCAAGCCATCGCCAAAATAAAACCACTTTGAGTAACCTAGCGACGGTTGCCGCTTCGACAGAATCTCGTTGAGTCTTTGCATATTTTTAAAAGAGGTATTCAATATCTGGAGCTCGAAGTTTACCGAATTCAAATCCAAAATGGTCCATCTGGCATTCCTTTTGATTCCAGACCTCGGTGTTATTTGCAATTCGCACAATTTTTAAGCCATTTTGTGTTCCGAAGAACCGCAGAATCTACTTCGTGGCAGGTAATTCTCAAGTATAAAGATATGAGAATCTTGATGAGCTCCCAAAATTAATGAGCGGCTTGTAAAGCTCTGATGTGACGGAAATCAAGCTCCCCTTCATTTGAGGTCACGCTCGTTGTCCAAATATTCTTCAGCATTTTGCGTTGTTCCAGAAAAGTGCTCTGCTTAAGTTGCAGCTGTTTAAGGGATCGCAAATGTGTCCAGTTTGTTGTCAATTGTATCTGAAAAGGTCAGTTTTTCTTTTTCATAAAAAAAATTCTATGTTCTCTCAATTTAAATCAACCTACATCGATCCTGACTTTCAATTGGCAAAAATAAGGCAACATAAGATTTGCCATGATTTCGAAATCTCGGTTCATGTGACATTTTTTTTTTCAAAATTCGTCTACTGGATTTTTCCAATCTGATTCATCAGGACAGCGTTTAACTCTGGCGATAGTCCGTCACGCTTTTCGTATGTGTTCCGATCCGTGTTCCACGTCTAAAATCCCTGAACTCTGTTATAGTCAACAACATTCAAGATGCATTCGACGGTTAACGATCTTCTTGGTAAGGTAATCTGCCTTTTTTGGAACAAGTTCGGTTTCTTGCTTGAAAATTTCATGATATTTGTGCTTCAATTGTACCCCTTTTGTCATGTCATGTTCTCAAATGTGTTTCTAACTCAACCTCGAACAATCCCCTCAAAGATCACAAAATGAATCTCTCTACAAAGATCACATTGTACGTGACAAAACGTCGAAACATGTGTATTTTCCTAGTCAACAGAAGTATTTATATCCCCGATAGACCATTCACAATTGTCACGTTCTTCGATTCGAGTCTATTTTTGTTTTTTAAAAATAATTCTACAATTACCATTACCAGCGCCCTTTTAACTTTTTTGAGCCGACCCGAACAAGTGCGCTCCCGAACACATGTCGCCTTATTGTTGTACAATTTGCAAAGTTGAGGATGCCTTCCAACAGTTGACGACAACGAAGAGATCTAGGCTTGGCCGGGATTGTGTTTCGATTTTGTCATTGCGAGAAGGGGGTGAGGCTTTAACGCCAGAATACGAATTGGATGAATCGGTTGACTGAATGGGAATGAAACCGAACGACTTTCGAACACATTTAACACGGAAGGGTGAGCTCTGAGCTCATTGCTACGAGTCTACGTATGAACGCATATCCCTTGTTGCTGATTGATTTTTGATGAAAGGAAAATCGTTTAAAGATTGCTTTGAATTAATGTGGGAGTGTAGCAGTTGTTGTGTGCCGCACACATTATCCGATTGAGATTCCAGCATCATCGGGTGCGTAACATAAAAATTGGATGAGCAACCCAGTGCTGCCCTCTCCGCGCCAATATTTACTAGAGCACAGCTCAAGAACAATGCTCGGTTAAACCGAACTTCGGGCACTGTAAAATCGAGGCCAATCAGCTGAGGGCCTATTGTTGGGTAATTGAGGAGCATTCTAAATCAGTTCGAAGTGCTGCTGCTGTGGTCAACGATACTTGATCTTTTGGGTAAGGGATGCCTTGGGAGGAGAATCACTTTGCAAGTTAAGATTCTGTTTCGATTTGTTTATATTGATTTGTTTACAATCGAAAGTATCTCTTCTTGTTACTCTTTGTTTGAATGAGAGTGACGTAGGTGTGGACATGTGGTGTGGTGAAGAGTACAAGTCTGGAGTCTCGACTAGATTTGTTGGGATAGGACGGATTTTTTTTTTTATTCACTTTAGGGTATGGGAAGATATTGAATGAATTTTGTTTTTATACAGCGGGGAAGTGGTTTTTGGTTTTTGAGATGTTGTGTTTGTGTTTTTTTTGTTTTGTCGCTCAAAGATTAAGTGGGAAAATTGAGTGGAAAAAGCATCAAAGACTGTTCAATTGTTTTCTGTTTTTGGCGAAATTGATTGATGTTGTTGTGTATACATGCTGGTTTAAAGAAATCGCTAGCATGTAGCTCAAACTACAGACAGTGCTATAGCCAATAAAAACAGGTTTCGGTAAAAAATGTGGCATTACCATATTTTCTTTAAAAAGTATCCTAACTTTCCGAAGCATTTTTGTACGGGCCGTGAACGTTTAAATTGTTCATTCTCATCTATCTGGCTGTATAGAGTTTTTTTCTTATAAACGTGTAGAGGTATCAAATTGAAATTAATAAAAAAGTAAATGCGATTCCAGTTCTTTAAAGCTGTAAGGAAATCAAGCTTCTAAATCGACACAGCTAAAAGATATAGATATGTAAACTGCATATTTGGATACTCGCGAGGGAATCCAAACTTCCCGTGGCTTAGAATCATGACGTTTCACAAGAAACGATATCTTCTATCACACTTATCCAATTCAATGTGGTACGGCGGTACCGAACCCTTCAAAGCCTGCACCGTGCAAACTTGTCTCAACGGATTAACGAAAAGAAAACAATATCGATTTTGTGAACACCAATATTGCTGCATCAATAGCGAGTGGTGAAATTACATCCAGACGTTTTGTTGGCCAGTAAATATCGCCCTTTTTAAAACACACACGACTCAAATAGTCGACTGAGAACATGCAGTATGGCATATAGTTTGAAGTAGTGTTCTTAATGCGATTGCGATGACACAAATCGTTCAATGATGTATTTTTGAGCCAACTCGCAATGGTGTTTCGTGAATAATATTGATACCACGAAATATTGAAATCATTCTGTGCATCTTTATGGGAAAGGTAAGATTGTTCCGCTAAAATTTGTCAGCATTTAACATCGGCCTCTTCTTCAACGGTTTGGAAACCGTATTTCGGACGTACAGTGTAAGAGATATTGAGCAGTTTCAAGTTTACATACCGACCTTCGTTTTAGTTCTCATTAATGATGTCGCTAAGAGCTTAACGACGAAATGGGTAAAAAGTCGGTCGTTCAATAAGATTACTTGATATGTGTTGGTAGCTTTCGAATCTTTTCCTCTCCCCACACATCTGCCTTTGTCTTTCAGTAGTGTGTATAGGTTGCGAAGATAAGGTGCTAGGTTTTGTTGTGAATGCATAACTTTGACATCAGTGTCCCATCGTAATAAACAAATAATGACGAATAAAATTCAGCGAATCGAGCGAATGCAAATAAGTAAATAATCAAATTCAATCAAAAAGCAATAGAAACCGAAATATATCTTAGTTTCGATCTACTCAACAATCTTTCAGTCCTCCATCACGGTCTTTGTAATTAAAATTGTTAGGGTAGTCAAAATCCCTTAAGAGCGCGTAAATCATAGGAAAAATAAAATGTATTTAGTGATTTTTTTATACAGCGTAAATCCGCCACAAAAAGGAACATTGTTCCCCTATTTGACGACTTGGAGACCATTATGTTCAAAACTGGTCGATTAAACTTATTGCAGACAAACATATTTTGAAATAAATTGACTCACTTAAACACTGACGCACTTCACTTGCTTTTTCCATTTTTATCAGCAATATTTTGTTTTTGTACTTATGCTTATTATTAAATTATAATTATTTTTTTTACAGCGCCCACATTCTGTGAAAATTGCGAGTGTCTACCTATTACGGTTCAGATGATACAGCCCTATGACAGACGACCGGATGGAGGGACAGTGTATCTTGGCACACTTTGAGTACGGAAACCTTAAAATACCAAATATTTTAAAATATTTTCTTGAGAAGGATCCGTGTCTCAAATGAACCCGAACAGACTTCGTTGTCCGTCTGTCTGTCTTTTAAAACCCTTTTTATCAGGAATGCGTGATAAAAAAAAAACCTAAGACTACGGTCTCTTTAAGACTAAAGAAAATCAAGCTTCTTAAGCGGCGTAGTCAAAAGATAGAGTTGTTGATGCCGCACATTTTTTTTATACTCGCATGGGAATCAAATCTTAAAGGATACTTCAAACAAAAGCGATTCCCGTGATGGTCAAACAGTTTACATAGCTGTCAATGCATATTATATGCAAACGCTAGTCCATAAGCATTCTTCGGGAAATATTTTCGCGAATAATCTTCCTTAAGAAAGCAATCCCTCTTAGCTAACTGAAACAAATCTACCCAGATGGTTCCTGGTAGAATGCCTCGTGCAGCTGGGTCATTTAGAGCAGTTGGACCTCAGTATTCCGGACTGAATGTTCGTCGAATTAACAACAAAGAAGCAAAGCTATGAAAGATCCCCTTGTCTTCGGTAAGGCACACGAGTGGAGAGGGACCTAACAGCAGTTCCTAAATTAAAATTAACGTTGTTGAAAAAAGTATTCCACGTATGGATGAAAAAAACACTTTAAATCGATTCCTCCGCATTTGAAAATACCAATTTTATGTGCCCAAAGATGTTGATACACGCAAGTGGAGTGTAAGAAAATATACCAACTGAGATAGTTAACAAATATTTCAATTCAGGATGTTTTCCAAGCCCATGGAAGTAATCCTTTGTAATACTAAATTAGAAGGTGAAAGAATCGAGACGTTTTGAAGACTATAGACCAGCGAACGCACTGTCTGTGTAGGAAAAGATAATGGAGAAGATTCATTATCCAAAATAAATTTGAATTCCAGAAATCAGCATTCATGCGAAACTGCGCAAAATTATGTGTTAATAAATTGATAGGAAGATACAGCAGCTGAATCTGCTATTGTGTCAGTAGTCTTGGATCTTAAGCTAGCCTTCGAAGTTCAGCTTTATCAATTTACAAATGTAAAGAAATTTAGACTTTCTAAAAATCATCTATCACAAAAAACATTATTTATAAAGGCTTTCAAATATTTAATTCCCTGTCATACGACCTTAAAGTAGAATCATATTTGAAAATATAAAAGCGCAAATGAAACCGGATTCTTAATCTTATTTCTTAAAAATCTATCGAAACGTTTCCAGGTTTTCGAACGTTTACGATATTTTAAACGCGCTTCAAATTAACACCGTCAGCGCACTTTGACCATTCAAGGGACAAAGCAAGGATTGAGTGCGCGGAGATATAGGGGTTCAACATGAGTAGCTAGAAGAAGAGGAGGGATGCATAGGCAGGCATTGCCGATAAGCGGTAATTATAAAACATTTGTGTTTACCTTAAAAAACTCGAAACGCGTTTTTCTCGAAAACAAGTTTTTGAAAATGGCTGACATTCTCCTCGCCGCTGTAATTAACATATCGACGTGAAATTTTGAGAGCATACTCTGTCTTCAAATGTCTTCACGGAATGACCTAAGGTTTTTCGATAAATACATTTTCGCATTTTTGATTAATTTTTTTATGCATCAAAAAAATAATTCGAAAATTCGATTTTTTTTTTCAAATTGCTGCCATTTTCCGAAATATGTTCTAAACGATAAATCCATCCGTCATTCCATGACCAAAGGGTAACAGCTTGATAATATGCTTTAAATTTGTGTTTCAGATCAACAAAGAGGAGGCAGTGATGTCAGCCTTTTACCTCCTGTGATTTGAGGCTATTTTTCGTGGAGCTGCAATGGCCGCCACTTTGTTTTTTTTTTCAAAAAAAAATCTTAACGTTCTGTACACCATGAACAAAAGCAAGAAAAAAACCGCGCTCAAAAAGCTTTACGCGTTTCGTTTAAAAAAATAAAATGTAAGCACCTAAAATGTGGCACTTCTAGGACAAAGTCTCTCTAGAAAAAAAAGAAAGATAAACTTTTGAAGGTATATCTCCGGCAGCGGAGTTCATCAAATCAACCCAGGAACTGATAAAAATGAAGCTGTGATTGTCATTCGAAGCGCCATTTATATTTACCATGAATTGCGTTTGCATATACAAATGTGCGTGGTTATTGAAGACGTTGTTACAAAAAGTTTATTTTATTATTTAATGCTTTATTTCACTTAGAAATTAAATGCTTTAAAAGAAATATTCAAAAGAAAGAAAACATTTTGAAAAATAAATCCGCTTTGAAATTAAAAAGTTTAGAATATTCTGTAGTCAGATTCTGACATGAGGCGAATGTACGATTCGTAAAAAATAGAATTAATTATTAATATTGAGGATCCGATAAGATTATAAAAAAATCATAAAACTTGAAATGAAAATGATTTGCAAATCTAAAAAAAGTGAAAACAATAACGAAAATTAAATCAAACTTAAGGATTCAATAAGTTACCAATAACAGCATAGTTTAACGAGAAAAGTCAATTTTAAACATTCTAAGACAATACGGATTAAGCGGATTCACGGTGCTCAACAACAGTATAATAGCAAGAAAAATGCGATACCTTTATTGTTGGTACATGGACGATATTTCTGTTGTAGATTAAGGTTATCATAAACCCTTGAAGACGTATATCCGGAGACTTCAAAAAATATTTTTAAGACCATATAAAAATATAAATTTGTTCAACAAAGAAATCTTAGACTTTTGAACAACTCAAATCAAGGAGTTCGACGGTTAACCCTGCATAGAACACGAGCAGCATGTTTTTGTTTGATAAACATAGGCTCTTGCTTATTAAAATACAAACCGCCCACCAAGCTTCATAATGCAGTATTAGCTGAAATGATAACTCTGCCTAACAATACTGTTTAGATACTGAATAAGCCTTCCAACTTAGCTTATAAACCAAGGTTATGCCAAAGTCACTATTACAACGTTTCGCTAATATAGAAAAGTTAACGCCAAATAGCGCAACAAGACTTTTCTTTAGCCTCTTCCACGCGATCCCATCTCTACATCACTCTGTTTTTGTATGAACGAAAAACTAAGAAGGTATCTTCTTACTTCACACTTCAAACCTGACCTTCACCAAAATACAAAACCACCGAAATATTGCCTTATCTTCCGGATAAATCCACTGCCAACTGCATGCAGATACAAATAGTTCAGAGCACGTCAGTCAAATCTTTCCTTTCCAGATACAATTAAAATGTCACGATCACTTCGGTGTAGAATTTGCATGCCAAACAGCCGTCATCACGTCATAAAAGTCATAAAACTAGCCAGCCACTTTACCCTCAGCAGCACGTTAATCTGTTTAAATTATTTAATAATGACATCTATGGCGTCTTTCGCAACCCGAAACATTAAGCCTTTACGACTCTGTTTGCAATTAAAGACTGCCTCGGGCATCCAACTTGCGACCGATGAGCAGAAAGCATGCGGCTTCTTCTTTACACCGTACACCTAGCCGATTCCGATAAAGTATCTTTCTCATTAAATCATACTCGAGGGTCTTATGTCATTGGACGGCCGCTGCTGGCGTGCCTTAAGCCAGCAGCGTATGTTAACTTGAAATTTGTCAGTTCAAGTGGCAATTTGCATTTGTAGATATCAAGCCGACTCGACTTCAATGTCAACAGTCTTTTATTTACTCTTAGCTAGACAAGTATCTTTCTGTTGTGTGCGCAATGAAGTCATACTCGGAGTCTATAAATAGCCCTTATGCCTTTCGGCTCTAATTGCAAACTGGGCAAGGCTCGCAACCGCTTTCACTTTACTCCAAACATTGACACTTTTCAAGGCATTCAATGCTGTCGCGGCACGCAGCCGAGAATTGAATGTTCGATGGACAAAATCCTCCCACAGAATACACATGAAATTCGTAGATACCACAGGAGCAAGTTCACTCTTCGATAGGAGGTGCACTTCCGATGGACATTGATACGCTCACCTAACCGCAAAGTGTACGGATTGTACGAGTACAACTGGTGTGCCAATGCGACAGTCCTCGGTGCGGTGAGGTTCAATTGGAAGTGGTTAACCTAGCACTAAGAGTCAGAGGCACATGCACTGTGTTTCTATACTTTAGTTTTGCGTTTCCGGAAATTGTCGGCATTCAATGCATCGCCGCCACACCATTATTGAGGTTAACCTGGTCGAGGTGCAACGAAGACGACAAGGCAAATATCTGTAGCGAGTGAACTGACATTCTTGCTGACATTCCCGCATACAATCAATCGCTGAATGCACTTCAGATGGAATTCTCGAAATTAATTAATGGAATTTTTGTACTTCATGCTGGCCTCAGATCTGCTGAACGGTCGGATGTGTTGGCAAAGTAGATTTGCATACAAATTTAGCTCAAGCACTTTAATATACTCGCACAGGGTCATCACTTTTGCGATTTCGAAAATAAATTTAAATTAAACCGATTTATTATTAACATTTCGATTACATTTTAATTCCGATATATTACCTGGATCCTGCTATTCTCAATGGACTTCAGATGACGTTATATATTCTAGGCCTCTTGTCAAAACTGTCCCGCCTTTATTTGACAGTTGTCATTTCAATTAAAATCAGTGCATGACTTTGTAACAAAACAAATCCACAGTGACTTATTTTTTGGAGTTTATTTTTTTTGCATATTCAGTCGTAGGCGAAGTCGAATGAATTAACACTGGCCTTAGTATGGTCTCAGATGAACACCCTCACAAGCTTATACCGCTTAAAATGAATTCACTTGGTTTTTCTGAGAGTTTTAGTAGAGTGATTAGGCTCGTATCTTAAAGGACGAACATGTCAAGTATCTTAATCAATCCTTCGTCAGGAGTACCTCAGGTGTGTCATCTCGGCCCTCTTCTGTTAATATGAACAATCAATGATGTGGAAAGTGTTCTGCCTTATTTATGGGTATGACTCGTGATGTTTAAGGACATAAACAGCATGACTGCATCGCTTTGCAGAATGGCAAATGTCATTCGTTGGTCTTTACAAATAAAAACAAAAAAAAAACATTATCCAGTGGTACTAGCCTACACTATAAAGAGTCAGACCAAAATGAAGGCTAATGATATAAAGCTCTCCTTACATGATATATTATTTTGTGCGGTGTGAGGCTACACAAATGTTATTAGTAACAATTAACACCACGCTTATACTGACTTTGGCTAGTTTGACAGTAAAGAGTGTGAGTAAAACCGTCACTAAAAGATCTTGTTTAAGAAGCATTACTGAAAGCGTTAACATTTAAAATATAACAGCATTCAAATGTCTTTTGCATGACTCGGTTGTGACAAGTAAATTAAAACCGAATCTCGAATCGAATCAAAGATTTCCGGATCGAAGACACTGGCGGGGATAATCGGTAATAGTAGAAGGAGTTTCGTCCTAAACACTGACGGCTCAAAGACGAGCACGGGTACAGACGCGGGGGTCTTTGGTGGCATTTTCGAAAAATCCCTGCCACTAAGAGATGCCTTCAGGATCTTTCAAGCCGAATTGGCTGCAATACAAGAAGCGGCAGTTGAGCTGAAAGACCAAAACCTAACTGACAAATCGATTACCATTTTTTCTGATGGCCAAGCGGCAATAAAGGCCAAAGCATCAGACATTCTGGTTAGGTTAGGTTATGTCGACAGAGCATCAGTGAGATATTTCTTGATCCTCTGCTGTGGATCGGGGCATATGGGAATACAAAGAAATAAAAAGGCGGACAAACTCGCGAAAAAAAGGTTCGGAGATGGGAGAAACCCCAGAAATCCCAGCTCCATAAGGAAAAAACATGAAGTCATGTCTAGAGCAAGATTCGGATGGCTTGGTCTGGGTATTGGAGCTACAGCATCCACGCTGAGCAAGAAGAAATCAACATCACTTATCAGTTTTAGTCGAAAGGAGACTTTGCCACAACTATAACGACTTTTCCAGAAGCTGCAGAGATGAGGAGGAATTAGAATCTTTCCAACATTTGCTCTATGATTTCCCAGCCCTAGCAGAAAAAGGAAGGGAATTTCTAGGAAAGCACTTCTTCATAGAGCTGAAGGACTTAAGCGGTGTTGAACTGAGAAAGATCCTAAGATTCATATCTACATCTTTGAACAACTTCTGTTTCTAGCCAAACTTAAAGCAACTTATCTTTACAGATGATGTGTTTATGCTTAAATCGCCTTCGGCTGGGCTAAACTCTTTCAATGGCGTACAAAACCAACAGAGGAATGTGCTAATTGCTTACGACGAGGCGGATGCAGCGAACCATCGTCTGTATGTAAGGTTAGCACCCCAACCAAATGAAATATTACCTCCTCATGAGGGAGAAAGATGCCGAGTGTTAATCAATACTTAAACACTAAACTCACGCAGTATAAGGCGGATATTGGATACTATCGATAACAGAGAACAGAAAAGAATGTAAAAAAATATTTACAGCCTTCACGCAGGATGCGGATAGGTCACTCGAAAATGGCTGAGAAAGTTTCAAACCGATATGCGATTGCCTGGGTGCGATCCACGTCGAGGGAAAGTTCTACAATCAATTTTATTCGGGACATACCATCACCTACCAATGGACCCTTCGTGCGATTCCGTGCTAAAATCGGCAAAGAAAACATCTATTGCGGAGAGATTAGAAAGTACAGTCTTCTCGAAACGACTCTCCTACTCACGCACAGTTAAATAGAGTACAAGAGTTCCTCCAAATAAGAAACAAAAGGCAACCTGTCTATCCACAGAGGAACAAACTGACACTTAGAGTCAGTCCAATGCTAGAAACATATGTTCAACATTTGAATCAGTAAGGGAAGAGCACAGACCTAGACGCAGTTAAGAGGAAAATTAACAGCGAAAAAAAAATATGCCTTAGAAGTCCGTCTCGCAGCTTTGGGAAGGCTGGGAAAGTGTTAAATAACCAAGAGAAAAATTTAATGTACAAATTACTCCAACCGATGAAGAAGTTCTTTCGCCCAATGAAGAAGTTGGAGCGGCCGGTAAAAATGGCATAGCTGTTCTGACAGGGAGCATGCACCAGATTATCTGTCAGGTTTTGAAGGACAAAAGCCTGCTCGGTTTATCAAATATCAGCACTATCGGTTCCATCTTTCAGGATCCTATCCAATGTGAAGTGCATACCTGTGGAGCTTCTGGTCCGGCAAATTGACAATACGGGTAGAATTTCTCCCTTCGCCGAATAGTGAAAAGGTTGACACTCAGCAACAATTCGTCGACTTCAAAGCCGGATAACCAAATTTGGGATAGAGGGAAAATGGATCCGGTTATGTCACTCAATGCACGCGATGTAGAGTGTAGTTTGGATCATGTCTCCAAATTATTCCAGACTTGAGGGAAATCCGCTGTCTTCTGATTTGTTCAACGATATTTTTGAACAGATATTGGAATGAGGTGTCAACATGTAAGACAATGCCTTTTTCAAGTCTGTACAGCTGGTTTGAAACGCAAACGATATTTAGATCATCCTTCGCACCCAACACGCCGTCATTGAAGCCTTAATCTCGATTTAAGAAGAGGTCAGAAGAGTTGTTCTTCTATTTAATGAGGACACAACAAAATACTAACTGACGAACAGAAGTCGATCCTTCAAACATCAGCAATCGATGTTGCTTCTATTTGTCCAAACTATCATACTATGATCGCAACTCCCAGCTCGGGAAAACAGTGATATTGCCAATCCTTCTATTGGACGTGAATATTTAACCATGAGCAAAAAAATGGAGCGAATTTTGCGGAGAAAATCTACCAACGGTTGAAAAGGTCCAGCGAATGATCAATAATGCATGGTTTGTCTTCAAAATGAAAGATTGTTCCCCCAAAGTTCACAGATCTCTCAATCACTAGGAAGCTGGGTCAAAAATGTGAATGATGAAAAGCAACAGAAGCTCATACTCAGATTTCCTTCAGAATACCCAGTTAAGTTAGTGTGCCTTTAATTCTTAGCGCAATCAGACAATCGTCCGCAAGGATTAACTATCTCTTTATAAGTTCACGACATCAAACATTATTTTAAGGCATATGCAAAGGAATATGCAGAGGCCTTTGAATCGGTCTGCAGTTTGGCGACTTCATCTGTCCTTCCTCGATGTTTCTGTGGCCAGAGACTCAGCTGGCGGTAATCATTTTGTAGTGCTTCGTTTGTTGGCAGCGGTGAGCTATCTTCTGAGTAAAACCCTTGAGGTGTCTAAGATTTTAGTCTTAAAGTCACTACGTTCATTTCTACCCTTTTAAGATCCATTTGCAAAAGACCTCTGCGTACATGTACGTAGGCTGCTAGATATATTTCTGGCATAGGCAACACTAAGGGTTGCCAGGTGCAATCTGACATTTCCATTGGAAAGTTTGGCATTTTTCAGCATAACATCAATCAGAACGTGTTGTCATTTAATCGTGAATTGTTTTATTTACAGAGACTTGAAAAATTCATCTCGGCAAAAAAAATTGGAATTAACTCTTGAACACTTTCGTGCGATCATTTTTCACAACTTTCGACGTGGATTATCACGACAAGAGTGCATTGATTAACTTAAATCTTTGTATGGCGATGAAGCACCATCCTATAGCACTGTGAAAAACATGAATTCAGTCATGGCCGACGCTCGCTCAAAGACGAATTCCGTGAAGGTCGTCCAAAAACGGCCGTTGTGCCAAAGAACATTGATGCCGTTGCGTGAACTGATAATGCAAGATCGTCATGTGACATACCGTGAGATAGAGGCATCCCTGGGTATTTCTCCCTCCAGCATACATTCGATATTGCATGAACACCTGGCCGTAAAAAAGGTTTATTCTCCTTGGATCCCTCACAAATTGATAATCGCTCAAAAAAAGGCTCGTGTCGATTGGTGCAAAGAAATATTAAAAAAATACGATCGCGGTGCTTCAAAACGTTTATAAGATTGTCACAGATGACGAATCATAGATCTATGCGTATGAGCACGAAACGAAACAACAATCGATCGTGTGGGTCTTCGAAGACGAGCCAAATCCAACAAAAGTTGTTCGTGGAAGAAGCACTTCGAAGCAAAAAAGGCCACCTGTTTCTTCGGCAAAACCTGTCATGTGGCGACAGTTCCGCTTGAGCAACGTAGGACGGGCAATTCTGAGTGTTACACCACAACACAGTTTGCCTGAAGTCTTCGGACAAATTCGAAAAATGAACAAGAGAAGACAAATCATTGTTCACCATGACAATGCAAGCTCTCACACATTGGCTCAAACCAGCGTCTTTTTGACTGGCAAAAACGTCGAATTGATGAGTCATCCGCCGTACAGCCCTGACTTGGCACCTTATGACTTCTTTTTATTCCAGCACATCAAGAAAAAAATGCGTGGTCAACGATTTTCGTCGCCAGAACATGCTGTTGAAGTGTTCAAAAACCATGTTTTTGAACGCTTTGAAAAACAATAAAACCACTTTTGATGATAAATATTCGCATTTTCATTATTGGGCCAGAAATATATCTAGCAGCCTGCGTATATCATTAGCACTGTGTTCAATGCCGAACGCTCAGCCTGTTCAGTTTGGTAAGACTTTAAAGAGTTATGATTTTATAAAGCTCTTTAAAGCTTCGGTAAGACAACAAACAGCGTTTCACCAACAAGTATGATTTCATTTTCGACTTGTGCTGCCAAAAATTCAGCCTTTTTTCGAGAGTAATTCCTTTCAAAAGAAACTCAATTAACTTGTTTAATAATAACCCGATGAGAACCTCGTTTTATTTCCAAAAGGTCATCCAATAAAACAATCTTTCGTAGCGTACGCGGTAGTCATACAAACGAATTTACGTAGTAACCGCTCCCAAAATTTGAGCTAAGTGAAATTTGCAAATCAAAGGCTTGCGGCCCACTCCCACCATTATGAAACACACTCCAAAGGGCACAACGCTATTTTACGACCTTGTTTTCTTTAGACCGATACTCTAACCTGCACCTAATTGGTTTTCCTTTCGAAACAATAAACCATCCGAGACACAAATTCGAAACGAGCTTAGAACAGATCAAATCGACAACTATACATATGTATCTCCCTCAAGCCCAATACGGCCGCCAATCGGAACAATTGATCAATTGTGCTCCCCTGGAAGCAGCACAGACCGGGGCCCCACCGCACCATCCGTTGTGGTGTTCCCAATTAAACTACTTCGGTGATTTCAACGCATGACTGACTTGAATTACTGATGTTTCCGGTTTTATCATATCGGTGGCAATTAGCCGTCATGTGTGCAACAATCCGGCATACCCAATGTACACGTGTACAACATTGCGAGTGGACATTCAACTTGTTTGTCATTACAGTGGGAGTGGCAGTTGCTACGTCCTGGTTTGTGCATCAGGTCCCTAGATGCTACTTACCGTATCGGGATGGCCAAAACAAGCCGCATTCCAAAGTCACTGGCCTGGCCCATCGAGTGCTCACCGCAGCGGATTCCCTCCGCATTGGGGAATGTCATGTCCCGCACCGCATGCAATCAGTGTGACAATGGTGTGGGTCAGTTGATGTGTGGATATGGTACACCATTGTCGTCATCGTCATCGTCATCGTATCAATGTCAAAGGTGGATTCGAATGATTCTCTTGCTTCAGCCGGTTTACCATACGTGCACGGGAATCCTCGTTTACTTGCGAAGTTTTGCGGTGGCAATCGAAGTGGCTCGTCTTCAGCAGCGGTCGGTCGGTTGGAAGCAATGGTGCGGCACCTTTGATGCATGATATGTATCTACGCTGAGCTTTCATGTTTAGCCTCTCTAGACGGTTACTCGAGTACATGTGAGCATCTCGATCGATTGATATCGCATTGGGGCCATTTAATCGGGCATATGGGGACACGTTGCGTCGCCTTTTGTGGGCATATGCGATTAGTCGGCAGATTTATTGCCCCGTTTGTCGTGTGTGCTTTTAAATCGATACCAAATACAAATTGGCTATGAGTATGCTACAAACTGACTTTGGCTATTTGGCGGCGCTTCGAAAGTGTGTGCCTCCGAATGCTGGTGACTCATTTGAGGCTTTGATTCTTATCAAGATGAACTCAAAACGATTGGACGAAAAAAAAAACAAACACTTTCTTTGTAAGTCTTCACGTAAAAGTTTGGTTATAATTTCAAAGCCATTTAAGAATATCAGTGAGAAAGAATTTCCTTAAAAATTTATTCCTTTAATAGAGCAACCTTCCTTCAAGAGAACATTTTTCTGTTGAGCTTATGTGAGGCACTTCATATCTGTTAATGCAGAAGACTTCAAGTTAGGCAATGGAGGGTGTTTTTTTTTTAGGTATATAACTTCCACATATTTGGGAGCTTTGACCCAAAGTTAACGACTCGACACAATTTTAAGAACCTCGGCCTCTGCGCGACTACTTAATGGAAGAACTCAAGAAAAGATCTTAGCATTGCCTCGTTTATGATCTCGAAACGATACAATTGTACCATCGTTTGCTCATACGTTCGGTGAACTCCACTCGAACTATTTTCTGTGATAAGGCTCATTTCTGTCTGTGTACAATGCTCACAAGGCTTTCGGGACCCCATAATGTCGCATGAATCTCATTCGGTTTGTACGGAGTGGTCGACCAGCGACTCCAGTCTGATTGCCATGCTGTAATGTTGTTATTCCAAAGATCACACAGAAGCTTGACTTTCCCCACGATAAAGCTAAAATCCGTAATCTCATTGCGATAAATGTCAACGACTGTAACTTGTTGCCGAAAAAGAAACGATCGGTCCGCAAGAAAAACATTTTATCTAATCTGAAGCGGGCATTGATCTCAAATAGGTTTTGAGTTTTACTGTGACTTCATTCCCAGCTGGATTTAGAGCGATATAATTTTGAAAGTTTTGCCAAGTCTATCGGCTGGTTCCATAATATAATAGGCTCTGCTGGGAAAGCATGGCACTGATAGCAGAGCTATGATGCAATTGTAAACAACAGAAAAGCTGCACTTACTGATCAAAAAAATTAAATAAAAAATACAGTGAATTGAGCGAATGTAAAAAGAGTAAATATAAGATTATATGCCACCAGTCGGAGATGTCGAAAACCACATCTGCGTACACCTGAGTTCATCTGATTTTCTAGGACCATCAAAACTCCTGGCTAGAGAAGGAGCCCTTTCTCTTTCTATTTCTTAACTGTAAAGTAGAATGTTGGTATATTAAGAGGAGGAGCAGCTGAGGTAGGTATTCTTGATGTCAAAAATCCATCGACTAACATTGAATGAATGGACAAAAATACTTCAGCTAAGAGGGAAAACGAACATCGGATTAAAGGATCAAGTATTCGCTGATGCTCTGAAAGTTGTGTCTTATCGACTGTAAGCAAAGCGCCTGGAACCGTGAAGGATGGAAAGTACCAAAGAGTCATATCCGAAATCATTGATGACTTGACAAGTAAGTACGTAAGTATTTGGAAGCTCTTGTAATCGTTCCGATTTTCAAAAGTCGAAATTTTTCTATAGCGCTACGTTGTTTCTGGAAGGTCATCCATATGTTCGTTCGGATTTTTTCATCTCGTGTCCTAAGGATAAATGAAGCAATCGAATCTTAGCTTATTTCAATCGAGAATAATCGAGCTTGAGAGTCTTGGAAAACAATTTCGGCTAACATAATTGTTTATATGTCAGTTCTACACCGATACGGATGTCGTTATGCGTAATTTACGTCAGTCGTAAACTCTTCTTATTTTGTCCAGATATCCCGACTCATCCGTTCATTAGTCCTAAGACCGTATCGTACCGGTATCCGATTCTTGAGACTGTTTTCCCCAATAACTTGATATTTTTTAAGCTTTCATAAAGATTTTCACAATGCTACTCGACCGTGAAGGCTTCGTGCGGCAGGAACTATAAAAATCGGACTGGGAGTGATCTTCTCGAAACCCGTACGAACAATAATCCCAGCTGCAAACTTCGCAGTTCCAAAGCACGACTTGCAATTTTTCGACTGAGTCCACGTTCCTTTGAATCATTGTGACTCAAAATTTTAAGGATGAATAATTTCTTATCGTACTTATGTAGAAGAGAAGTTATAAAAAAGGACTCAACATGACTTTGAGAAAAGATGAATTCTGAGTACTTCGGATAATAAGATGCTTGAACTCTTTTTCAGGCAGAAATCTGTGTAATTGAATAAAATGATCTAACGAATGAAATGTCGGACTGCGTTAACATGTATCAGACAAATATTCAAGCGATTGAAGTCAAGGACAAAATGGAAACACGAGAGCAGTCTTAAGAGCAGATAATTCAGTTGAGCCTCCAATTTAAATCTTTAAAGTACAGAGTGACGCACGAATCGTGCTACAAATAAAAAAGTGATCACTTTTTTTCTGTGTGACTGGATTTTTTTTTATTTGGTAGGTTACTTTTTGGATTTATAAAAATTAATGCTTTGGAAACCGAAAGGAGGATTTTTATAGCGCAGCGGTACCATGCTTTGTAGTCTTTCATTTCCGTCCAAAGGGGAATTTAGGCGGGAGTTTGGCGGCACTTCCCTGAGTAGATGGACCATTGCGAGGCTTGTAAGCATGTTTGCCGAATCTGGAAGTGCCATCGAGATCTCTTTGCTCGGGTTCAAGATACAATCGCATCAGTAGCATCGTCAATTCAGGCAAGTCCCGCGTTTCGACTCAACTTATCGGGTCAAATTGGAGTTGGCAGACGGTCATTACAACTGATAATACATGAGGACTCAAACTTGTTTTGGAGTGTATGGAGTTAATCTAATCCAGAAATACTCTATGAGACGCAACTGCACCCAGAACGAGGCACTGCGGGGTGCGCATTTTCATCAAGGTTCAGTGTGTGGCCAAAAAACTGTATTACAATAACTGTCAATGGGGACGATTATTTAAAGACATTGAAGGAGTTTTTTTTCTTAACCCAGTACTGCGCCGAAGGATTCTGTACTTAACTTACAAGTAACAGGCATCCTTTGGCCATACAAAAGCTACAAACAAGGACGAAATGGCTGCGATGCTTTAATCCGTTGTGCAAAACTGAGACCTAGGGGGAGCAAGAACTTTTGGTCTTTATGAAATAAATAAATTGTGTCTCATCTTCTATCCTAAGACTCGTTTAAAATATCATTCCAGCTGTCATCTCATTGGTAAACTTTTCTTCTGAAGATGTGTTGACAAAACCATTGCGTAAGCTTTTCTGGTCTCTTCTCGAGTCGATGGAAAACAGCATTTGTCCAACTCGTCCCAAAAAAAAGATGAATTTTTGTCTGCCTCCGACTATATTTAGAACCAGTGAACTTGCGTCCCTGTTTTCCAAGGTCATGGAAACTATTATTAATCGTGAAATATTTCGACACAGAAGCTTCTCAAAGACCGGTAGTATGGTTTTCGTAGCAAAAGGTCCCCTTGTGAGTTGATGGTATATCTCACCGAAAAGCCTTTTGCCGAAAACGCTTGCTTTTGAAAACGACTTATCTTATTCAATGGATAAGAAACTATTTACTTTTCGGGGCGTTCTATTCAAGTTGTATTGGATGGTACCAAGTCTGAAATTCACCATTAAAATGCTGGTGTTCCCCAAGGCACCATATTGTCACCGATTTTCTCTTTAAACTTCATTAACGGTCTTCTGACTGCTAATTCTAATCCAATTCACTCATTCGATGATGATAGTTGCTTCAGTTTTTCATATTCGTTGTCAAATTCACGTCCCTTTTCTTCGGCCATCAAGGGGATTGGCTGAGTATGACTAACTTATAAATTCTAATACTCGCAGTATATTATCATGGGGCTCTATGAATAGAGTGGAATTTAATGCCTCCAAAACTCAATGCTATTTACTGTCACCAAAGCATTCACTATCTATGAAAAGCACTTGCATGAAGCTGTAGCTGGAATTCTTCTCACCCTTGGAATTTGCATCAAGACCAATCTTGGTTAGAATGATCACATAACCGATATCGTTAAAAATGCTGCGAAATGTCTTGGTTTCCTGAAGCGATGCAATAAATGCTTTACCCAATATGATCTGGGATAGTTCTCCAAAGACCAACTTGAGCCTCCTTGACAGAATCAAAAAAAAAACGACTAAACTCAAAGGAGACAAAAATATAACATAGTTAATGAAATCTCCTCACCACCGTCGTAACGTCTCTTGTCTTACCATATTTTATCGCTACAAGCAGTGATCTAGCGAATTTAACAGTTGCATTCCTCCCCCTTATCACTTTCACCATGACACCCACCTCTTCAGGAATGCAAATCACCCTTAAATAGAGACTCGCCTTTTAGCCCCACAGCACGAATGTGGAACGCTCTTCCACGCTCGGTATTTCCTACTCGTAAATTAAAAAACAAAGTGCATCAGTACTTGTCTCTACTTCTTCCCTGATCCATTACACAGCGTTATTTGTAACCATTATAAGGGTACTCATAACCCCTTCGCACGGGCAGTGAGTGCAGTGAAGTATACCACTGTGGTACTATCGACCACAAATCACCAACCATGTGGAACAAAAGAGTTAGCGACAAGCGAAGACCTCTGAAAAGTTCTCGAATCCTTAAAAATGAGCAACTCATTCGTGAACTAGTTCGTAAAAGTGAACGGTTTCAAGTTTTCATGTGGAAACGAGTTGGGTACTTACCACCTTCCCTTCTCTTACTCATAAGTTGCATTTCAAAATTATTTTCAAGAGTAAAAAATTATTCAATCAGAAAAATTGTATTGCAGGCTTTCTCAATGACGTCATCACGAATAAAAAAAATGAATAAATTTCCTTGCCTGAAATTCCACCTCCACCAACTCGTCAAATCATTTGACTGGAAAAATGCAAAATTCAATCACAACCATGTTCGACCAAAGTTTAAATTAATTTTATTAAAAAAAAATAAAGAATAGAAAACAAAAAAAAAACTGAAAATAAAACTTGGAATGTTTCCGAAGCCAAAAAAAAGGAAAATAAACATTTTTTTTGCAGGAATTTGGCCCGGTCTCGACCCGTCTAACAAACAGACACGAAATTGTTTATTTCATTTCGATTGTTTTTGTTAAATTTTAATTTGGACAAATGTCCGAGTCAATTGCGTTGCTGGGAACTCGCGAAATAACCGCGCGTCCCGCAACTCGGCCACGGCATTCAAATGAAATGAAATGGAAACTTATTTCTTTGTAGTTTTGTCGGATAGGGTTTCCGGCCGGAAGCGGGCGCCATGCAACAGAGTAGTAGCGCCATCGTACAGATTACCAAGCCAATAATTGCCTAATGACGCGTAGCGAGCTCTCGGTTGTATTTCATTTGTTTAAACAAATCCCAATGGACTTGTACGGTGATGGATTTCTTTTTTTCTTTATTATTATTTGGCCAATTGACTGGGTATTCTATTGGAGGCAAGCCCCTACAATTATTTGGTGCAAACGAATGTGAATCGATGACAAAAGAACCACAGAAATAGAAGGTGTGCTCAGATGTTATTGCGAAATCAAATTTGAATTGAATTATGTAATCGATTGGGGCATTCTTTTTTTCGGGGGAAACAACTGGTGGAGAAATATTTTTCTCAAGAGGCAAACATTTCGAATTGAGGACGAATGTTTTTGTAAATTGCATTGAAATGCTTTTAATTGGCATGTACGAGTAGATAATGAAAAAAATCGGGATCGGAATTTCAAAAAGCGTTCGCAGATGTTTTGGAATCATATTCAAGGTGATGATCGTCGAAACTTTCGAATTCCGAAAAACAAGCATGAACATCGACAAAACATTGGGTTTGTAGTCATTTCTTTCCATCATTTTGAAATCGTTCACACTTCTTTTGTTTCCAAAAGAAAACTTATATTACTTGCAAAGCTATAGATTCTTCGAGGATCTGAGCTCGAGTTCAAACTGCTTTCCATCCCCCATGCTGCTTCCAGTCCAAAGCAAGTCTTTCGAGGGTTCAGTCAATCCTTTTTATGGTTACGTAAATAAAGGGTGCCAACGGAAACCTAGTCCTAAGCCTCCGTCCATACGTCTGTTCTTGTGTTCGTATGTCCGTCACGGGGCTGTACCTTCTGAAGCGTGATAGCGGGGCAATTTTCAAAGAACTTATACTTAAATGGCTGCTATAACAACAAATTACAAAAATAATAAACAATTAAAAATATTCCTATACCAAAAACACTTTTAAAAAAATCGAAACTCAATTTGACACCAAGAAGAAGGTTTTGAAAAATTAGACACAGGTGCTATTTTGCCACGAGGAAATTGGAAGGCAATTCTGTAAAGTTTTCTTTGCAACGGGTGCTGGATGAGGCATTTTAGTCGACGGATTTCTGCCTTCCTTCCACATCATTGTACAGCTTCCCGTTTATTCGTTCTCCACGCAAATAGAACCGTGTATCCGATGAATATTTTTTTTCTGAATTTCTCTTGAATCTGGCTTAATTTTGACCCAGAATTTGGCTTCATATAGAACTGCCGAGTTGAGGGTTTCTTTATTCTTCCGCATCAATTTCAAGGCCTCTTCTTCAAACGCCGTGAAAGCTTCGATAGCAGAGCGTTGGATACCAATGAGGATGTCAAAATGTCTGTAGATTCCAACATTTGGAAAGACTTGAAAACGACAGCACCCTGCACCCGACAAGAACAAGAAGGGACATGGCAGAGCGCGTCTCCTTATCAGAATTCGGTGCAAGTTCGGAACGTTTCGGAGATTCTTTTTCCAAATAACGTGTTATAGAGCATTGTGAAACAAAGCCGAATAAGTCTTTCCTGGATTCTGAACACGGACATTGTTTTTCATGCGATGAATTCTCTTGTATTGAACTTTGAAGCCGATGTGTTTCACATAAAATGATCAAATGTTTACACAATACGCTGGACAGAATCCTAAAAGTCATATGCAGTAGGCATATTCCTAGATAGTTGCTACAAGCCATTATTGTAGATAAGACATATTGAGCTGGGCACAAGCTTTCATTCTTAAAAACGTAAAAAAAATCTAACGATAAATATTTTATCCCCAATAACTAATTGCTGTTTATAATTATTGAAAACTGAATTCGCGCGAGCAAGAAAATAGGAGTGAAGACGATTTTATCTCCAGCAAATTATTTTTCGATTTGCTTTACATGTCCCACGTTGGGCGCCAATGTTTTACCGTCGTGTCCTCGTCACCTCACAGTGTCCGATCAACTGCAAAGAATGGCCGAGGGATGAGAAGTTGAGATGCTGTTATGGGCGCCACAAGATTGCCTCTTCGTTCAAGCTGAATGACTGGTTGAAATCGCAACCAACCTTTTATTGGTTGGTTGATGGCGAAACAAAAACAAATGAAGTACTTGGTTCGAATATAAAAACTATAATAGTCAATTCAACAATATTTTCTTAAAACCTACAAAGTTTAACTTCAATCTTATATGAGGCACCAGGAAATTACATTACGCCCGCCACGAGTTTCGAGCCCGACTTTTCACCGCCACACGACTTTGGTTCGGGGTTAAAGCAATTGCTCTATGATGGCACCTGCTTGCTCTAGTCCGCCCAGACAATCTTAAGTGACGCGAACTCCCTGTTTGGAAGTTCTTGTTCCGTTCCTTGTTTTGTATAGGACCAGGGTCGAATAATCTATCAAAAAAAGATACCTCATTTCCGGCTTGGAGACGACGTTGCTGGTGTTAAGCTGCTACTGTTTGGGCATTTGCATTTTCCCCATGATCTTATGATAGGGAACCAGTTAACCCACTTTTTCTTAGTAAGGGAATATCACGCCACAATTGACTTATCAGCATGGTCAATCTTCACACGATCAAAAAACTAGATTTTCGCGATGACAACTTCGAAGAACATACATATCCTCCTACTTAAAAGGGCAGCTCCTATAAGGAAAGTGTCGCACTAGATTGTCTGTATCAAATATAAAAGTTCACCGAGGAGAAGATACAACAGCGAACTCTGTGAGGCGAACTGAGATATGGAAGTAGTCATTAAATCCAAAACAGATCATCTACGCTCGTTGGGCAACATGAAGCGAAACAAAAAAAAACAGCTATATATTCAAGAAAAGAGGATCTTCGAATCACAACCCTCAGGTTCGAGGCGTTAAGGAAAGCCGAACCTTCGTTAACAAGATCTTGCTGTCGTGGAAGCCAGTTTAAATGGCCTAGACAACTAAAAACAGCGTGCCGCAGATCATAGAGCGCGGAATGATAACGTCCATATTTCAAGCAGAAGCACTTTGCGAGACGGCTGCGCGTTGGGTGAGACAAATTTGAAAGCAAAGGTATCCGAATAGTACTCCGTTCCAAGACAAAGAAATCAGAGCCCCTCTCAGATAACATCCTACACTAGATAGAAAAACTCAGAGTTCTCCATGTGGTAATTTATTACTTCCACTCCGACAAACCTCACTCAGCAACAGAAAAGAGTGCAGTAGAATGGTACCACTATGATCAGCAAAACCTCAAAACTATCATGAGCCGATAAGGAAAGAATGTTTAGCATCGATTAAAAATCTTCATGCGGCCCTTGTGATAAGACGAAGCTTCAAAACCGGATAAATCATCATATTGCAATTTGATTTTGATTTTAGAAAGCAATTCAAAAATTAAGAAACTGTTTCTCATCTCGTCTTATGAAGCCGGCAGTTTACATAAAGCCCAAAGGCGCTACAACCAAAAAGCAGCTGAAGTAAATGAGCAAAAATAAAACACAGAATTAATATGTCAAATCTGTCTTTAAAGAGGGGCTATAGCTGCCAGCGAACGTCACTTATTTTACATTCTCTGGGTACGGAACCTTAGTACTTAGGCTCCACTGTCCGCCTGTCCTCCTACGCCTCTGTCCCTCCGTCGGTCCAATTGTCAGTCATTCCGTTGGTTCGGGTTCCTCATACAAAAACGTGTTCTTAAAATCGCAACTCAATTTTACGCCAAGAAGTTAACTTTGAAATAAAAAAACTGTACGGGACCCTTCGTGAACGTATCCAGATCGGACATGACTGTTCTTTTTTTTTGAACAAACTGCGGCAGCCATTTTAAACTCTTTCAAGAGAACATTACCGTGGCTCACTTAAGGCTCAATAAGCGAACTGTTTTTTTTTCCACAAGCTTTTCCAAATTTACAATCTTCAATCGTATGACCTAAATTTAAGGACCTCTTCTTTTTCCAATGATAAATCTTATTGGATAATTCTTTTTCTTTAAAGTCTTTAAGTTTTCAAATCTTTGCTAAACAGTCTGATGAAAAAAAAAACACGATTGCACTGAAGCATCCAAGAGCAAAATTTTCTTACTTCATTCTTCCAGCAATTAATTTGAAAAGTTGTAAACGCACCCCAAACTTTTGAGGTTTCCAAGAATTGAAAGAAATTCTAAATACAAACCAACAGTTAACCATATTCTCGTATTTAAAAAAACAAAAAACAAACTGAATCCTTTGAAAATACTAAAAACATTTCAGATTCATTCTTATCATTCCAAGTCCAAGCTTCAGTTCAGACAATCAGCACGATTTACAATACCGACAACTTCATTTCACATGTAAACATCCTTGCACTAACGCACATTTAATCAAGACACATCCGACATTCCGTAAAACCTTATTTAACAATAGTCATATCACATCCAGAGTGCTTACCCACCTGTATTTCTTGACATTTCCACCGGCTCGTCCCGTGCCACTCGCCTCGGAACACGTATATGTCGTTTTGTCCTTCGCCGTCCTCTGCCCTCCTGGTTAACATTACGATATTTATTCTCATACCACACTGAGCCACCATTCACTGTTTTTATATCCACCTTGCCAGCAGTAGAAGTCCTCCCATATTTTGTTCCAGGTGATGGCACAAAAATCCTTCGAAAACTGTCCACCCACTTTGGTTTACGATTTGTTTTCGATTCAAAGGACGCCTCTGGCGGGGACGAGGCAACCGACACTTGTCCAACAACGCTTGGACACGCACAGCAGATAGGAAATTTCATTAAGACTCAAAAAAGGATTTCTTCTTGCTACTATGCCTTGTCTTGACGCACGCAACAAAAAAAAATAAAAAAAAGGTCCGCTCCGGATGAAGGCGAAAAAAAATTTGTCGTTTTTTGTGAACGCGACAAAACTGCAAATAACTTTGGAACCTCAGCAACGCCCACCCCAACCCACTTAAGGCAGTTGATTCAGATTCAGATCCAGATCCAGATGCACACTTTCCCTTCTTTCCTAGACGCCTTCTTTTTTTATGGTAATAAAGATCGTGCTTGTATTGGAATTCGTCATTTTCATTACGTTCCATTTGCTTGAAAGCACACTGAAGACGACGACAATAACAACAACAAAAGTAAGAAGAAATTGATTCGCCCTAAATTCAGTTCCCTTTGGGGAGAGTCAATCTTATGCGCTTCTTGGCAGATTCTGGCTAAACCAACGAACCGTGCAGCCTGCCAGGCGGAGAGGGACAGTGAGGTCGTTCTGATTGAAAAGAGGCAATTAATGTATCATGATGTTCTCTAGAAGTTATATTTTTTAATAAATTGCTGAGGATTTGTTCTATTGAGTCCTTGATCGAGGAGCTCGAGACTTTTTTGTTTTAAAGAAATACTGAATTAAAGAATTAGGTACGCTTAACTATGAAAAGCTTGAAGCTTCCGCTAATGACCCACAAAAATAAATACTTTAAGACACTTTAAGCCAAGCTAGAAATTTTACAAGTTAATAAAGCTTCACTGAAATCCCAATAAACCAAGAGAGTTACTCTAAGTCTTTCTGTAATTGGAAAATTAGGTAAAAATAAAGGCTCACCAAACTATATGTTCGGATATGACGTCTCAGTATAAATCACCCACGTCAAACTGATTTGTCATCCAAGACTTTATATGTTTAACTAAAGGCTTGCCTTTCAACAACATGGATCGCTTAAGAGTGATTCTGTAGGAGGGAATACTCGCGCACTTACGTGCAGATATCGGTCGGCAGCCTGTTCATAGAATAGGACTGCCGTCAGTAAAAGTGATGGAGAAGGTTCATGTCTATCGGTTTTTAATGATCACAGCATTGGAGCGTATGGTGCGATAGCTGGTGGCATATTTGCACCTACAAATTTACGCCATTTGAGCACGGAATTCGTGGAAAATACATGCGTCAATTGGATTTTTGACCATCGGAGATTGGATGACCAATATTCTCACAACACACAATTAGCGAAAAAGTAAATTTGTCATTCGTCGAAAATGTTAAAGTATGAATTTCGCAAGCGGGGAAGTGTTAATCCGGATTTATACACTCAAGCACCCACAAAAAGACACTGTATGGTTCGCCATTCGGCCTGGTGGTACCAATGGCTCATACTTCTTCGAAGCTGAGGAAGATGTAATAAACAATGCCAATTATCATCGCTTACGGCAAATTCTAACCGAATTTGTTGAGCTTCAAATCGAAATTATGGATGTGGAAGGAATGTGGCTTCAACAACACAGTACCACATCCAAACTTATTTTGCAAGCTGTTTCATGGACGAGTCCTTTTGCATTTTGATGATATAAACTTGCCATCAAATCATCTCATTTGTCGGCGTAGGATTTCAGCTGAACATGAACGTGAACGTGGCCATTTTGAAGTGTTAGGTCTATCGACTAATAAGTTATCAAGCTAGTTTCGTCCAACATATGAAATCAACATGAAAAACTGCAGCTTATACAAAACTAGTGAAAACTTAGAACTTACAATATAGTTGATCCGTTGGAGGTGAAAATAATCAGGCCAAACATAAAGATATAAGCGAAAGTAAACAGCTAGAACCCAAACTATCAGTTCTTAAGCTTCCAATGTTTAGCAGTTAGCCTTAACAGTGGAAATCATGCATTGACCTTTTCAAGCAGTAAATGTGTCGGAATGCTCTCAAGTATGCAAAAAACAATTCAACACTTACAAGATACGGGCAGCAACTTAAAGACAATACAAAAGGCGCTAAGGAATAGAATACGAATACGAGAATTCAGTTTACTGAGCAGTTTGACACTCCGACAGAAACCGAAATTCCTCTTTATTGTGGTTCAAAAACTCTACAACAAGAAAAGGAAAGCATTTGAGCAATCATTGAAAAATCTACAAGACCGGCAACCCCTTCAATGATTTCTTTAAATTTCAAGAGAAATCGATACTCTAGTGTTAACCTAAAGACAGATAATTTCAAGTCAATAGTGTGTTGAGAGGCGAAATCCCTGCCAATCATTTTGTTATCCCTGTAAGAGTTAATAAGTCCCTGTACAAGCAGCTCGACTAAGTGAAGTTAATGGATAGAGTTAGTATGTCATTCCGTATCGACGGTTATCGAGTTCGCGATTTGCTCGCTATTAATAGTTCAGTCATGTAACACTAGGTAACTGGGAAGGAAAACTAAGCTACACAGTGGTAAGTGATTTAAAACTGACAAACACCAGGGAAACCTTACATATAATCTATAAAGCAAAATTTAACTCATACTGGAAAAGGAAACTCTCCACATACCAAATGTGTCAGCAATATCATCATACCCTTATCCACGTTAGTGACACAAATAAACGTTTGGAGCAATTCACAAGATAACCAAATACTACTTGCAACAACAATGGTGAAGGCAAAGTGCAAAAGTGATCGAAATCTTTCTTCAATTCAGAATACGCAGATGATAGGCTACGACTACCAAAGAAGAGAACATATGCAACGTTAACTGGGCTTGTCACGAGTTTTACAAGACTCGAAGGAAAGGGATCATCTGAAACAACCACCACTAGTTGATCCATCACATAAGAAACAAAAAAGCCGAAGGTTGACATCTTTATTGTAGAATATTAAGTACCAAAATCAAGCTTCGATGGATACTTTCTAAAAATTAATTCAAGGGTTTATTGCAATTCTCAAGTCTAACTTAATGACAAATCTATGCGATTCTGGGAGACTGAAGACGACCCTAACAAAATTTCTGAAACGAGACACAGAGAAGAGAAAAAAAGACTGCCAATAAAAAAAACGGTATTACTATCAAAAATAACAATTCATCTTCTCTCTTAATCAGCTCATAATCATTATTACAAATTAAACGAGTATTCGTCATTCCTTAAAATTAGCTGCTCTTCTCTTTTAAAATCAACAATCCCCTTTTCGGCCGCACTGTGCGCTGTTAAATCCCTTAACACATACGTGCATTTTAAAGTTTATGTTAGACAAACACATCTGCATCTAAATGGCGCGCCATTATCAATTTCAATTTATGCCTAAGCTTTTATTTCAAAATTGAATTTCTTCATTCTTTTGAGATGAGCGCCCCGCGATATGCGGCTTTAATAATTTTCACGTCAATTAGTTTCTGTTTCGTTTTCCTTCTCGTTTGCGTTCCTGTTTGACAGTTTTTTTTCTTTTTATCAAACCCAGCGCCATTTTGATTATCCCTTACCAATTCCAAGGCACAACCCAAACCCATCACCATTGAAATTTTCCATCAGATCTTTCTGGATGGTTTAGAGTCGACACAAGAGCGTGTCGATGCTTCAGCCTTCAGCAAGGATGTCTTAGTAATAATAAATTGGAAACAAAAAAAAAATTCCAGGACATCCTTTTTTGGTCCCCATCAACCAGCCAACAACGAAAAGGATGTGCAAACAAAAATGAAGGATAATTTCACACATACCTGCACCGATACGCGTCAGATTCGTAGGATCCTGTTTCTTCTGTTCGTCCGGAGGAGGGTTCTGCTTCTCGCTTGATGTGTCACTAAAATAAATATAAACAACAAAAATAAAATTAAATAAAAAGAGAGAGAGAGAGAGTAAAAAAGATGAAAGGATATTTGAAAATTTGAGCCTCCGGAGGCCGGTGTCAGGATGTACCGAGGGGAAAATAACGAAGCCCAAACATTTCGTTGGGATATTTCTATTTATTTATTTTTTACGGGGTGCCACTGTACATGACTGACAGAAATTAAGTTTAACGGTTATTCTGGGTTTGTATTCATGAAAGGAGGGAGGGGCGGAGTTGAAACTGTCATAATATGATGTATAGTTTGGTACCATTCCAAGGAGAGCTACCGCTTTATTTTACTCTTGTCATCTTGACTTGAGGACAAGGATCTGTGAGACTTCTTCAAAACGTATTGCCAGTAGGAACTTTTTAAAGCGATGTTCCTTAAAAATTCCTCATCCATCTTGCGGGTGAAGGGAGAAGTGAATTACTAAGGACAATCCATTTAAGGTGAGCACTCGGGCATGATGGTGTCGCTGGGGTCAGCATAATTGAATTTTTCATATAATCACTTTAAAGAAAATTTGGATTTGGATTTTGAAAGCTGAGGTCGAGGCTTAGTAGAAAATTGATTTACTTTACGTATTGGAGAATAGATCAAAGGAGGCATATTATTTCGTGATGCTGATTGAATATCAAGTGTTAACTCATTTTAAGTCACTCTGAATCGTGTCCTTTAAGAGATGTTTGAACCAAATTAGAGATACTTTAGCATGGACCGGATCAGAGTAAACATGGAACGAAATAACAGATTCTCTGATGTGCAAGTGGAAAGTCCGGAACAAGCCATGTACAGCCGTACAATCAGCATAGACCCATGACATTTATAAGGTAGACATAGCCGGATATAAAGAGCATGAAAAACTTTGACATCTACAACGGAAATTGCTGTAAAGTTCGTAATGAGCGATGTATCCACGTCCACGGTCTAGCAGAGAAAAAAAGACGAAGCCGCGAAAGACTGTTTTTAAGCGCTTCTGGGCAGGACGTTTAAATTGTCTCGCGAATGTGGAAGGAGGCCTCTTTTCGGCCGGATTGCTTGTAAAGAAAGCCTGCATATTACCACGTCTTGAAACAAACTCATCCTTATTGATTTTGCGGCGTGGCGAGAAGTTACAAAAGGAAGCACAAAGTTTCCACATATCGATATCTAAAAAGGCACTTGGTGTTAATCCGGTCAAGAAACTGTCAACCGAATTTATTACTAAGTCTGGACGCGTTCCAAAATCCCAATAATGACTTGGACCACTATCTTGTTACAGAACAGATACGGAGACGAATAAATGTATCCTCACAACAGCGAAGAAATTCTGACAGAGAGTTTGACGTAAGAAGGCTGCAATCGAAAGAGATCGTCAAAAACTTTGTGGAACGCGTATACCCAAATCTCCCATTTCGTTACTATCATCGAATGTTTAAGACCAATGGCAGTGCTGCCAACTCACCATCAGAAGTACAGCTACTGACGTGCTCGGGTTTACCATACTGGCAACACAAAACCCCTGTTCCAAAAAAGATCGCCGGCATTACCGAAGCAAAGAAAGAAACAATGAACGAAACTTGAAGAAACAGCACGAGAAGCGGATGATCGAGGATATTGAGAGATGCTTCTCCACGAACAATGTGGATGAGTTTTATCAAAAGGCTTAAAGCCTATATAGAAGCTTGTAGAGATGCAGAAGAAATTTCAAGGATTTAGTCAAATGATCCTGGATTCGTTGACTTCAAGGCTGCATTTGAAAGCACTTATAAGCTATACAGAACCATGTCAAATCTTCGCATAGATGCAATACTCGTCCGTTTGAGTTGAACGTTCAGTGCTCCATCAGGCTCAGGAAGAACATCGTAGAAACCATTATCTCTTCACAGATTTAACGAAGAGTTACTCCTGCCAATCGCTGTTTCCTTGAAGTAAAAAGGCATCTGCGTAGTAAAGTTCTATCTCGAGCAACAATGGAGACTTTATTTAAGACCTAAATCATCTCAGTCCTGATCATCTTATGCGGATAAAGATTTCCTTGGTCGGTTGGAGAGAAAGATATTTGGAAAGAATTTTGGTTGACAAAATATGGAAAAGATGCTTTAACAACGAACTTTTGCGGTTGAACAGCGTTTACTCAGTCAAAAAACTGCTGAGATGACAAAGGTATATAAGGAAAAAAATGCTGCAGCTCGCAGTCAGCGAATATATCCGGGAAGCCTAAGGAACTAAGTTTTACTAGTCAAGCCAAATACTAAGACGTTATGAAAGACATGAAACTAAGCTGGAAACCAAATATTCAAGACCGTATACATGCAAGAGTGTCCTCGGCCCCAAATGGAGACTGAAACCGAGATTGAAGCACTGGATGTATCCTAACATGCGTAAGCCTCGAATCGGGATACGAAATAACAGTGAGGACTGGGCAAAAGATATAGTCAGAAAATCAACCAATCTGGAAGTGTACACGAACGGTTCTAAGACGAACGAAGGCACCGGGCTCAGAGTAGGCAAAGAGACAAGACCGATGAGGTCTTAGCGTAGGCAAAGAGACAAGACCGATGAGGTCTTGTCTCTTTGCCTACGCCTGCCTAACCACTGCAGTGTATTCAGGCAGAAGTTAAAGCTATCCAAGAGGCTGTTCGCTTACTGTCAATGAATCCGATAGACGAGTTATCAATGGTTATAAAGATAGACAGCCAGGCGGCCATCAAGACTTTGGAAACACCATCAATAAAATCAAAGATGGTTAAACTTTGCCGCCCATCTCTCAGGGAGATATAGCCATACCCTATGATATTTAATTCACCAATCGGATATGGGTGGAACTAGATGCTTGCAGAACATCGAGGCAAATGTGGCCTCTTATTAATCCCAAAAAGACAAGGGCACTCCTCAGCGTTAAGAGGAATGTAAGGTGATAGGAATCACTGTATCATGGGCTCGCATGAAATAAAATTGGGAGCTCCCCATGAGGAAGAAGTAGAAAGCACACTACACAACCTGGGGACCTATTCAGCCCAGAAGAGGACGACCTCGCCTAAGGTGGAGCGGGCCAGCGGCAGGTACCTTCAGACGACTTGAATTGCGCAACCGGAGACCAGTCATACTAGAGACACATGTTATTTGAGGTTCAAGATCACCTCCAACTGAAGAGCCACACGCTTTTATTGCGAGCGGTATTGAATGTGTCACAGTAGTAATGCAGTAATTCATGGAAACCGATGCTACTTGTAGCTGGGTCTTTGTTGCCCATAAGCTCAATATGACGGAGCATTTGTAAGCAGCCTTTGTTTGAACAGATCGAAGCAGTATCGATGGCGTCGGATGAATCCTCCATTGATCTTCATCATTATGCCATTTGTAGAGTTGATATTTGACCAGCAACAAGTAAACTACTTCAATGACTCAATACTGCCGATTGTCACAACAGCTGGAGTTAGACGGAATTGAGTGCAAGTCTTGTGCGATATGACTGAATCTGTTTTCCCGGAATCCCAAATTCAGTCATCGGTTTGTATGTGACGGCTTCGAAATTGTTGATTAGCCAGGATATCAATTCACTGGAATTGCGCGATTTGTGTGCTTCAAAAGGGCTTTAGATGTTTCCATAATACACTGGATAAGATGTTAGGCAGTGTTACGTCTCGATTGTTGTTCCAAGACATTGAATCTCCTAAGTTGTAGATAAGAGGTATAGAATTGATAGTCCAGTCATCGGGTATTCTTTCATCCTCTCAAATCTGACAGACAGATGATCTGGCGCTTTGCCCATCTGATCATTTCGGACATATTTAAAAAATTCAGTTTTTAAACAGTCTGCGCATCTTTGCTGTTTTTGACCTTTTTTGTGGCCACACTATGTTCTTCTACAGTGCATGTGGTGGGACAAAAGTAATATCATGATGGGAATGTGTCATAATTCTACTGGGGCAAAGACGAAGTAGCTGACTCAAGGCACAGGTGCACATTAGAAATGGGTCCTCTGAAGATGTCGCGAAAACTGACTGGTCTGGTCTTTTTCGTTCAGCCGACAAATTCACTTCGACGAAGCTTAGACCAGCTGGAAAACACATAGAAATGTATATGTACAACTGAGGCAGTAAAGGAGTTTATCAATCTCGGAACAAATGATTGGTCCAAATAACTGGGATCAAATATCCTTATTTGAACGACAAAATCTTGCCAGTTGGGTAGTTAGCAAGATACCGGAAAGGTTTAAGGAATCTTTAAAAAAAATCTCCGTTGAGCAAACGGTTCTGTAAAATGTACAACCGCGAACTCTATGAGCTGTACAATGATGTGGATCAAGGATCAAGGAATCGCCCATTTGGTAGCAGCGTTCTCGGGTCCGGAAATGCTGGAAAAACAGCTTAAGATCCTCCAAGGTTCGATCAGAATAAATGAAACGATGCAGAAAGAAGTTTCTGGATTCAGTTTAGCTTTCTCTGCTATTATTCCTCTTAAGAAGGTTTCAAAAGTGGATGCGAAAACGAGCAAAGTATTCCCGGTTGGCATAGAACGTTCTAATTTCAAAGTGACTGTATTAAAGATGATAATTTTTTACTACGTAAGCCAAATAGCGCCAACTGTGATGCAAAAACACAACTATTCTCAGAAGATTCATCGATTGATTGTTCATAACAAAATATTGTTGAGTTAATCTCAACCACCCAAAGACTCCTCCAAACTGCATCAAACTCGGTCCAGCCGTTTAGGAGAAGTTAAGTGACATACACACGTACAGAAGTATTTTCAAAGCTGAAACGGTTTTAAAACAAAAAGGAATAAAGTTTTCGTTTCGTCGGCAAACATAATTCAGTCCAATCATCCAACGGATTGGAGTTTGATTTAAAATAAGACCCTCGACTCCAATCTCATCCCCCCTCGTATTTAAAAAGAGGCACATTTAAAAATATATCCAAAAAATACCTCTTCCTCCTGATGCCAGAATAGATACAAAAATAGTCCACTTTACTCACCTGCTTAGAGCGATAATTAGAGGTGTTTTCGATTGCAACAATCGCGTCAGGTCGCGCTCGGTTACAATGTTTCTCAGACGCACATCCAGCGGTGTGACGACGTCCTCAGCCCTCTGATAGAAGTTCTCTACGGATGGCTGGCGCTCGCCTAGTCTCTGTAAAGGCGAGACGAGTATTTACTCAATCTTTTCGCACACACACAAGAAAAGTTTAATTGAATTTCTAAACATCATAGACGACTAAGCCCGGTCGGGATTTAGGCAGTCACTATACGTATGCAACAGTCACCATCGAGTTATGAAGTGATGATGTGGGTGGGAAAACCCGACGACACAGGGTTTTTCATAAATTTCAAAAACAAAAACAAAAAAAAAAAACCAGCCCGAAATTTTTAATTAAAAAACTTTAG
Organism: Orthonevra nobilis; assembly: GCA_963555765.1. Lineage (NCBI taxonomy): Eukaryota > Metazoa > Arthropoda > Insecta > Diptera > Syrphidae > Orthonevra > Orthonevra nobilis. Next base: position 18,024,636 of record OY743226.1, on the reverse strand, counting down.
ACGAGAGTGTGCCTCGTCCTGCATCCTCTAGAGAGGGATCCTTTTTGAATGACGATGCACTTTAGCGTGATACAAAAACAACAACAAAAAAAAAACAGAAGCAAAATCAACTTAAATGAGATATTTGGAAAATTTTGAAATTTTGTATTTTGCGGTCCATTGAACTGTCAATATTTGCGTCTGTCACAAGTTTAATGCAATTTAACTGTTTCTCTTTGTTAGAAAGTTGGATTGGAAGGATGAACGACGACGCGCAATGGATTTGAATATATTAATCCATTGAGGATGGATTGCTTACTTTTTGGAGGTAGCGCGAAGACTTGGGGGAGCAAAATTTGAGCATGTCAAATGATGATGGAGGAACGAACACTTCAATCCCGTGGAAGAGCTAATGAGCACTGAAATGCGTACGATTAGGGCGTTTCGCGTGGTTACTAATTGAAGAGTGTGGAACACATGTCTGCTGGATCACCACATGTTGATTAGAATCCCCCAGAGATGCAAGAGCGAGCTGATAAGCTTGAAAGGTTCGACACAAAAGATCGTATATGAAATGCGAGATGGTATATTGCCCGGATAGGGATTAGTGTATTTTTAGAGAAACTGACCTACTTTGTCCATTCGAGTCCACGGACCAGAAGAACATCTTCACATTGGGCAACGATTGGTTGGCCCGAACATATTTTTTTTTTGAACCACTCATTTTAAGAAGTGCCGATTTTGAATTTGAATTCGAATTAGTTTTTTATAATTATAAATTAGGAAAGGCCTAGACTGGTATAAGATGACCGCAGCTTACCATCGGATTAACGATTTATAGACCGCGGATCAATAATAAAATTTATTCAAATTAATCTTCAAAGCTTAGCTGATCCAACATTTAAAAAATAAGACACATTAAGGGGGGAAATCATAGAAGCATACAAAAAAATAGGCATATTTCCGGGAATTAATTTTGGATGAGTATCAATCGCAAATCTGTAAATTAGGTTTTATAGCAATACTAAAAAAGTGCAAAACGTAAGTTTTTCAATAAAAAATATTTAAAAATGGCGGCTGTGCGTGTCGATGGCCGTCGATGGCCGAAGACGTAGACTCCTTAATTTTTGACCTGGAAGAAACCACCAAAATTTTGTAGTTTTCATATAACAACAGCTAGCGATCTACGTAGGATTTTTTCGATATATTGATTTTTTACAAAATGGTGCATGTTTGAAAATAAAGTTAAATTAAAAAAAAAAACGCCATAAGATTGTCGATAAAAATAATTATAAAATAAAAAATCCTACGTAGCTCCTTGGAAAAATATATTTCGAAGCTACTGTCAAAATTTCAAGTCGATCGCTGGAGATTTGCTCGAGTTATGTATGGCGAGCTCAAAAAAGTGGTTTCGAGAAAAACGCGTTTAAAGTTTTAAGTACTGGGAAACCATATGAAAATATATGAGCATACCAGAGAGGCGTTACCGCAGAGTGAAAAATTTGGTCCCGCGGACACTTTTGCCGTATTCCATCATTTGGTATATTATTTTTAAGACCCTAAAGCACCTTATAAGCGAACAAATTTTTTTTTGAAAAATTGAAAATTTTACTGTGATTTCGCCCCTAAAGACGACAAACAAATGGGAGGAAATAAAAGGGAAATTTCAAGCAGTCCTAAAATTGTTTAAGAAATATGATAGTTCGCTTAAACGATGTCGTGCGTTTGAAAAAGATCATGAAGAATAAAGTCAGATCCGTCGACAAGTATCATTCCCTTTAACTTAAAACGAACGTCAGTGGTCTTCCATATTCTACAGTACACTAATACAAGTTATTTAACTTAAGTGGAACATGCATAGAAGACGAGAGAGAACTACAAAGCAATTGAAAACAGATTTTGAGGTGATTTGTTATATTGGACGATACCTGGACTTATAACTTTGATACTCGAAACTGAGATGAAAAATTAGCCTGGAAAAAACGGTCATAAAACGTTATCGCTTTTGTATTTTTTTATACCAAGAGTAAGATTGCCATAAAACGAAATCACAATTACAGGCTCTTGCTACACAGCCACAGACATTCAGAAGAATACGGGAAGCTATAAAGGAAAGAAAGGTGGACAAGTTTTGAGCTGAAGAGTCATTTCACAAAGACAACAAATGACAACATAAAGCCAAAAATGTGATGACGATTTCACATGTAAATGCGATCATGTGAAATGAATTTGACGACGTCTTTGTGCAAAGACTTAATAAATTTCAACACCCACTAGTTCATGAACTAGCCATCATAAAATGGACGATTTTATGTTTGTTTTTCTCCTTGTGTATTTAAGGCGAAATGCTGAATCTTTAAGGAAATATGCACAGTAACTTCCGCATATCAATATCCCCCGAAAAATCGTAAGGATTAGCTCCGTGCAACCTGCAAAGATCATCCATATAAACTACATGAATGACGCCTTCATGCACTAAAAACACGTTTTTTAAAACACAGATCAGTACCTGAAAAAGTTTTGACCAGAACATATTTTCACAAATTCATTAGAAACATCAACTAGTTCATGAGCTAGTCACCAAAAATTGAACGATTTCACGTTGTTTTCTTAAATTCTGAGATTCAAAACTGATGTGCAAAAATGCCGTTCCTTTAATCAGATTCGTGCATTCACATCAATGTCCAAAGAAATAATCATTAATCTTAAGCTCATTGGTCAAAATCTCACCCAACCTTCAAACGTCAATCATTAAAATGTTAAAAGTCATATTTGCAAAATTTTCTGGCTCACAATTCAAAAAGCTAATTTAACCACGAATATGCTTCAAAAAAAAACAAAAAATATCACAAGTTCTCAGTCACCACTTCGAAAGGCGGAAGCATCACACAAAGACAGATTCAATTAGTCCACGAAAAATAAAAAAAAAACCCCTCCAACCGCTGGACCACTTCTACCTGCACACTTGATGTCAAAAACTGCGTGTACAATTATATCGAGAGTACTTAGAGCGGACGTGACTCAACGGACTTTATTATGTCACCAGCACCGGCACCTAGTATCACAAAGAGGGAACACACCGAGCGCATCTAAAAATAGTCAAATTCACTTTTTATTCAAAAAACAAAAAAAAAAAGAATTCACTTGAAAACGGCGAAAATATCGCGTGTTGCACCTCACCAATTTGGCTGCTTGCTAATAACAAAACATAAACATGACAAAATTCTTATTTTTAAATTGAGAAACTGCGCGCAAATACCGGGTAAACAAATATCAAAGCGATTTTTGAAAGTGCCTTTACAATAGTCATACCTTAGGTCAGGTATTTTCAAAAACTCTGTAAAAAAAAGTTGAACAAAACAAACGCACCTTTTAGTTCGGTTGACAATTATATTTGAGAGCACGAACGACAACAACTGATTTTTTCAAAATCAATAAAATCAAATTTGTATCTAGAACCGTTTGCAAACTGATGGCGGCTACTGCAGCGGCAATATTCGTTTGAAAACTGAATGAAGATCGGTTCGGTTGCGCGACTTTCATCGCAAAATCTCACAACTCACAAAAATAGCAAAGAAATAAAAAAAAATAATAAAAAAAAAGGACAGCAATCCGATCGTGGACGTTAGTTTGGTTCAATTCAGAGGCAAGTGAATTTGAATCGAATGCGGGAATAAATATCCCCAATGGAACGGAGCTGCACTCAAACAAAAAAAAAAACAAAACGATCTAAATCAAAACCACAAAAAAAAACTGCAAACCCAATGTAAACATTGGAGATGCCGGCAGGAGGACATGCTGCACTTTTTCAAAGCCACCGTAGACCGGCAAACTGATAAAGTTTCCGTGGTGAACACCGCGACTCAACCGAAACAGCGTGGTGAAGTTTTACAACAAGAATTTAAAAAACACATTTTCATACTTTTAGGCTCATATTTTAAATGTGATTCCGCGCCTTCAAGTCGATTTCTTTTCAAAGAATGACGCAACGGCGAAGCGTGATTTTGAATTTCATTGTTGAACTTTAGAGCTACTCACAGTGATTCAAATTAAGAATAAAAATTGATTTATTTTATCTTTTATCTTTTTACAAAACTCCCAAATGCCTTCAGTTTTCAGCGCATTTTGTCCCCCGAACAACGGTCGAATTTGAGTGTTCTTATTGATATAGTATGAAATAATGTAAATGAATTGTTCGGCCCTATCATCGTATCCGTTCGGAGAGGTTGTCTCCGATTTCACCGAAATCTCCGAAACCAACAAGGTCGATAAAGACCTGACCGAGACATTTGATGTCAAAAAAAGTGTTCAGACAAGGCGACGCGCTGTCATGCGACTTTTTCAACATCATTCATGATCAAGAATTGTTCAAAAGTCGCACGCCAATACCAGAGGATCAATCTTTCAGAAGTCCGTCCAACTACTCGCATATGCTGACGATATTGATATTATTGGAAGAATGCAGCGTGATGTCAATGGCACTTTTGTGAGTATAGCGATGGGTTTGACGGTAAATGAGGGCAAGACAAAGTATATGCTGTCAACGAGAAAGGACTCCCAACACCGATGTCTCGGACAGAACGTCACAGTAGACAGCTTAAGCTTTGAGGAAGCCGAAGTCTTTGTCTACCTAGGCACCGCTATCAACTCAGACAATGACATCAGCGCTGAAATCAAACGAAGACTAACTCTTGCCAATCGCTGTTTCTTTGGGCCAAGAAAGCAATCGATAAACAAAGCCCTCTCTGGAATGACCAAAATAACCCTCAATAAGACCTTAATCGTCCCAGTCCTGCTATACGGCACGGAGGCATGGACTTTGTCACAAGCGGACGAAGTTGCTCTTGGCTGCTTTAAGGGGAAAATACTTCGGGTTATCTTCGGTCCTGTCTGCATAGACGGTGAGTGGAGGAGAAGATACAATCACGAACTATACGAGCTGTTCAGCGACATCAAACTAGCCAGAAGTGTTAAGATCCAACGATTGAGATGGCTAGGTCATGAAGAACGGATGGAAACCAATGCTCCGGCCCGAAAAGTCTTCGAATCCACCACCTTGACTCAGTTGGTGCACGCAAGTGGAAACGAACCTCAACCAACTATACGTGCGAAATTGCTGCCTGGAGACGCTTGTTGGTTGAGGCCCAGATCCACCAAGGACTGTAGCACCACCATAAGTAAGTAACTAAGTATATACATGCACATGTACAAAAACAAATCAATCTCAATACGAGCGGCTGGCGGTTAATGAAGACAAAACCAGATATTGCCCGAAATTTCACCAGTCGACCGCCTGAAACATTATGGAAAAGTTAATTTTTAAGTTTTTGATTCTAATAATTGGACTTACGCTGCCTCTGAGAGATTAAAAATGTTGAATTTGTTTCTCAATAAATCTCTGTTTTGTTTGCTTTCAGTTCTCCGCTCATACCTCTCGGCTGCCAAGAATTATCAGCATGCATCGGTACGCGTCTATATTTCTCTTACGGATCGGATACCTTAAACGAAATATATGATCCGATCGGAGCTTTTCTCCAACCGCTTTTCTGACTTAGACTCGGAAGACGAAGAATCGAGAAGTGGTTCAGAAATCGAATAAAATTTCGAATCGTTTGAAAATACCAAGGAAACACCACAGTTCAATTTCAATGGAGTGCAGATAAACTTGAATGAAAAATGTACTCCCCTTGCACCTCATATAGGTGCAAAAACTGTCCTTACAATGTTGGTCTTTGTCTTGGTAAATGCTTCGAAGACTACCACATTTCTTGAATACATAAGATTTCTCAAGTTACAAGACAAAGTGTTGTAAATATACCTGTTTATTAATTTATCTCTAAATCAAGCGTTTTTTTTTTGTAAGAATTTCACAACTTCCTTATTTGTAGCTGTATAGTATATGCCGTCTTGTCAATTTGCTTAAGCTTTTTTTGCCGTTATCCCGCCCTGTTCAATTGACAGTCTGGCATTCTATATCGATTTTGATTATGTTGGTCCAATCCTGGATCAAATATCTCTTAAAATGTCAGTGATATGCGTGAGTCGTTGCAGCGTTTCCCACCGAAAATCATGTGACCACGAACGTGTTTAAGAAGGGTGGGTGATGATAGGAAACGAAATAATGAATTGTCTCGTCTTCACCTTCATAAGCGAAGCTTCTCCATGTATACACTGGTTCAATAAAGAACTCTCTTACGATTTCGTATCGTTCAAGTGGTTAAAAAAATCATTATAAAAAAAAAAATATTTTTTACAGCTATGTTTAATAAAACACAAAATCGAAATCGCTTGTATTTTTATAAAAAAAAATTAAAAGCGTGAAAAATAAACAAAATCAGTGGCAATGCAAAGTCTTTCAATGATTTTCCATCCAACGATTCTCTATAAAAAAAAAACATTTATCGTTATATTTATTGTATAATAATATAAACATTTTTTTTTGTCCTTAAATATTATTGCATAATTTACAGAGATATCGTGGATTCACCTTACAGCTGAACAATTTAAATAGTTTTAAAGAAAAATGTATGGAAATAGTGAAACAAAATTGTGAAGGAAAGCTGCAAGTAATCCCTTCATTATTTTCAAACAAAAAAATTAATAAATAAATAAATATAGTGAGAATATGTATATATTTATACATGAATATATGAATTAATCAAGAGCACAAGAATAAACATTTTGTATGCTAAATTTATATCGTTCAATAATCGTTCAGGCTGACAATTACTCGATGCAGGATTACTTTACAAAATTATATTCAATCGGAAATAAGGAGTAATCAATCAAAGAAGTAGATAAATAAATAAAAAAATAGTTAAATAAATAAATAAATAAATTGAATAGATATGTAAATAATAAACGTATATAATAAATAACGTAAATTAAATAAATTAATATTTGAATAAATAAGTTGATTAAATACTAATTCACACGTAAGAATGGAATAATAGTCTATTAGGGAAAAAGATAAATATCACAAGTCACAAAGTGTGTATATATCACATAGAAGTAAGTTTAGGCTGTAACCAATTCTGCAATTAAGTGATTGTCAAAAGTTGAGCATGCACTTAAATAGTTTTCTGATAGTTTTAATACTCTCACGGAGACTTTCTCAATATCTGCGATCACATGTAATTTGTTCGTTGAAAAGAACCAAGGAAGATTTAACATCATTTTAAAGATCTTGATCTACGAATATGTGATTTTGCAAACAGGTGATCCGTAAAACATAATAGCCTGAAAAATCGCCTTAAATATCATTATCTTATTCTCGTTTTACATTTTTGATTTTCGGTTAATGAAAGTCTAAAGAGTGTGCTTGATTATATTTATTTTGTTTATTTTTTGGCTTTTATGCAAAGTGAAGGTGAGCGTTTTGTCTCGATGAACACCAAAACATTTCTCGTTTGACTTCCACTCAGTCTGAATTCCTCCAATAACTAAACAATTACGTGGCTTAAAACAGGCTTTTCTTTTTCTAGTGAAAAAGATAATTTGAGTCTTAGTCGCATTGATTTTGATTATCCAGTCTTAAAAATACTGAAATGAAATAAACATATTAGGTGTACGAAGGGCCGAAAGAGTCACTGCACTACAGCAGAGAGAGAGCTTTGGTTTTGTCGTACAGAAAAAAAGGAAAATCTCTTCGTGAAATAGCGAAATGCATAGGACGGTCACTTCATTTCGTTCAAAATGTATTCAAAGACTCACCAAGAGAAGAAACTCGAGGTAGACAGAAAAAAACGACTCCGGCGGATGATGGCCGAATAATAATATTGTCAAAAAGTAACCCTTTAAAGTCATCGAAGGCGATTTCCGCAGAAATTGGCAATATTATTAGTGCTCCAACAGTTCGTCGTCGCTTACAAAAAGGCAAACTTCCAGGACGAATAGCTAGAAAAGTTCCTCTAATGAGAAAAAAAAATGTGAGCATGAGGTTACAGTTTGCCATGGCACATGCAGACTGGACTGACGATATCGGTGTAAAAAAAAATGGCGAAATATTTAATTTATTTGGAAATGATTGTGAAAGGAATGTGAGGCGTCCCCAAGGCAAGGAGTTCCATGATCGTTATACGAAAAAAACTGTGAAACACGGGAGCGGTAGTATAATGGTTTGGGGATGTTTCTCTTGGAATGGTGTCGGTTCAATATTCCAAACCTCAAATTAAATGACGGCTGCCGAGTATAAGGACATTTTGGAAATGATAATGTTACCATACTCCGAGAACAACATGCCGCTGCATTGGGTCTTTCAGCAGGATAACGACCCCAAGCATACTTCCAGGCTTGTAAAGAAATGGTTTGTTGACAATAAAGTCGACCTGCTGGCTTTGCCAAGTAAATCCCCAGACTTTAATCCTATTGAAAACTTGTGGGCGCATCTCAAACTGAAATTGGCTAAGCAAACATTTACCAATGAGGAAAAATTATGGCAAAATGTACAGAAGACTTGGTGTGAAATACCAATAGAGACATGTAGAGCTTTAGTAAGCAGTATGCCGAAAAGGATGGAGAAAGTTGTAGGGCAAAAGAGTAACTTCACTGGATACTAGTGTAAGTAGTTTTGTAACTAAAAGAAATTAACATTTGAGACCTTAATTTTGGATATTTTCAGAAAACAATACAAATGTATCTATTTTTTTGATCAGGGGTGTATCTTTGGATGATATTTTAAGCAGATTGAAGATCGGTTTTAGTTTGGAAACCAAACTTATCTGTAGAGAAAATACTGTACCATCTGCAAAGATTGCAGATTGGCAGTTGATCAGCCGAGGAAAGTCGAACCTGTATATATTATATAGAAATGGACTAAAAACGCAACCTTGAGGTAAACCAAAAGCGAATTTCTTACTCTCAGAATTCCAACCGTTTATGCGAACCTTGAATGACCTTTCTGTTAGAAAGGAACGAATAATACTTTATTAGTTGGGAGAGTTTAAGACTTTCATAGCTTCACGAATGATCTGGTGCATGATCCTCGGAAAAACATCGCCGCCATATAACGACAGCGATTCCTGTCTAGGATTCCTTTCGAATAAAACCAATCTGATGGTTTTTTATTTATTGCTATCCTTTCACTTCCTCTTGATCATTTCAGCTGAAATCGCTGGTGAAAAATAAACTCCAGAATTTTGTACATGAGAGTAGGTTCAACTTGGGCTCATTGAAATGTTTAATTGAAAGATCTCCAAATTGTTGGAGCCAAGGACACTCTACTCAAAAAAAGCTTACAAACCTGCCCGAAATCAGACTTTAAAAATCCAAAATTTAGCGGACGGCTATTTTAGATTCAAGAAAAATCTAGCACGAATTAGTATGATTTCTGTACAACCCATCCCATTCCTATAATCTACTCCACTCCATTTCAATTCAATTGAAAACACAAACAAATGTTTACAAACATTCCCAACACACCAATTCACTGGCCTCCAGTAAAACCCACTCCTATTTGAATTCAACAAAACTGTCGAATTATCCTTTAAAAGTTCAGTGCCCCTTAAACCTTTTATCATTTCCGTGTGTACCTACCCCAATTAAACAGCACACAACACCTAGACACTCTCACTCTGCTTCCTTTGGAACTTTCTGCGGATAAGTTTCGCACTCGAAACAAATGGCAAATGTCTATCGGAATCACTTCACTTACAGCTTCGCGGTCCTTTTCCTTTGAATATCCCCAAAAAGGACTTAAAACTGTTTGATTTTTGGCCTAAATTCACGCACAGATTTTGAAAAATCACTTCAAAAAAACACTCGCGGATTTAAAACACTGCAGCAACACACGGAATGTTGCGACAGACAGCGACGACAACAACAACCCCCGAAACGTGTTCCTTGCTCGTCGGCCAATGCGCAATTGCGTTCTTCTCGGGAAAGCTCATCGATTTGGCATCGCATAGCTGCCTAGGCATCTCCTGAATACGACTAGCCTAGTTTGCCCAGCCGAGTCGAGTAGAAGTTTCCGTTCGACAACCTCACGCCTGATGGTGGTTGGCGAAGCACCACGACAAGTGTGATACTATTCCGTGGGCTCAGGTGAGGTCATGTCCTTTTGACATTTAATTAATTGGCCATCGATGGAACCATCTAATATCACACTTGACCACGCCATCGACACCCCACCGCACCTCGAAGAGCCATCTTTAGTCAATCGAAAGTGAAAGTGTGGAGGGGTGAAGGAAGAGAGCTTTCCTAGGGTGAATGGGTTTGGTCAGATACGGCCGGCGTGGCGAGTGTTATTGCTTTCTGGGTTAATGGGATTTGGGTGGCAGGGAAGTGTATTGAACCAGATTTGCGCAAACACTCGGTTCTCTGTTCCGGGTTGAGGAAGAACCCATGACGAGGTGAGTTTCTCCGCATGATGTTTGGATTTGCGTGTTTTGTTCACAGGAAGAGAAGAGCAGAGACATGTGGAAAGGATGTGTTAGCGCCTCAAGTGGGTGTGCTGTTTGGTGAACTATGATTTCCTTTGATTCAAAGGTTTACTTTGCGTGGTTTAGACGTCTCACTGTGAATGAGGAATTCAAATAGATAAGGTTTTCTGTTTTAAGGACCAGTCTTAATATAAAAGAGAAGGAAGGAGATGAGAATTAAGGAGGAATTTCAGTCGATGTTCCTTTTCGTTAAGCCTGAGGTTTCAATCTGAAAAAAGATCATAAACCTAGTAATTTCCTGCATCCATACTGGTCATCCTTTTGATTCGTTAAGTTTCTCGATCCTGAACCTTTTGTCACTGACAGTCAAATGCTAGCGTCTGACCACTGGAACATTGGAAAAGTCCTTAAACGGTTTTCGTAGGATCTCTTTTTTGAATGTAATAATTTAAACAGATTTAGTCAGGGGGGTTCACGAACAAGCCGTTCTTCACAATTGAAGGTGGATCTTAGATATTTGAACTATTCACACTTGGGCAGAACTTTTCGATTCGTGCGAATGGGTCGAAGTCGCTCGGAAATGGGTAGCACAGGTACTCGGTCTTTTTGACTGTTTGTGGATCTATTCCTTTCTGAATAATCAACCCACAATTCAAGTGCTAATTGCACTGACAAGTGTAAGTTCTTCACTTCTGATGACTCAATCGTCAATAAATAATGTTTTAGGAACTTCGGAACTTGTCACCTTTATTAAGGGCTTAGAAGGTAGCCCTTAAACAAAACTACCTAGTCTTGTCTTTTCATGTGATAAGTTTACCTAAGTTGGTTTGGGGTCATAAATATTTTGTTAAACGATTCAAAGAGTCTTCTCGACTACACTTTTCGGTAGCTTGAATAGCAGCATCGTACGGAAACGTAGCTTTAATGATACCTTCTTCTTCTAAGCACACATCCTTGTGAAGATCTAGATCTCTATCTAACAATATTTTCAAGGCAGGATTTATCTTTTCCGTCTTCATCTTTAAGACTCATAGATTCTTCGAAATTTCTACAGGCTTTGAAAAGTTCAGCAGCTAAGTTGTCCTTTGTGGCTTCATTAGACTTAAGCATAAATACTGCTATCTTAACTTCGTATAGGTCGGAAAGACGGTATTGTTGCCCTGCGTTCAGACTTCCTGCCAGCGGATATGGATTCGTCATCGCTGCAATATTTTTCGCAGTAGACTTTTCGAAACTCATTCTTCGATAGCGCGCTTCTCATGCTCTTTCACAGACACTGCGACCATTGGCACGGCTTGAGAATGTCTGTGCATGAGATAAAACCGTTTGTGAGCTCGTTTTATGAAGTTGAACCCTGGTTGTAAGTCTTGCAAAAGCATTAAGGAGAAAGTACGTGCTCCTTCTAATCGAGCTTCACGTTGAAGTGAAATGGAAGTTGTGCAATCAGATAGTAACCAACATTTTTTGTCTGTAGCCAAACGTGAAGATAAGAGTTGCGAAAATCGATTCCATTACAAAAACTTAAACATTGGCAGTTGAATTTGTATCCAATTTTGGCAGTTGTTTTTCAACTTCACCAATAAAGTGTTATAACTCGTTAGGATCGAACAGGCAGAATTAAGAAATAATGTGTAGATAAGGCTCAAGTTACATTCATATTTTAAAAGTTTGAGTACCAGTTGCATGGTGACATGAACTTAATTTCGAGCATGATCAAAAGCTCGGCCGGAAATCAAAACTGGAACTGGATTGTTTTTTAAATTATAATTTGTCTGATTCGGTTGAACTCTGCAAATCCTTTGCAAACTTCCTATGAAACCTTTTTATAAAAACTTGTGCTGAGCTAGCACTGAAATATCATTTAAAAATTATAACTATTACTACTGCTATTCTAGTAAATAAAAAGTTTTGAAATGAGGGAAATTTAGGACCGGGCTTTGCATTTTTTTGTTTACAGAATTTAAATTGTTGTGAAAGACAGCTTATGTCAACTCCTTGTCCAATGTATTTTCGAAATTAGTTCTATGACTTTGTACGATGCACTTTCTTCAAATTTGTAAGATTGCTTCTCTAAAATTGCTCGGCAAGCAAGTTTATCTTTATGTCCCTTTAGAAAGGTTTCGAAAGTACCATGTTTAAGTCGAGCGATTTCCACCACCTCTTCCTTCCAAGCTGAGAACTGTTTAGCATAGGAATCGCTTTCTTTTTTGGAGATTTTGGTAGCTATTTCCACGCTGATTTCGAGAGATTGTTTATCTCTAGACATTGGCTTACGAAAAAAAAACCACAACAGTAGTATACAAACTAAATCTCCTTGCAACGCTTTTTAATATCCGAGTAAGTCAATTTTATCTCAGTTTTTTAACATTGTCATTTAACTTTCTAATGACACTTTTTTTAAAGAAATCAATTGTCTCATCTAAGTTTTCCAAGCACTTCCGTGGAAACGTGGATCAGGAAATAGAGAAAAGGGCCACATCAAAATTTGAAATTGACTCAACTACACACTATTTTAGAATTTTATTTAGTCTTTAAATTTCATAACTAACTTAATTTAGTCAATTGGCTTATTGATGAAACTTTTGGAATAAAGAACGGCAGTGCAAAATTTATTCATATTTTTTTATCTGATAAGCCAGTTGAAAAATATAAATTTAATTGAATTTGACCTTTTTTCATTAGAAAACTAAATTGATTTTACTTAAAGAATCAACCTGATAAGCTTTACATATGGAATAAACACACGCTTGAACCGGAATCACAATTTACTTGCACTGTACTTAGATATAAAGAAGGCTTTTAACAAACAACGCAATATAAACATTATTTTAATATTCATCTTTCACATAAGTTCTTTTAAACTTTTTGTGAGCACGATTTTTTTTTTATGTTACTGTCGAACCAGGGTGTAGTGCGATCGAATGATTCATAATGAGTCATTGAACTGAACAGCATTTGAAAACTACGGACACATGATACCAGACTTTTCCTTAACATAGTTCCGAGCTAATTCCATCTTATCAGCCACGCACGTGGTTTCAGCAATGTGCTGTGGCTCCAGACATCACCTGAACCTTCATGAATATGCTCCGTGGAACTTTTCTCACGATAGCTGATAAGCCTCTTCAGCCCCCATGAAGTTTTTCTATGAAACACTACTTTTCAGAATTTTATTGTTAGTTTTATTCCGATAGCCTGAAAAGTGACCACGTGCTGGTTGCATAACATTTTGACGGTTTTTATCCCCTTACTCACGATTAACTTCACCAATATGCTTCTTAAGTGATTGAATCATCTCCGGATTGTTCGTTTATTTCATTTCTATTATTATGCAAGCAAAATGGTCAAATAAATCCGCCACTCAGAACATCAAACCAAATACATAGTCCCTAGTAAAGGATGCATTGGTTTCTCTAGAGCATCTTTCTTGTTTACGTAGCGAGATGAAAATGTGTTACACCTGTAATGGTGTTTTTTTTTTGGGACGATTTGGTCATCCATTTGGAGCAATTTCAAAGCACAAACAGAGAAGATTTCATGAAGCGGGCTTTTCTTCAATTCTTAAACCAACCTTGTAAAGAAAAACCTAATCGCAGATCTTAAAAAAAACTCTCATCGAGCTAGTCAGACAGACTGAGTTTCTCGGATTAAGGCTCACACTTACGACAACAGCTGAGAAATTCTCTGTTGAACGCACACGACAAATGCGGGAATATCTCGGTCAGCAAACCCGTTTGAAGACCTTTCTTCATTAACTTGAGAACACCAGTTCCATTTTGGTAAATAATTTCAACTCATATTTCTTTTCAAAAGTTTCAAAAATATTCCAAAGTTTCTCTAACGTTAATCGATTAGTTTCTTGCCGCGAAAATATTTTACTGATCTTCTGTTAATTCTTTCAGCCAACAGAGGTGGATGTATCGCATCCCTGTAAAAATACTAATTCTTGGCGTACCCGACATTAAGAAGCCATGGAATAGCTTCCTCATTTGCGGGCTATATTTCTTGCACAAGTCATGGTGGTGCGATGATTGCCCACTCTTTTTCTTTATTTTTTTTAATTTCTTGTTTATATCAAAATTTTTTTTTGGCAAAGAAACAAGATAAACGCTTAAACAATATTTTTACATAATTGTAAACGGCTGAACTGATGTTGGCTCTCATTACTGAAATTAGGATATTATTTAATTTGCAATGGCAAATTATAAATTGTATAAATGAATAAATAGAGAAGAAAAGGTTGAGACAGAAAAACTCCTACAGCCTAAGACAGTAAAACAAATCAGAAAATAAAAACAAAAAACAAAAAAAAATAACTAAACTTAACTTATACTAAGTGACAGCTTCTCCCCAATCTAGCCACCAATATTTTTTTTGGTTTGACCTCCCGTCATTATTAATTTCCCTAACGCACCTGTAAGTATGGAGTATCTCCAGCTTATGGTAGCATCCCCTGAATATGTAGGCATATAGAGGACTCTTTTGTCTGTAGCCCTTCTAGCAGCATGATATATAATAGGAACGTTACAAGAATCAGATAAGTAGCCAGGGTAAGGATAAAACAAACCCGATTTGAGTTCCTTCTCAGTAACATTTGCTGGCCGCGTGAAATGATTCCTCGCAAGATCCAGGATAACATTGTCATTTTTGGACACACCGGAAGCATCCAATAGTCTTTTGTTAGAGACGAATGTCGAAAGTCGGAGTGAGCGCTCCTATATAATCCGGTGTAGGCATTTTCGCTCGAAAATTCTGTATTGTTCCATATAAGACGGTCAAATGTTCCACCATACTGGACTCGCATATGTCAACATTGGACGCACAAAGGCTTGGTAGCAAATGACCTTCACATCGGATCTTAGATAATTGGAGTAGAAATGCCTTTTGAGCGACATAAATGCCACCATAGCTTTTACTATATTAACTGGGTTTCTATGTGTTCGTTGTAGTACAAAAATTTGTCCAAATGAACACCCAAATATCTTACTACACCCTTCGATTCGACGTGCAGTCCATTTGAAGTCTTACTCACCATATTTTCCAATTGCGTCGCAAGTCTGAATTTCTCTGGGATGTGGAACAATATGGTTTCACATTTGGAATTGTTTATCTTCAGTTTCCAGTCTTGGCAGAATGATTGTAGAATATCGAACTTAAGTTGAAGTTCGTTTTGTATTTCTCTAATTTTTGAGCCATGGGCATACAAGATGATATCATCAGCGAAAGCTATTGAGCTATCCAAATCCCATGCAGGGATGCAAAAGCGCATCCCCACCGACTACTTGGCTTAAAAATTACTTAATTATATTTTTTACTGCTCCGGCTTAACGAGAAAAATAAATTAACATTGTCCGAACAATGTCCATTAATTAAGTAAGATGCAAAAAATGTCCCTTTTCACAGCGCTTCAATCCATTTTTTCACTGACACCTCGCTGACTTAATCACTGTCAATCTGGGTCAGATCAATCCAAGGACTCATCTCATCTAAAAACCATCACCAAGCACCCAATTACTGTCACATTACAGGAGCTGTATAAAATACGCAAATTAACATTAAAACACTGCGTGACAAAAGCTTTAGCCTGCCTTAATCAACCCATACGTATTGCCACAGGAATCTTTGAATGTCCACTATGAATTCAGTCGGAGATTCCTGAAATGCGTACTTTAAACAATTATGAAGCCATTGCTTCTTACGAATTCAAGGCTATCCGGTAGATATGCTTAAAGGATTCGTTTTTTTGGGCGTTACATTGGAAAAGTAGATGGCAAATTGTGACATCTTCATCCTTGTCAGCGAAGCTATTGCAGATATAGTGGTGCTTGATTTGCGTGGCGAAAATTGCGGTGACTATGCGTATTGCGACTTCAGACCAAAAGACACAGACGCTTTTGTGTCTTGGCCTCGTTTTTCACAATGATTAAGCTTACCATGTGACCTTGTTGTGTCAAGGAACAACAAATTTTGAAATCATTTAAGCCAATGCAAAGAAACGTGTCTTCACATTATGCACATTACGCCAGAGTCCTTGATCTTTTTATGCGGAGGGTAAATTTATTAACTTCCCATTTGGAATTTCTTGTTTTCTAAATACATTTCATCGGCATAGACTTTCGCACATAACAAGAGCTCTTCTGATTTTGCTTGGCCCATTTTGGTGCCAACTTCTGCCAGAAATCCAAATACGTTTCTAGCCCTCAAAAGCAATTGGTTCGTGAAAATAACAAAAAACTTTGATCATATATTGAAAAATTGGTTTGACAGAGTGGCCTATTGCTAGACCAGTCGGGAATTAAAAAAAATAATATTCAAAAGAGTTAAGCTATGTTAGACTTATAACCGCGATTGCATCTTTTTCTTCCATTTCGATGCCAATCGTCTGAACATAGCTTTAGTATCCAACTAATGTTACATATAAATGGAAAAGTTAGAATGTTTGTAAGTAAAGATGTTTGTGGCTCAATCACACCACATTAACTGAACCGATTCTGACCAGAATTTAGAATCAAACAGATCGGTTAACCATCAATTTTATTCATAATTTTTTGGACGAAAAAACTAAAAATATTGTTCACCAATGAATTATTTTAAGAAAAATGAGTTTCGATTTATTTCATTTCAATTAATTGATAATAGGACTAAAAAAGTTATGTTTATATTTACACAAAAAAGAATCGACGACTGATTGACGGATAATGCACAGTCTAAGCCAGTTTATTTTTCATAAATATTTTTATTCTTTAAATGTGCTAGAATTTTCGAAAAATATTTTCAGCATTTTTCTTAATATTTTTAAAAAGAATCGAAAAATTGTCCATCCTTAATTTTTAAACATTTGCCTTCGGGAGTGATAACGGGTGAGATTTTCTAAACAGTGATTTAGTTTTCAATGCCTCTAGTTGCCACTGACTTCACTTTAAGATCATAAAAACGGCCTTTCACACAAGACTATAAATTAAGCTGCCTTTCCTGCATCATGGCATACAAGGGCAAAGACTTTCTGGATCATAAAAATAAATACTACTTGAATCTATTGTTAGGTCCAAGGTTCGAAATCTAAAGTAAGTCCTGGACTTTTATCTTATTTCTAAACCCAATTCCGTTGGGATCACATTAACGGCGCTATCACAAAAATGGTCAATTGGCTAGCTTTTTGTCTACTCTTCAACAGGATTTGAATTCTCATAACGCGTATAGCACAGAGCGAGCGGAAGAATTAGGCGAAGAAGCAAAGATTATGTAGTGGTTTGAGACGTATCCTTGGATGGAGCCCGAAACGGGACGGAGGATTTTGAGACCTATTATCTTTCGCCTTATTCGCAGTATTTTATTCTACATCAATTATTGATATATAGTATGTTCTGCTAAAGTTTGAAATATTCCTTCACAGCAGAACCATCTACACACAATCTACACAAACTACTATTTTGGCAAAACGAACTTGGAGCTGAGCCGATACAACAACCACTGCAACAACACCACCGATTAGTCATTCATTGCCATTCATTTTTGTCCAATGGCAAATGATAACTGGACCAGATTCGAAAAACTAGACCAGTCTAGGAATCGAACTTGAGACCAATCAATTAAAAGGCAGTCACTCTATCAATTTCGCCAGCGGCTGCTTCATGCTGGTGGTAATAGTGTGATGAAGCAATTTCCAACTAATTTTGGAATGAAATACCGCGAATTAGGAGAATGCAAATAAGTCGATCTTAGATTTTCCGTCAAAGTTCTTTTAGAAGCAATTGAAATTATTGAGTTTTTTACTTCCAGACGTGATGAAACCCTCTTCACAGTGTGTATTGTACTTCAGACCCTTGCAGTCTAGGTCAATACATTTAGGGTTTTGCCACCCCATTTGCTAAAAAACATCTTAAAGCCAACAACAAGTATATAAAGTCTAAACCTGTTTTATTAACCGACATTTTGGCTCAAACTTTTGGCTTGCAGTGTAACATACCTCAATGTTTCACGAATTCCTGTTGAAATCCTTTTTAAAATCACATTCATCCGCATTTATATTAAAATTTTTTATTGTAAAAAAATAAATTCATGATTCAAGAACACAACAACGCAGTCAGCCCATCGGACAGATTCCATCCTTGAACACCTTTCCGCACACTGCGTCCACCTCACTCCAAAGAATCGAACCGAATCTACGCGCCGTAAAGTCCACAATCAATGGATCTGCCCTGCATCCTTTGCACTTTTCACGATAATGAAACAAAAGGCCGTCTTTGTAGTGAACTTGTGTCTCATAACTACCCGTTGTCGAGCGCCATACCCTGTGATTGCCCATCTCAATGGTCGTCCTGCCATTCACAATGCACTTGCTCCTGTCGTGCGGTGGCAACGACAATGCCGTTCTCTGCACCTTCACTTGTGTGTACAGAAATCGATTTCGCACCCCAATCGGCGTACTCTGTGTATCGTTGGGGCCCTTCTTGTAAAAGAACACATTCCTGAACACAAACGCGCTCGTCCTGCCGTCCTCCGCCAGCCGAAGGTAATCCAACAGCGTGTTGTATTTCAATGGCACAAGGATCTCATCCAAGTCGACAACCGCCGCATACTGGTAACCATCGACGAATGTCGCCCGATAAATGCAATCGTTGAATTCGGCCAGAATTCCACCGTAGCGCACCTCCCTTTCAAATTTATACCCATGGAAATTCCATTCATTCACGCGGATCAACTTGGAGCGCTGATAGTACCCTAGGACGGCATCGATTTCGGGACTCACATCGAGCCGATAGAAGTAGAACTTATCGGCGCCCAGCAATCGATAGATCTCGACGAATTCGACAAGACGCAGCACCTGGTCGTAGTGGAGCTGCAACGGTCCAATGCAGACGGCCAGAGTTTTGGTGGGCGCCGCCAGGACATTTTCCTTCGAATAACTAAACTTAAGAGCCTTGAAGTGTGATCAAAGAAATGCAAGAGGCTTACCTGATTGGCACATATGTTGGCACCTCGTGACTAAGGGGATTCGCTGTGTAGATAAGCGCCACTGATTCGGGCAGGTGGACAATGGCACCGCCACGCCGCATTCGGAGGGGACACATGATTGTGTATGCGGAGAATGCCATCTTGAAGTGTTCGTTTATTGGAAGGGCTTCGTACGCCCTTACCTGCTCAATAAAGTTGTCTTCGTATCTGCGAATAGGAGAGACAGAAAATAAAGGATAAGAAAATACTCGTGCTCGTATCTAACGCTGTGAACCACACCCTGTGGCAGTAAATCTCTTTTTAGGTTAAGGGTGGTGGTGGTGGGTGGGGTTGGTATTGTTTGGCGGTCTACCTCGCGGGGTTGTAAAATTCCTATCGAACTGATTTATTGACACCGTAGGTGGCAGGCCAATGGGATATCTATTTTCATGGGACACGAAATGCATGTCACGAAAGAATTCCTGGCGCTGCGGTGGCTCGGTAACAAATTTAAAAGTTCAGGCATTAAAGGGAAAAGTTACACCACGACGTTGGGGCTCTAAAGCGGATCGGATCGGAAGGTAAAGGTATACTCGTAGTTGGGAATTGATTCTTCTGTAACGGACGAGGGCAGAATAATGGGAAATAGTTAGGAAAAGTAATCGTCTTACTAGAGTTAAGGAGGAGTGCCCCAGAGCTTTGAAGGATATTAAATACTTTGGTTAGAGGTCGGTCGAGGAAAAGGAACACTCTTAAGCTACTAGCAAAAGTTTGTTTGGGGGGTTTTCTTTTGTTGTTTACTCTGAAGTGTTCCGGTGATGTCTGTTCGATTCAGTGTCACGTGAGAGTGGCTCCATCCGAGTGAACTGAAATTGAATATGTTAGTGATTTATGGACTTGTATCGTGCTATGATTTTATGAAATGGTTCTTAAAGAGGAAAGGAACGAAATGATGTATTAAACGTGAGACATGAGACAGCTTCGATATTTGCGAAGAGCTTTCTAAAGAGAGAAAGTCGCTCCTTGGATCATAAAGTTTCCGTAATTACGTTAATATTCCAGGGAATGAAATTAAGTTTCGTTATTATAAGACGGCCCAAAACGTATCAACCTTTTGGAAGATGCTATAGGTTTCTCCAAATGGTGGTATCGGTCGTTGTGACTTTTGCGAATTAACAAGATGCAGAATTGGCGCTGAAAAGCCATGAAAAACTACAAATCTTAAAATATTTACAAGCCTTGCTAGCCGTCCTGCACCTTCTGGTCAAATAAAGCAGAGAGCGGAACAATGCGTAACAGGAAAGTCACCAAAAGGCCACCAAAGTGCTCCTTCGAACGAAATTATGTCACGAATAAGCCATCAACGTCAACGAGATGACGTGTCATGCAATATGCAGCATATTTTAGTAAAACAATTCACAGTCCTTCAACAAGTGCCCACAGACCAAAAATCAGGTCTAAATTTCTCTAAAGCTCTCATGAACCTCAAGTGAACAGTGTGCGATAGTTGGTATGGAATGCCACAAGGTTGAGACATTATGCCCTTATTGTTGCTCCTTGTAAACAAAATAATTACCACCCTGAATTATAATGGAATTTAAAGAGTTGCCAATTTGGATAACGTGATGCCACAAGTCAGCGGATACAAGGGTCTAAGCGGCCATCCCGATAAAGATAAAACTTGTTCTCTTGAAAAAGAAATACTTCAAGGAATCCTTCACCGCAGCAAAGAAAGACCATCTTAAAGAATTGTTATTTTGGGTCGACACCTTATTTTAGCAAAGCTTCTTAAAAATTTAGCATCAACTTTGCAAGGAAAAACTTCATCCTTATACCTAGCAGCAAAAACTATCTAAGGACCTGTTGCTGACATATTGATTATCCTTATGAGGTAATCAGACACCCAATGTGGGTGGAAAGCATCAAGGAGGAAATAGAAGTAGGTACTGCCTTCAAAATATTGAGTAGCGAAAATTGAATGAAATTCGTTCGAGAAATGGTCCCGACAACGGAAAGAAAAATTTACTTAGTTCGAGTCTATCCCAAATGAAACAAAAAGTAGCCAAGTCTGAGTTGACTCCCACACGAAGGGTTCTGCGCCTTCTAAAAGTATGCAACACCATATATCTTTGATTTAAGATTTCTCATAGCATCGTCCACAAATATGCACGAGTAAGTCAGCATAGTAACTCCAATAAAAACAAGATTTTTGGCAATTTCATGCAAGCATTTCAATTCATCTACAACGGAGTGAAAATTTGTTCAGAATTTGATGATGAACGTCAAATTGTAATGGTGATAGTGCGAACCTCAATTTCCCCACCCAAACGCGTGTCACAACCGTATACGTGTATTTTTATGTTTTTTTTTTCTTTTAGGCAAATAATAAAACACAAGTGAATCATGTGATTATGGAGTTATAATTGTCAAGAAATTTCTCTAAAGAAAGGATTGGAAAAAATTGAAAAATAAGAAAAAAAATAAACCAACAATTTTGAATATCCTTGTGTGCCTTAAATATGTAATCAATATAAATAACCTCATTCAATGTTTACAATTTTCTTATTGAAATGCTGGGACAATCAAAACTCAAACGTTCATCAAAATCGCACTTCCATAAGATTTATAAATAACTAAACATTATTCATTTCGCATTAACACCACCACATTTTGACAATCGTTCCACAAGTTCCAAAATGTTTTTTTTTTCTTATTGGAATTCGAGCCTTATCATTGTGTTGGATTGAAGAAAACATTGCATACTTTAAAAAGTTGTTGAATAGCTCCAGAAAACTAATTGTCTACTGTTAGGTGTTAAGTTTGGTTGGGATTTTATGAAAAACTTTCATTCTAAGGTGCGTGGAAAAATGTTTATTTTTGTTGCCAAGGCTTTTAATAAATTTAGGACTTGCTGCTTTTTTAGTGAAGAATATTCCAGCAAAGAAGATTTATTAAGAACGAGATTCGTACTTCTGTCTTCGATCCATAAGCAATGAGATGTGCATTGAGCGCTCGTTCGAGCTACATTAAGGTTATTGCTGAATGAACCTGGGATGAATGCAACGAGTTTTTGAAGACATGATTTTTCCAGTACTTCAAAAAAGTATAAATATAAGGCGAGGTTTGACTAAATACCCTTTAATTCAGAGAAGAGACAATCCTCTTGTGAAATCTGTCGTTTTTTCGTTTGGAAAAGGCCCTCCCTCACACGGAATTGTACACAAGTGGTTTGCTGAATTTCACAAAAGACACTGCACACATAATGACGTCACAAGAGAAAAGCTGGTCAGCAAAATTTACGATATTGTCGGTTAAGGTTCATGAGATAGCTGAGATCATATATATTTGGAAGGGTCAACAAAATTGGAATCCGCTCTGAAGGGAGACTGCCCTTAAAATGTAACTCAATTTTATAAAAAAAAAACATGTATTTCATTTCCAGCACCGAAGATTGATGTCTTAACATTGCTTAGAGAAGATCGACTTTAGAAAGCGAGAAACCGTTCTATTCAGAGCTCCTAGGTCTATGGCCCAGGGACTTTTAAAGTGCCAACTTGCGGCCAAAGTAAAGGTTATTTGTCAGATGGTCCCTGTTTTGCTTCAGCCGGCTTTCAGATGTCCCGTGTTCTTTAATTTAGCAGCAAGTTCGACGAAAAGATGGTGAACAGCGAGGCTAACCTTGTCATGGCTGGCACAATTCAGAGAAGGCCCTCGGAAATTTCTATCGTCATCACGTTAACCTTCGCGGTTAAGCCGACTGAGCAAAAATTAACGCATAAAGCGGTACAGAAGCGACTATCAATCGGCACTTTAGTTGGTTAAATGCATATGGTTTGTCTTCAGATTTGAAGAACTTAACTGGACTCATTTCGCAACTTCGGTCACTAGACTTAATTCAAAAGTCCATAGAAACCGTACCTGTCGATCATAACGTCCTTTTTTGGCAGTAATTTATGCAAGCGAGTGCAACTGCTACTGCCGCTTCAACAAAAAATAATAAAATAGGTATAAATAAACAATGAAAATGTTTCATAAAATTGCAACTAAACTTAACATTTAACTGTATACAATAAGTTGTATGAATTAAGTTAACAACTTTTTAAAGTATGCAATTTTTTCTTCGATCCAACAAAGCTCGAATTCCTATGTGAAAAAAAAATTGCAACTTGTGGAAAAATTTTCAAGAAAAAAAAAAAACACGTACACGTACACGTATGTGAGACGCGTTAGGTAATGAAATTGGACTTCGCACTAACACCACTACATTTTTTTGTCAGAATCATAGATTCACACATTTCAGTCTGCACTTAATAATCTTTTTTTCCCAACTTGAAGTTCTTGTTCTTATCGAAATGACAAGGAAATCGATATCTGGCCTTTACCTTGTCTGGCTTACTCGTATATATTTTTGTGTGATGCTACGATAAATGTAAAATCAGAAAAAATATGGTGTTGCATACTTTTAGAAGGCGCGGAACCCTTCGTGTGAGAATCAACTCTCACTTGGCCACTTTTTGTTGATTGTCGTTAAAAAACGATTCGTCGACTGATCTTAATCCACGGAATGAGCCAGCTGCATAAAGGTCATAAATGAAGATGGAAAATATCACCAGGTCACCATTATCTGGATCTATGGTAGAAGACAAGTCGAGCGCAATGAAGAGGCAGAAAGTCTGGCGAGAAAAGCTTGTAAATAGATCACTTTATCTGTTCAAGAACAAAGACATAGAGTATACATTTCTAGAGTCAACTGTTTAATTTCTCTGCTCGATTGATGTTCTGATGGGAAATTCTAACAATGGCCTAAACACTGTCTAGGAAACGTTTCTAGTGACTCTGTAGGAGCTTTAAATATGAAGATGAGCCTGAAATCATCGAACCCCTTTATTGAGTTGCAAAGACTTCACATTAACGGGAACACATGAAGAATTAAGGGCTCTTGCCTTGTTGAGGTTCGGAAAGTACACAAAGTGGGATTAATGATAGTCAGTGTCAACTTTAATTACAAAAATCGTATCGTGTCTTTCTTTCTCCGAGCCTTAGTCTACAAATACTGTAGGCTTCTCCTAAGCTGTATTACAAGCTTAGCTTGCTGAACGTATGTGGACAAAAATTGCTGCTTGAATCAAGACAGGGTCATTGTCTTGAACCTCTTCATTTAAATCTAAACTATTATTATTAGTATAAGTATGAGAAGTTCATAAAGCAGGCCAAAAGGATCTCTACGAAGCATAAATCACTGTCGACATCTTCATTTATGTCAGGTGATACAATTTTGCTTGATGTTTGCTGGTATATGATGCATTTATACACGCTACAATGAACTTCTTTGGACTCTCTTCCTAACCTTACACAACCAACTTTAAGTAAATCTGTCCTTCATAGCTCTTGTCTAACCTATCGAAGCGATGAATCTTAAATCGGAACTCAAACCCCTCCCCGATATTGGTTCAATGGAAAATTTTTAAATAGAGTCCCCGTCCCAATCCTTCATACTTACTTAATGTTGCAACTAATCTGACCCTGCAACTTCAATGGAAGTATAGCAAACATCCGGATCGATCCATAAAAAATGTGATGCTCATCAAAGTCCCTTGGATCTAAAAAAACAAAAACAAAAACAAAAAACAATCTTCCTTAAAGACGAAGTTAAACTTAAACTTAATTGCTTACCAAAAAGCCCCACCCTTGGATCGAAATAGGCCGAGTATATCTGTTGCCGATAGTAGGGATCTCCAATGAACTGCCAAGTGTAATTGAAATTCGACTCGCTACTAGCCGGCTTCAAGAAGGTCAGGGTCCGTTGGATTCTTTCCATTTCTTCCATGTGCTCTTCATTCTGAAATGACAAGGTAAGCCCCCAAAAGAACACATCAATAATCGTTTTGTAGAGTTATGCGGAAACAAACTATTGATTCTTGACTCAGTGCCCAGATAATGAGCTTTACCCATTGACAGAGCTAAAAGAGCACACCCGTTTTCTTGTGCACCCTCGTAAGATTCCAAGTTGTCATATTTGTCAAGTACACGTTATTACAAAACGTTCAAATCAAGTTGGATGGACTATTTGATTTCAGTGCAAACAACGTGTAAGGGTGATTCAGTGAGTAATCTGATCAGAACTTTATTCGCAAAGAGTTCAAAGTTATTTCGGAGAATGCCAATAAAGTGTGTCATAAAAAAGGTTGATAAAATCATCACACTTTCAAGTGATTAGGAATTGTCGAATTTGTCGAAAAATTGATTAGAAAGTAAGATAAGTGTTCTGATATTTGTGAGCTATTTGAGAATGAATATTTGATGGATTGCTTGAACGCCCAAAATCAATCACCCGATTTTATTTTGTCTTGCTTTTAAAACCAAACATTACAACTTCTCAATATTTTTTTGAGATATCTACTTGGAGCTTTGAATTCCGGCTTTTTGTTCTTTTAAGAAGATATCGGTCAATATGGCGACACAATTGTTAATAATCATTTCGGCTCTTTTTACCGCATTTTCTTGTAAATTTTCTTAGAGTGCTTCCACCAGAGACGTTACAGAATTTAATCTTTTGGGAAGGTAAATCTATCGATTTTATTCAGAATGATTTGAAGTCTTTCTGCGCTTCACATTCTTTCGACGTCAGTTATTGATTCATTCAATTTAAACCAATCATTGAATTAACTTGAACGATTGCATTCTTTTTAATAATGCAACTGAATTCACTTGAATTCAGCTAAAGTCCACAGTGAATTCACACTAAATCAGCTGAAGTCACTGAATTCAATAGAGTCAATTTGAATTCTTTTGAACTGTGGGAGAGTAATGTAAGGCAACTATTTATGGGTTGATGACATCTGGAACATAATAGCAGGTAGGCCGATAAGTTCGTAGTTTGACGCATAGATGGCGCTACTGGTTTTAAATTCATATTATTTAAAGTTAGCACCAACCTTCAAAAGAAACTTTTAAATTTATAAAAGTGTCTTTTGAAGGTTAGTTAGACAGCTGTCGCACTATTTTGAGTGAAGCAATTATTGTTAGTTTGAAAAAATGGATAAAAAGGAATTCCCGTGTGCTTATGAATCATAAAATACTGTTGAAGCCAAGGCTTCGCTTGATAAATATTATCAGGATTTTACACCAGGAAAATCAACCGTTGAGAAGTGGTGCCAAGTTTAAACGAGGCGAAATGAGCACCGAGGGCGATGCACGTAGTGGACGCCCCAAGGAGGCTGTTTTCGACGAAAACATTCGGAACCTCTACAAAATAATTTATATCGTGAATGAATATTTGAGTATGCGAAAGCTCTGTTCAAACAATGGACCAAAAACAATAACGAATTGATGATTCTGAGCAGTGTTCAAAGCTGTTCTGTCGTAATTAATCCGAATTTTTGCGTCGATATGTGAGAATGTGGAAGCTCCATTATTTTAAACCGGAGTCCAATCGACAGGCAGGCGAGTGGACTGCACGTGATGAACCGACTCCAAGGCTTGGAAAGACGCAACGGTTAGCTGACAAGGTTATGGCATCAGCATATCGGGATTCGCGTGGTATAATATTCATCGACTACCTTAAAAAGGGACAAACCATCAACAAAAACTATAAAGTAGCATTATTGGAGCGTTTGAACGACGAAATTGTGGAAAGACGGCCCAATTTGACGAAGAAAAAAGTTCTGTTTCATCAAGATAATGCACCGGGTCACAAATCAATGAAAATTGGATTGGGCTTCGAATTGTTTCCGCATCCACCGAAAATGCTTGTTGGAAAGAAATTTAGCACCGAGGAAGAGGTAAACACTGAAACTAAAGCCAAAGACAAATCGTACTATAAAAGTGGCATCAAAAATTAAAACGACCACTAAAATCGTTGTATCGCCCGAAGGCAACTAAATATAAAGGATTTTTTTTAAATTAGTCTACAAACTTTTCAGCCCTCCTCTTTAGTCGAGCAAGTGAATTTTATTCTGTTTCGAAATGATTTCCGCGTTGTGCTACGAATTCAACTTTTGTTGAGTGAATTCAAGTGTTTCGCAAAAGCTGACCCCAAAAATGTATGCACTTCGATCGGTAGGGTTTGATGACCCCCTTAATAACAAATTAAATTGCAATTTTGCAATTGAAGTAAATCCAACGATGCTTTAAATAAATGTTATCAATTTTAATTGAATTCATTGACTTCAATCTATTAAAAGTGAATTCAGTAATGAGTTCAAAGTTAAATTTGAATTCACCACCGACTTCAGCTATTCAGTTGATTTTCGAAAATTAGATTAATTCTATTAAACTAAGAACTAGTTTCAAAAGAATGGTGATTTAAGTCTTTTTAATTCGCAGTCTTTCAATTGCAACAGTCAAAAGCTTGAAATCTTTGACTTAAATTCTGTGAAAGCATTCTCAAAAGAATGCATTCATTCTGGTTTCCAAAATATGTTTCTTGTTCTCGCTGAGACATGACTTCAAAAAACTTCAAAAGAAGATGTCTGAAATGGTCAAATCGAACGAAGGGCGCACAAAGCGACGTGGAAACCAATTCCCAATACTCCAGAAGCGGAAATCTGGTATCTTATTTATCTGCGAAGATGGAAATGTGTCTCGTCCTTTTTAATGAATTTTAACCAATATCGTCCACTACTGGTGACGCAGAAAAAGGTGATTTACTTTCTGCTTTTTTGAACCGGAAATCATGAAACAACGCTGCAAAGACGCACGTGTTATGGCTGCCATATTTTTTCTTAAATAGTGCTCAAGGGTTTGGATGTACCCTTAAAGTGATCCTTTTTTATACAGCACGAGGAGAAGTCAAAGAGCGAGAAAAAGGTACCAGTGCACTTTGGCTTTAAATTGCTGTAGCAAAGGAAAAACCGGCTTATAAAAAATCTCTAAATTTCACAGTTCGCCCGAAAGCAGGCATAAGGGTAAACTGATGAGCATTCGATGATCTACGGGATTCGCGAGTCATTTTACGTGGAAGTGATGTAAACTGGCCACCGAGATCGTGTGATTTGACCCTGTGAGACTTTTTCTTGTGGTGTGTGTTCGCGAAGTCATTGCCTTGCTGCTGATGCAAGAAAGTTGTGATCCTCTAAGGACTTAAGTTTTGAAGGAAGATTTTCTTTGCTGCTTTGTAATCGTAGAAGACACTTGCTTAATTAGAAAGTAAACTCAATTGATAACTTCGCTTATAACCCAGTCGACGAATAGTACTAATCCCAAGAGGCATAAATCAAGCTTAAAGATGCGGATAAACCAAGACGCGAACCGAAATCCGTCATTAGATATAAAGATATGAAGAGTGGATATCATTATTTGATACAACGATAATATTTAAACAATCGTCGAAAGGAGTTTTGCATTTATTCTTTCTTCATTTATTTGTTGGACGGCATTCAAGAACAATGATCACTAAGACCTACGAGTTTCGAGCGAAAGTGATAAGATCACCAGATCTCTAAACTCGCCATCCATGCTCACGATTAGACTTCGGAGGTGGTGTGTACCACATAATTCGGGTCAAGGTAGGCTTTATTTAAATAGGTTTACATAAAGGCCCAATGGTCTGATGAAGATGGTCTTGAAATGTCTGTATAGGGAACTGAAGCATTCGATTAGGTCTATTGATACATCCCAAGTGCACGCCAACCTTCAAGGTTTTTCAGTCATCACATGTTATGTCTATGACTAGTCACAGCCTAATCCAATAAATGCATGAATCTCAGAAGTTGCGTATGTTAAGCATTCGTTTAATTTTCTCCTTTAAACTTGTGTAAGGCATAGGCATGATAGATTGCAGATGCATCTCGTCATACCGCATAAATGCCAGTAGAACAAGGACTGATAAAACCAGTCTTGCTGTAGTTTAACGAAGGGAAGAATGGCGATATTAGACCGTTCAGCTTACCTTTTTGCTGCTTTATATATTCTGGAAGGATTGAGAATTGAGAAGGTTACATTAAAACGCGCAATAGGCTTGAGATAGTCAGTATTTAAATTCGCAATACCAAATTCAGTGCTTAAATGTTTTGGCATCAATAAACCTAAATGCCATTTTTAAAATCGACTCTGTACACTGTAAGCTTTTAGCTGACTGATTCGAAAGGCAGTATTTTCTTAAAGCCCTTGAAGATTCAGAGAGTGCACGAGAAGTTGTTCAAAGAGTTCAAGTTGACCCGAAAGCTTAAGGGATCTTGCAATAGTGTTTCGACCCTGTCTGATACACTTCTAGACTTCTAAGAGCTTCGAAGAACATAGGAAAAAAATTAGAAAAAATTGTGCAAGACGGACTTAAGAAGATCAATTCATACCTGGTTTGCTTCTTATCTAAATGATCGAAGTCAACGGTTCAAAAATCCACTGAGTTCGCTGAAGTATGTAAATTTAGATGTTCCGCAAGGCTCAGTTGTATATCCTTGTTTGTTTTTAATCTTTGTAAAGGTCATTAAGGGCATTATAACAACATTCGCTAACGATACTGCTCTGTTCTTCTCAAATTAAAATTATGTTAGTTTATTTTCGGACGTGAATTTAGATTTAGAAATACTTCGCAGACGGTCTTAGCTTCATAAGCTACATCTAAGTAAAAAAACGAAGTTCATGTAGTTTAAAAACGTGAGCATTTGTTGCGGAGATAGGTTTGTTTCCTTCTATCATCCAGTTGATTAAAAATGCGTTTTAATAATGCTTGCTTGTCCCCATGATGAGAATATGCCTTCATACACACATTTAAATACCTTGGTGCTATAATGGATGCTAAACTAGCTTGGAATGACCAAACTTCATATTTATAGCAGTTTCTATAGGTAAAGGCTTAAATGATACCTTTAATGCCCCTCATCAATTCTGAAATTGTTAATTATTTATCTATTCAAATCGAAGCTTGAATATGGAGGGACATGCTTCGGTGGTAAGTATTTAAACAAGATAGGACCATAAAAAAGCACTCGGAATAATACAATTGCCCATTTCTGTGTGAACAGTAAAAGGAGTTCTACAGGACGTGGATAAAAACTAGAGATAAGAGTATCATAGACCCGCTTCACAATGTCAAAAAACGTCATTTTCGTTTGGCCGAGTATCAAGCTCAACACGCAAGAAACAAGACACGAGCGACGGTACAAAAGCACTCGACACGAAATGTGTTGTTTTTAAGGTTCCGTTCATAGCATTATTTCGGTTCCAGTCTGTCTATCTGCCAGTACACTTTTTCATAGGAACTCGTGAAGGTATCAAGATTGAAAGTATGTCAAATACTTATAACTGCGACCTCTCAAAGCTGTAAAAGCGGAAGAATCAGGCTTCTAAACTGACGCAGTCAAAAGAAACTATTGTTTACGCCGGAAATTTTGACACCCGAAAGGTAGCACAACATAAGTTGTCTTTAAGCCGTAAATTTGTAGGTAACTAC
This sequence comes from Orthonevra nobilis, assembly GCA_963555765.1. Taxonomy (NCBI): domain Eukaryota; kingdom Metazoa; phylum Arthropoda; class Insecta; order Diptera; family Syrphidae; genus Orthonevra; species Orthonevra nobilis. The sequence continues at coordinate 17,993,952 of OY743226.1, read as the reverse complement.
AAATCACTTTTTTATAAATCGCAACTAAATTTTAAGCCAAGAAGTTGGCTAGAGAAAAATGTAATTTAAAAAAATATGTAGTAAATTTTAAAGGGGTAGTGAACCCCTTCGCGTGCGTGTCCGACTCCTCGCACTTTGCTACTTTTTCCCTTTTTCCAATTGCATAAGTTGGACTTATACAAGCTAATTTGCTTTATGGATTGGGATAAGAGATTATGAAAAATCGTATTATGCATTTTACACAAAACAAGCAGAAAGATTGAGAAAAAAATTGAAAGATTATGTAGTGGTTTGAATCTCAGATGTATTTTGGAATTCGTACAGTGTGGGAGAAAATAATATCGCCTTTTTTGCACTCACTCAATTCGCAGTATTTCATTAAAAATTAATGTATATACAAGAAAATTGTGTTTAAGAAAAGGACTGTGCCATGTCTTCACAGCAGAGACAACGAGATATCATCTTCAAGAAGTGAGCTTGAAAATCCAGCATACCAAGCCGATAAAAATGTCACCACTGTCCCTGGTCCATATCGAAATTCCACATATAAGGGCATAAAGGTTCAAGATTTACTTTTAGATTCGAAGCTGCCTTCAATCCTATTAAAAGTCAAGTTCGTAACCAACTGTGTCACCCAAGCATTATTTGCTGCGGCTTCAAACTAGTTTTGAGTCTAAGGCATTCAAGTCTCTACTTTTCCCTTAAAAAATGTTATTGGAATGATGGCGTTAACCCACGTCTTAAATACAGCCACGAGCATGTGTCCAATTCAAAAGAAAAAAGACTAACTAAAAACCAAACGCCAAACTTTCCCTGTTTAAGTGGGTAAGACACGCGACCTTTTCTTTACTCTGGTTAAAACAAAAAAAAAACAGTACTCAATCAATTTTTGGTAGCAACTTGTCAAGTAAACCTTGAGCCACACACGAAGGACACACAAATCCACTTCATCACAACCCGCATACTTTTATTGTTTACATTTTTTTCTTGTTTTCGAAATAACTTAAAATTATTTTCGAAAATTGCAAAAGATTCATCTAAACACTGTCGAAACGAGGTGATTACTTATTTATTCACATCCGTTTCCATTCCTTGAATTTCCAAATATACACAAACTATTGCCGACAACAGCCACAGACCATGTCTGGAGCCTGCAGTGATGCACTGGGTGTTTACGACCTGTTCTCTCTCGAAAATCGAATCAAGCAAAACAAACTTCAATGAGTCACGTTACCCGCAAAACCAACAAATACACTCTTTATCCAATAAACGAATTTTGGCCACGTTCGTGCTCTTACTTACAGCTGTGTCCTGGATGGAGATGTAGATTAAAATTAATATAACACCCGCCACAATTCCAGATAAAAGAAAATAGATAAACTGATATCGGCTATCGTCGTGCATTGTCATGCAGAACGTGGGCAACGAAACTGGACACCAAATAAAAAATAATCGTCCCGACACCAAATCGCGGCTCCCGAGTGCACTCGCGCACAGAGAATACGCGGGACAAATGTAAGTCCGCGGGTCGTCGTCGTCGTCGTATGACAACGTGGAGGGAAACAACACATGTACTCGTACTGTACGTATTAAGTATATCGATTGGCCTTATTAGAAGCTCGTTTGCATACACAACACTGCTTTTGGGTCAAGAAGAGGAACTATTTTTCTTCAGTTCCCGTCCACAAATAATTACAATATCGATGGTACTCGACTATTATTATATTCGTCCTTGGCGGCAGTTCTAACACAATTGTTCCGATTCTCACGAAAGAAAAGGACGACCGAGTAAATAGTTGTAGTTGAGGAGACAACTAAAAGGTTTCCTGTGTCCTAATTGAATCCCAATTGGAAATTAATAATTATCAATTTGGCCCGAGGCGAAGGTTCCAAACAAATTCGGCAGCACTACACCAAGTTCGACCGACGACGGCGACGACGACGACGACTCCCAACGAATTCGTTCGTGAAAGTAAACTCGACCAAATCACACGCAATGCCATTCTCTAGAGCTCTCTCCTGCCACGACGCCTGATACGAGTTTGATATAAAAATATTTTTATTATTACACAAATGGCTATTTTTGTAACAACTGCAAATTGGGAAGCTAGCAATGCTCGTAGATACACAAAGTGTCGCTAGCTTGCGAGGCACTCTCTTGCTCTGCAGAGATCCATGAGGTGAAGATCTGATCTTCCGTGAAGGTGGTGCTTTCAGCAGCTGGAGTCTGCCACTGCCATGCTGTGAGAAAGTTTATAAATAAATAGGAACACATTTTTTTATACGTTTTTCATTTTTTTTTTGCCATTTCATTTCTTGAGTTGTTTCACAAGCATGCCAAACAATGTCGACGGGACAGCAAGTGACGTAAGATTCTATCTCGAGAGCTCCCATTTATCTGTTGTAGATGAAGCATCATGATAAATGGCTGACTCGGCACTTGACACAACTTGGAAAGTTAAAAAAGACAGAAAATCCGTTGTTTTTTATTTTATATAATTTTTTATAATTTGTTGTTGTATCGGCCATCTTTGAAAATTGCAATTTGATACCTATTACGGTTAAGAAGACGGACTGTCAAACGGACGGATTGATGAACGGTCAAATGGACCAACGAACCGATGGACGGACGGACATATGGATGAAAGGAAAAACAGGCGGATGGATGATCGATTACTGAGCTTTGATATCAGTGACAAAAACTTCAGTTTTTTTAAATCAGTATTAAAATATTTTCAGTGGCCTTGGGTATTTGAAAAACGAAATTCATTTAAAAATCTAGGTCAGATGTGGAGTCTGTTGTTGTTTGTACGCTCCATATACCGTTTAGTTTAAGACATAACGTACAACAAAAATTAAAGAGTAGATCGTAGATCTAGGAGTGATAGAAAAAGTTGCAAAACCATCTGAATTGAGTTCGATTGCAATTGTGCGATGTACAAGGATCGCAGAAATCTTAACATGGCCATTTTAAGATTACATTATCGTTTTCCCACAGTAGAAGAATGCAAACCTCGTTTAAGTCATTCTAAATATTTGGCGACATAAGATGCCAATTAGGGTTTTTGGATCTGTCTGGTTGATTTCGAATCGTCTTTATTATCAACTTTTATTACCCCTTTTGGCATAAGGTCTGCTCCTAAGATATTTCATCAGGAAATCGTTAAACATTTGAGTGATATACCCAATGTAATAATTTAAATTGACGATATGTTGATCTATCATACTAAGCCTCCAAAAATGAGCCATATTAAGTTAAATGGCCACGAATTGACGTCCAGATGACGACATGCCATCTTCGACATGCCCCCACCCTAAAATATAAAGGATCTGCATCGATTCTTGGGGATGATACTATTTTGGGTCATTTGTTAAGGAATTGTTAATTGAAAGAAAAGTCTTCGCTAGATTCTTAGAGAGGAAATCCAATGCCACTGGTCTCTAGAACATGAAAAGGAATTTTAAAATCTAAGGTCGGCCATTGCTTAGGCATCAATTTCGGGGCTGCAGTTTCATTACAAATTGCAAATGCTTCTGCTACACTGACGAAGTCAAGTCAAGAAAATAACGCTGAAATCGAAAAAGATGTTACTTGCAATTGCAAAGAAACAGACCATTAACCACTCGTACCTTTATTTAATCGAACTTTGCTCAAAATACCAACAAGATTGCAGAGGTTTATGCCTATGATTTGTCTGTCAAACTCTGTCAAGGGCTCCTTTAGCTGAAAATGCTTTGATCGAATCTGACAAAGAACTTTATCTGCAGTGTAATTTACTTGTTAAAACAAAAACAATATTGACGTCTCAGTAATGCCATATTACCGTATCAGAAAAGATATCGACATTATTAATGATTTAATATTCAAATGCAATCGTACGCGTTTGCTTCTTCACGAAGGCTATATGGGAAAAGAGCGATGCAGAAACTTGCAGAAGGTATTCATTCTGTCCAAATATCAACCAAGATGTACACAATATCGTTGCAAATTGTGAATCTTGTATTCGTCACAAAAATTCACAAAGAAAACAAACAATGCTGTCTCATTAAATAGTTTCATTGCCGTGGTTGGGATTGATCTGTTTGTGCACAAGAAGAGCACATATTTTTTAGCAGTCAAAATCTATCTTTGTTCGTAATGGCATACCACAAATCATGATATCCTAAAACGACTGATAATTAAGTGTGATAAAACAAAAGTGATCCTTATAGTGCTCCCCTATTACCCAGGACAACCACGAAAGGAAATCTTTGCTTACCTTCTGAACCCTTGATGGTGTCGTACTTTGACAACGAAACTTCCCGTCATTCAAGGGAACAATACATTTTTATTAACTTATTAGAATTACTTATTCACTGCTGTTTTTATTGATATCTTGATATCTTGAACAACAAAATATTTGTAAATAAAAACTTAGTTATTGGACTTTTAAGGGTTCCGTACCCCGAAAGGAAAAAACGGAAACCTTATAGGATTACTTTGTCTGCCGTCGGTGCAAGAGTCCGACTCGTATTAGGCCGGTTTTTTTTATCTAAGTCTTTTAACTAAATTAAAATAACTTAAATTAGATCTCGATTTTTGTCGAGCCGCCTGTCTTCATATGAACCTGCGAAGTGGAAGATTCGCGGCATCGTTCTGTTCTGTATCAAAGCTTGAGAGTAGAAGTAGAGGAAACAGTCCGGAGGGACAAGTCCACTAACACGAAAACTCTTGTGGTACAAATCGTTGGAGATCAGGTCGGCCCCACTGTAAAGGACCTCGTTGCGATAAATTTTTTTGTATTGCGACTCTGGAGCTCTACAAAAACGAAGACAAGCCCTAAGACAAACCCGAATCTTTTCCATCGAATTTGCTATCACGTTGAACCACAGTGGACACACATAAGTACTCATTGGCCTGACAAAAGCCATGGAGCAGAAGACTTTCACCCTGAAATCGAGTTGGCTGCTATTAAACAGTGTCTCTGTCATGGCAAAAGTCGTTTTTGGCTCTGCCCAGAGCCATTTGCATATGTTAATTGAAATATAGATATTGATCAAGCCAGAGCCCTAAGGTATCTAACTACTTGTGTTGGTTGACCATGTTGTCCCATGATCAAGAATTTTCGACAATTCTTTCCCAAGAGGCTTTAGACAGTGGAGTCCTGAGCAACATAGTTTCCGGTTTCTGGTAGTTGATCTACATTCAAGGGAATCTAAAGCTAAAATAATGAAACAATTATAAAAAAACAGATAAAGTGTGAAGAAAATTACAATAAAATTACCAGGTGCAAAGCCACTGCAAAACAAGGAGGCATTTCTAATTCGCCTTAGAAGAAAAGTAGTACCACATTAACCATTTTAAGCATTCAAGCATTAATAGTGCTTAAGTGCTCAAGGGATTGAAAGTACCCTTAAAGTGTTTTTTATTTAACACAGCACGAGCAGAAGTGGGAGAGAAAGGAGGTACCAGTGCACATTGGTTTTAAATTGTTGTAGATTGCAGTGCAAAGGAAAAAACCGCATTGTGTGGCTTATAAAAGAATTTCTAAATTTCACAGTGCACCCGAAAGTAGGCTTAAGGGTAAACTGATGAGCATTCGATGATGTGCGGGTGTTGCTAGTGAATTGCTAGGGCGGCGGAATGCATTTAGCTATTTCGTCGGAGCGTTGTAGGTAGAAATAGCGATAAAACAAAGTCAAGCAAGTCACATTTCGACCGTGTTCCACCGAGTGAATTGTTTTAGATATGTTGTCATCGTCTTTGAGTTTTATCGCTAGCTTTGAATTCTATCTAGGAGTTGCAAGGTGGTCTTGAGTGCACCTGCCCAGATATGAGCGCTGTACTAGATTTTCCATACTTCTTGCACTGGTTAAGGAAACCTAAGCATTTCGCTGCATTGAAAGCTTTTCGGTTTCGTCGACGCAAGTACTCCATTGGATTGTACCCAGTACGATGTCGCTTCATGTCCACATCCGAAGAGCAGGAGCTTGAATCATTAAACGCATCATTAACACATATGTGAGACTGAGGGTACTGTCATCTACGAAGGAATATATTGGACAAGATGTGATAGACAACAGAGCGTTAATTAAAAAGAGAGTCAGAGACAAAACTGAACCTTTGGGAACACCAGCATTTCAGACTTGAAACCGTCCAATACAACTTGTATTGTACGACTCGAAAGGTAGTTTCAGATCCATCGAAGAAGAGACTCACCGATCTTATATACACAAAAGAGCCGGATGCCAAACTCTGTTAAGGTCGGCAAAAGCGTCACCGATGCATTTAATGTCAAAAAAAGTTATAGACAAGGTGATGAGCTGTCATGCGATTTCTGCAACATCAAACTTGCAAGAACAGTGCACCTTTCAAAAGTCTATTCAACTACTCGAATTCGCCAGTGATATTGACATAGACGAGAAACGCAGCGTGATGTCAGCAGTGCATTTATGAATGATGACGGTGGTGGCAAAGATGGGTTTGGCGGTTGAAACGAAGTATATGCTGTCGTGAAGAAAGGACACCCAATACCGATGTCTTGGTCAGAACGTCACCATAGACGGCTATAACTATGAAGTGGTAAGGGACTTTGTCTAGCTAGGCTTCGCTGTCTTACTTATCGCTGTTTCTTTGGGCTAAGAAAACAATTGATTAGTAAAGCGCTCTCTGGTGCAGAAGCACAAGCGGATGAGATCGCCAGAGGTTGTTTCGAGAGAAAAATTCAACGAGTGAAGGAGAAGATTCTCCAATGAACTGTGCAGTTGTTTGCTGAAGCATTGCAGGTAACCCATCCACCAATAATTTAATTCTTTTTGTCGATTTTTATAAAAAAAATTATTGCATAAATGCTGTTAGATCATGAAAACAAAAACAGCTGCGCTTTATTTGCTTAGCCGCATTCAATCTTGAACACCTTGCGAATCAGATACGTTGATAACTTTTATTGGGAAATAATCAGACACTTGAGCGCAGTATTCTCAAATATGCAATAAATCAATATAGATAGCCGATAACAATGTTTGGCCTGTGTTGAATGTGTCTACAATCAAGCTTTGGAAATTGAAGAACGCTACGATATATTTTCTCATAAAACCAGCGTACGGAAAAAGACAAAAAAAACATTGCATGAATTTAGTTAGTTACTGTATTGAGTCTATAACCATCATGACGGACAGCCCATAAAACCTTATCAATAAGTTGTTCAATCTTATTTCAAAATCGGATCGTTGGAAACGTCATGACCCATTTGTCAAATAGTTGGCATTAGTTTATTTTTCAGGATTTATCAGATTTGGAAGCAGTGACGACACACTACAGAAACGTCGCTTTCGACAATGGTTAAAATAATTGATATAATAATATGAATAAAATTCTGTGAATTGAGTGAATGCAAAAAAATGCAATATCAAATCCTCCGCTCCTTTCCGGACTAAGCCAATGTAGCAGCTTCGTCGTTCAAAACAGGCTTCAAATTATTCTTTCAACTTTCTGTTCAATCTGGGCAAAAATTCACAATAAGGGTATTCATTATCCCCTAAGAGCAGGCAAATAATAGATTAAGAATTCCACCTGTTTCATCCAGCACATTTTTTTCCAGATTTCAATAGTAATTCTAGGCAGCTTTAACATTTCGTGCGGATACCAATCGAAGGAAGGCATATCGAGGTCTTAGATGCACTTAGCAGCCAATATTTCAAGAATTCGAACGACCTTAATCGTTTCTTTTTCTTTGGTATCACTCACAGGCGAAGAAGCTTTCAATTCCGGTGAGTCTAGTTTTAAAACTGATCGCTGCTGAACATTTATAAGAAATTCGCCTCAAGAATTCCATATCTTGGCAGCAGCTCACAACATCTATGTGCCTGCTAGATGGGGTTAAAATCGAGCGATGCAACTTATCAGTGCCAAAAATATTGCAGAGTCAAGATCATCTACTGGTTCTCCCTCTTTTTTCGTTTTGTTGGCAAACAATGCTCCATTGACTAAGTGCTCGAGTTTGAGTCCAATAAGGTCCATTTAGGGAATATAGTCAAGTAGACATACTTTGCGCTGTATTCCGGTGTAGACTTGGGCAACATTCAACATTCTCCAGCCAGCTGGATTCCTTGTTGAATCCGGAAACATCTGATGAAGTTAATATCGCGATGAGCTCATACAGTTCTCTGTTGTAGCGTCTACACACGCCTTCTTCATAAAGGATACCAAAAGTCAATTCAATTTTAAGCTCTCTACGAGTGAGTGGTCACTCTAAAAGTGACCAAGGACATTTTCACATTTCATAACTTGACCAGGTTAATAAGACTTTTGCATAATGCCAGTTTTGTTGTTCAAATGCCTTTTTTAGGCCAGGGAAACATAGGTTGGCAGGAGTGATTTTTGGGCTGAAATCTATATTGCCAACAATATTTCTCACTCATCGCAACTCAAATAAATTCAATATCAAAGTTCACTAGGAAGACTCCATTTCGTCCTTGATCAGTTCTAACCTTTTGTTTATATTATAAGGGTATCCAAAGTCCCTTGTATGCGCTTGAATTTCATAAAAAAGAAATTCGTTTTTGTCTCAGCAATAACAGCGGCCATTTATTGAATATTAAATTCAGAAATAATAAAATTGTTTAAGAGTAAAAATAACAAACAAATTTTCGGTTTGAAGGGTGGTCCATCTGGACAATATTTAAACGACTGTTGCTTATCCTTTGATTAAGTATGGAATACTATTATTTATCTATTTAATTAATTAATTTCATTTATTTACATATTTTATTATTTATTTATTTATTTATTTATTTATTTATTTATTTATTTATTTATTTATTTATTTATTTATTTATTTATTTATTTATTTATTTATTTATTTATTTATTTATTTATTTATTTATTTATTTATTTAATACACTGATACTTTATTAAATCAGTTATTACTTTACAATTTTATTTATTTTTTGTTTATCGATTAAATTTCTCATTTAGTTTCATTGATTTATTTGTCTTCGAAGTTTTCTTCTGATCTTATATAAAATTCTACAAAAAAAAAGAATAGTCGTTTTTTAGCATCTCCGTACTTAATTTTTTTTTTTGTAAGAACATGAGTGCCAGCTGTCGATCCTCATAGTGCTTATAAAAAATTTATAACACCCAAGACAAATTGAAAACCAATTTTCTGCAAAACACTTATTCGGCAGTTTGGTCATATTTTTTTCTATAAGAATTTTACTCACTCTACGATAAACACTCTTCAAAAGCTACTCGTAGTTTCTTCAAAACACAGAATGCATTATTCGCCACAAGACAATAGCTAGTAACTTAACGTCACCTGCGAAGCACACTTCACATTGAAAAAGATCTTATTTTCGAGTTTAAAAATATATTAATAGATTTATTTACCTTCCACTTATTTAAAACATATAAACAACACCCAAACAAAACACAAAGAATAATAATAAATGCGATCTTTAAACGTCGAATTGGCACCGCACGCATAGTACCTTATCCAAGGTACCTCATTGACCGGACGCGAAATTAGGACTGAATTTGTGTGAGTAACTTCTTCAACCTGCGCGCTCTCAACTTAAATGATAAAAAATCAACAAATATATATAAAAAAAAAAGAACTGTTGCTGAAAATATTATCGAATAGATCTCGATTCCTCGACACTTGAATTGCTTTTTCATAGCCTTAATTTTTTTTAAGGTAGTAATGTTTATGGCATGGCTATCTATGGAAATCGACAAAACAAGGTGATACCGAAATTGTTTACAGCCCTTTTTTTTTCTTTCGTTATCATTTGAAAGCTTATCTGAGTGGGCTGATAATGCAATTTTCCAATATTTTATATAACATTGGAACAGGGTCTCGATTTTCAGCTACATTCCTTTATTCGTAGAAGTTGGTGAACAGATAATCATCATGGTGAACTACTACTATTCGTGGCTCCGGAGCCAGGAATCGCTTTGAATCCTTTGATCACGTGAGTAAAGATGAACCGGCAAGATCCGATTAACATCACGTTAGTTGAGGGGCTCAGAATTCTTCGCAAAGGAAGAAAGAATCACTCGCACTAGTCAGGCATTCACAAGAAGGTTTCCGTACCACCGCACAATAGACTAAAACTTTTTTCAGTTTTATTTTTATGTTTTTTTTTTGCAAATTTAGTTGCGATTTTTAAAAACAGGCCTATCTTTTTAAACTTTTTGTTATTATAGCCGCTACAGTAGTTCATATACTGTGAAAAGTGCGCGTATTTACCTATTAGGGGTCAAAAGATACAACCCTGTGACAGACTAACGGACGGGCGGACAAAAAGCATAGACTCAGTAAGAGGGTTCCATTGGCATCTTTTGAGAACATAACCGTATAAAAGATAAAAAATGCGCATATTTATGTTCAATATGAGCACCCTTAATAGGCCATGCTCAGTCGAAAAATTTAAGGGAGCTCGTTTCAGATCTTGATACACCTATCTAGAGAGGGAATAGATTGGGCCGGTATAAAAAAGGCGCATTTTTAAATGTTGATCAAAATAGTCTATAGCCTTAGCCGTTAGTCTTAAGAAAGACAGTATAAGCTTCTCGAATGTGCTCAAACATAGTTAAGATCCTACTCGTCAACTTTTACTTGAACATCGTTGCAGGACGATATCGTGCAAATCTTCAGATCAACTAACCACGATGCAAAAAACTCCTTTTCGAGGATTTAATAAGACACACACATTGTTCAAATAAGGATTTAGACGACTTTGAAAAACCCGAAAGTCGTCAGAAAGAAAAAACAATTGATTGAATTTTCTGACATCGGCATCTCACAACAAAAAAAGCAAACGCACGAGGAGTGGAGCATCGAATGCATGAAGAAGCACAAACAATAGGAAAAGATCTCCTTAATGTTATTGGCAGGTTAGCTGCATACGATAAGGTCCAGGACTCTTTACAAAAGCAACATAAAGAAGGAGACTTTGAAGAAGAAACACAGACTATGCTAAGCATGTAGAAAGAGTACTTCTGGCGATGACGAAACGCTGCCAGGAACAAATTGGTGATGACCGATAAAAATGGTATCCATAAGATCACGATGAGAGTCAAACTCAAGTTAAGTAAGACAGCTGGAGCCGATGAACCTTTTACGAACCCAAGAAAGACACAGCCTGGTACACACATAAAACTCCGTCCGATAGATTAATTGAACCTCAGAATCGTTTGCCTGTAACTAAAAAAGAGTGTCTCTCAATAACAGCACTACAGAGGGATAAGTCTTCTTAGGCGACCTTAAGGAAACTTATAAACGTCTAATGCCACTCTTTGATTCATATGAGAAAGTTTTCAGTTCAGCGGTGTTTATATAAAATCAAACAAATCGGAACATTCTACTTATTTGCATTCATTCGATTCGCAGTATTTTATTCGCCATTGCTTAAATCGTTCCCAGTTGTTTTGTGGGAACAATGGAAAATGTTAAGTGCTCTGCTAAGGCTAGTTATTATCTTAACGGGACCTGTGTTGCCGAGAGAAAATAATCGTTTCAATATCTCATATTAAGACCAGGGTTATGAAATGTAATGGAGTGAATGAGTGTGGTGCATAATATTCTACGAGGAGCAGTAAATTGACATTAGTGTAATCAAAAGAACACAACCATTGAGATGTTTGGATATCAACGCTGCGGCACGAAATTTGCATCTACACCAGAGAAATATCGGGGTAAAAGTGGAAATGATTATTTACCGACTGAAAGCTAAAAAGAAATACATTTTTTGAGTTAAACCAAAGAAGGGTGTAATTAGGTTATCTAAATGTTCAATTTGATTTTTTTTTTGCCTGTCTTCCGTTTAGACGATTTTCAAAGCCTCATTATATCGCAAGCCTCATTTTGAAATTATCGCATACTAGCCGTGTCCTGCAACTTTGTCCGCGAAGGCTTACATCTGTGACACGAAGCCTACCAATAGTCCAATAAATGCTACAAAATTGTCTGCCTACTTGTAATTACCCTGACATATTGAAATCAATTTGAAATATGTATAGCAGTCCTATTTTAAGAATTTGTGTATTAACCTTAACATCTAGAGATATGTCATCGCGGACATTTTTATAGAATCTTTTTAGTTCTAAAAATTTTCCCTAGAAAGCATGTAAATATCTCTTACCGTTACGACAGCATTTGCAGAAAACTACCGATTTTTCAAACCCTCTGCTAAAATAGTTGGTCGCCACGAAAGACACATTTATTCAAATGCTGTAATTTAAAGCCTTTGGTCTTTCTGAAGGTCTGTCGTAAGTATTGGTGAAAGAATTTTTGAAATCGGATGGGTCGTGTCAAAGATTACCTCCTAGATACAATCTAACAAACATACAAACTTTTAAAGTTTAAAATATTATGTCGTAGCCTTAACATATAGAGCGGGGTCGTAGCGGACTTTTTTATAGAATCTTTTCAGTTCTAAAACTTTTCTATAGAAAGTAACTCAATATCTCTTACCGTTAAAGCAGCGTTCGCAAAAAACGCATTCGCTGAAACGTTTTTAAGTTACATAATTGTTGGACACCAAAAGCCCTTGCATTTAATTGAGATTTTTTATAGCCTCTGTTCTTTCTGAAAGTCCGTCGAAAGTATTGGTGAAAGTATTTTCGAAATCGGATGGGTCGTGTGGAAGATTACCTCATACATACAAACTTACAAACCCAAAACAAACCATCAATTTCCCAATTTAAGTTCATCTTTATTTTCGTTCATCACATCTTCTCAGAACTCCTTACAAAGCGAGTCCTCAATTTCGAATGATAAACAGTCCCTGTAGTGTACTGCCCTTGGCATCTGTTCAAGTATTCCATGAAGTTTTCTCAGCGATTCAACTAGCTTCGGCTCAAGAACCTTTCGATATATACTGCCAATTGTGTACTGTGAAATAATACAAAAAAGGGACCGTCAATTATTTTCAAAAGGACTCAGCTACTTTAATTTTATTTTACACTCTCCCAATGCCTACCACAACACACTTGAAATAAGGCGGACGTCCTTCGAAAACTTAACCGTATTTGCAGTTTCGAACTTGCTTCTTTGCGCGACTTCTGGAACAGTATCTCAATTCTAGGACGCAGCAGCAGTTCTGACTCCAAAGCCAGAAATCTTCCCTCTCGATGTTCAGTCACCTTAAGAAGGTATTGAAAGTCATCTAGAAACATCAAAAAATCAATTTCAAAGGAGCACAATGCACACAAAAAGGACTCACTTGAAAATATCATGTAATGCTTTCCAACACTCAGCGGTCTAACGTCGGCGGCCATGAAAAAGGGCAACCAGTTCATCCACTGCAAAGAAACATACAAAATGAATACAAAAGGACATTTCCAATTAATTATTTCCGAAATAACCAGGAAGGAGTTTGGAGTTTAATTTAAAGTGTCCTCGTTTGGGAAACGAAAAAAGTTTCTTCCTGTGGCAGCGATTTCTCTCGGACGACTACTTTTCATTATGGTCTTCTGGGGGCCAAACGGAAATGGGCCAAGTGCCTATCCCAAGGAGTAGGTACTCACATAGTACAAAGCTAGATTGGTTGGGTAGCTTAAAAGGCTAAGACACATCTGACATTTTAACGACTGTCAGTTACCGCTCTTTCACACACTTTTTTTGTTTTTTTTAGTGTACCAAATCTATTGAGGCACTCTCGTAAAGAGGCCAAATGAATTTTATAACATCCTTGATTGACTGAGGAAGGTAATTAAGGAAGAAATGATTTTTTTTGTTAAGTACGTTTGTAGATGATGGAATACTTTTCAGTTTGTCTTGTTTTGTAGTTCTGAAGAAAGTTTTTAATTAAAATGCTCTTTTGAGAGAGAAAAGGCCGAAAAGGAGCACTCTGCGAAAATAGGACTTTGAGTTAACGTCGCACGGGTTCAATTAGACAGTATTTTTTTTGTAGGACACAGTAATTGTTGAGGTAACTTTCTCTGAGTTGCGGGTAAGGGATGGTGTTTCATTAGTGTCATTCCATGAGGGTTTTTAAGGAATTCATGGAGTGGAAACTCAATGCGGCTCTCAAAGGAAATATTTTAAAATTCAAACTGGTAACGATTCATTGGTCTATTTTTCGCTATGAAAAGCATGGAACAGTATATAGGAATGTTCTCAAAGGTGAGAGAACTCAACGCATCGCAAATAAATCGTGAAAGTTATTAAGTGAGCTGCAGTGCCAAGAGAAAGTGAAGAGATCCAGACTTGAAAAATACCGTCAGCCACTCTTCATTGTCATTTACGTTCCTCCAAACTTATTTATGTATGAAAATCATGACATGAAGCCTCAAAATCAGTTCGAAAAAGTAAGCTCAGGCTCCCATCAAAAATTCGATTCGAATTTTTATTTGATGCACTGAAACAGCTTGGGTTAAGTCGAATTTCTGGATCGGAGAAACGACCTGTTGAAAAGGTTCTCAGTAGAAATATCATTCCCCTCTGCTCCTGCCTAGTTCTTCTTGGGAGGATGAACTTTAAAATAATAATTTTCATGGTTTGACGACGCAGTTGGTTAAACGCCTATTTTTCAATTATCATAAATCAAAAGTAAGTCGCAGGTACAAATCCTGGAGTAAACGTTGAAATTTTATCAAGTTATTGAATATACTGCGAATTAAACGAATGCAAATACTTAAATGTGAAATACCACCCAAAATAATATGTCTGCCAGTTTTTTTATATTTCCAAGTCCCTTGAAGCACATATGGGTTTGATTTTTGGTTTTTCGAAGAACTTCGAATTTTCTTGAAACTTATGCAGGACCCAATTGTAAACGTTTCAGCACTTCAATTTATCAAGAGTGTCTTGTAAGGTGAAGTCCGAGATTTTTAAGCAAACCACGCAACAGTGTGAACTGGGAGAAAGTAATTTCTTGTTATCGGCTTGGAATCGAATGAAGCGACTTACACTTACTAAGATATTTTTCGTAAATCCATAGCCATTGAATTTTGGTAGTAATTTTTGATTGAAATGAAATGCCAGTTTTTTACTTTAACATTTCCCCAAAAACTGTGAAGGGTTCAACAGCATTAAATTGTTAAGTCCATTTCGAAAATACTTTTAATTAAACAGAAAAAAAAACATCTTTATTTGCATGTATAATTCTTCCGTATGTGTGTAAGTCACCGAACTCCTCCTACGCGGCTAGGCGGATTGTCAAGAAATAAGTTGCGTGTGTTTTAGCAGGTCCCTGGTTGGTTTTGATTCACTTAACAATATTTTTCTTACGAATAATTGACCCATAAACTGACTGCGAGATCAATAGTTGACCTTCTGAGAATAATTTAAAGTTGTGTATATGTATGTTAGCTGTCGTTGATTCTACTTATGTACATCGCAGTTCTTAAAAAGTTTACAGGCAATGTTCGGACTTTTAAACTTCTGTCTGGTCGACTGGTGTTTAATAATAAAACTAAAAAGAGGGTTTGATGGCTGGCTTCATATGTCTTGCAACAACTATCGACTCATATTCCTGCCTAATGTCGCTAACAAGATCCTCTTTTTCTGCACTGTGTCTGTTGTGTGTCGAAAGACAAAAACATGTGAACTAATGGTTAACTATGCTTACTGATTTCAGACTTCTTGCGTGCCTGGAATCGCAAGGTATGAATTTGCTCAGGCTCAGATCCTTCAAGAGTAGATGGCCAAATAAGTAAGTAAACGAGACGAGCAGCCCTTATTCTTTTTTATGCAATTCCATAAAAATGGTGGCAAAAATTTTTTGAACTCTACGCCCTCGTTTTGAAAAACCGATCCCACATACATCACGTAACGAATCTTTTCCTATCCAATTTGAGAACTCGAAATAAAATCGGTAGATTTAAATGATGATCTTGGGTGTCTTGTTGACTTCTAAATTGTTTTTAGATATAATTTAGGTGTAATTTGATGTATTTTTCGAACCTGTTTATACAGAAGCGCTTTAATGACGTCCACAAGTCCAAGAAACAAATCTCTTTTTACGAGTTGAATCAGATGATTTAAAAGAGTCTTCGTCTTCTTGGCGCCAAGGTGATAATAGAATTTTTACGAACGTTTTATTAGTCCATCATTTTTAGAAACACTTGCAGTTTTTAATGTTCAAGAACTCTGGTCCACACATTGTCCCGCCTTCGGGAAGAGGTTGATTGCACATAAAACACAAATTACATCTTACATTCGGAATGGAATGTCCATCGTTGCCGTGAGATTATATTCCACTGCGAGGTTTAGACGATGTGGAGAATCACCCACAGTGGTTCTAAATTATTTTTTTCGTTGCTAAAATGATAAAATTAAAAATCAGAACAAGGTTTTGACATTTGAAGTCATAAAAAGCAAAATTTGTTGCTCTTGTATTGTTATATTTTTCTATTGCATTTTAGTTTTAAATGTTTAAATGAAGTTTTTTACCTTCTAAGACAGTGTTTAACCTTCACTTCTATCAGCTAGACTTGGTTTCTAGTGTACCCAAAAAATTAAAATTCAAAAACAACAAGAACACGAATGTAAAGTTGTTCAGTTGTAGAGTGTTCACGCTACACATACCCCTTTTTAGAAAGCTTCCGCTTACAACGTGCAGACTTGAACGCCAACAACGCAATGGACAATTTTCGTCAAAATTCATCATGAATGAAAAGGCACCTCATCAAAATTGGAGCCTTCTCATCCACTCACAGCCATCGCATGTTGCGCCATTGAAGGCAGAAGTGTAATAACTTCTTAGTTTCGAGAACGCCGTGCGGGTACTCTATCAACGATCTTTTGCTGATGCAATTTGATGGTTTGCAACGCTTCGGAGACTGGCACTACACGCCTTGAATAAACTGGCAGGATCGCCTGATGTACGCCCAAACGATAAAAAACCATGGAAAAAAAATCAACAAAAACAAAAATTATCAGTTTCAAAATACATGGCCGAACTTAAACAAAAACTTATGAAGACATAGCAAAGCACTTTCATGTGATTGCTTTTGGGGCCACCCTGTTTTAAAAGAAATCTGCAGAAGTTCAGCTTGTCTTACACGATCCTATCCTTCCGATCTCAATACGTGATGTTATACCTTGAATATGTGCAAGAACATCCAAATGTATTGTATTAGAAAGTAGCCGAGTTTGAGTCGGACATGCAAGCGAAGGGTTCCGTGCCACCGCAGAATATACTAAGTATTTTTCACAATTAAAATTTCTCATAGCCTACTTCTTGGCATAAAAAAAAAACAAATACAATCCATTAGCGGTTTTCGGATTTTTCCATTTAATTGTGCTGTAAAACATTGCTTCTTGCAAAATTTTATGATTCTAATTAATATTTATATCAGCAAGTTTGTGTTTATCCTTTCGAGGTACGGAACCTTAAAAAAAATATTTCAAAAAAAGTAGCTCAAATCTTGTGCAAACAGTTAAATAAGAAATCAATAAAAGAGTGAAAACTAACAAGAAACTAAGCAGGACACCCAATCAAAACCCAATTAGGGTCATTTCCCGATAAGGCCAACATAATCGCTTCACTTTTACCCTTACAATCACTTAGCGACAAACAAAACCAAGAAACAACATCAATTATAATTTGTTCAACGGGCATACAACTCACCCTATCCACCAATTCCGGCATCGTCACAAACTCATACAGCTCCCTCTGGCCGACATTGTACTCCTGCGAAGCAAAAGCCGTAAAATCATCCCCAAAACAATTGACATTCGTTTGATAGCACATCGCCAAAATGAACACCACCACGAAGATAACCTTCAAGTCCACAACAGTCATTGTTCATTAAATTTTCACACAGCTTCACGGCACGAAATTCCAATCCCAAGAATCTAAGGGCTACAAGGACGACGGCGACGACGACGATGCTGATGTTGATGAGAATTCCTTTTGTTTTTCTTCTGCTCCTAAAGTCATTATTGACTGCTGTGATCGACGACGGCGACTACGACGACGGGGTGGATTGTTTGGAGGTTCAGCCCACACCAGCGCGTAAGAAACTTTGTCCCAAATTAAACGGCTCTCAGTTCCTGGCTCATCGTACAGCCCTTTTGTCGCTCGCTGAATCCGTTTCACAGCAGCACTTCTTCCTCAAAGAAACACTTGCCACAAAACACTTTCACACTTTCTCGCCGGTTCAGGAAAATAAAACCAAGACGATGAAGATTCCTTGAACAGAAAAAAAAACAGAACGGATACGAATACCAGGACTAGGATGGAATCATGAGCTACGGCATCCGAAATATGCAGAAAGTTTTTTCCTGACGCGATGCCTTTATTTTTTTTTGTTTAAGATTTCAACGCTGATTCAGTTGGTTAGACACAGGCGATGGAAACTTGAAACACGGTGTCTACTTGAAGTTTCTGGTCTCCGTGCCGACCACGAGGAAACTTGTAGTCCGGTGGCTGGCCCGTGGAAAAAACGCGTAATTTTCGTGTCCAACGTTGGTCGGAAGCTGATAGTTGTTGACACTTTGTTATATCTTCGCTTGAGGGTGGTTTTAAGTTTAGACACAAAAAATAACAAACAAACGTGAAGCTAATACAGTCTTGCTAGAAAGAGATGAGTACGAATCAGCATTTAACTTTTACTGCCTCTGTTGTACTCTTAGAAATGAGAATTGGGCGAATATTGGCATTAATCCAAAATGTTGCATGCATTAGTTTCTTGTATACCATATTGCGAAGTCCCTTTCTTTTGACCAATTTTTTTCAATTTAGATGTTAAGACTTCAATAAAATTCCTTAATTTCCTCACGAATTTTGAAATCGACTACAAAATATTTGCAACAATCAAACGTCTTCAAATGCTTCATGCTTGATTTATGATTGAGTTGCTGTTTGATTTAATTTCAATCTTAGTGTTTTGAAGTCTATTGACTGGTTTGAAGTTGGAATATTTCAATTGCCTTTGGCCCTATTCATAACAGGCTTTGATCATTCTACAAATTATAAGACTGCAAAATGGAACTTGCATTTCTGAAGCCGAAAAACTTTCAGTACTTGTTATGTGCATCAACGTCAACCTCGGTTGGAATGATCACATAACCGATATCGCCAAAAATGCTGCGGAATGTCTTGGTTCCATCTGATCTGGCTGCCAAAGACCATCTTGAGCCTGCTTGATAGATGTCAAAATCGAGCGTTAAAACTCATAGGTATCTAAAATATTACAAAGTCAAATGACTCTCTTCACCACTGTCGTAACGTCTTCTGCCTGCCTGCTTCTACTACAAGCAGTGCTCTATTGACTAAGCTAGCTGCATTCCAACCGCTTATCACTTTCACCGCAACACCCGTCTAGCCAGGAATGCTCATAAGTTCACCCACAAGCCCAACTTCTGTCGCCCAACTTCAGCCGCACAATACGAATCTGGAACGTTCTACCAAGCTCTGCATTTCAAACACATTACAATCTGCGGAATTTCAAAAACGAAGTGCATCAATTCTTGTCTCTACTTCCTCTCTGTTCCCTTCCATTCGCCAACATTATAAGGGTAGTCATACCCCTTATACGCGCGTGAACTTTAAAAAAAAAATATGCCTTTGAATCCGACAGAATTTGGTACGCAGAAGATTGCATTCTTTTATAGCAGTGCTAGATTTTTTTGAACCCCAATTCGGCAGTCTTGCTTGTTCTTCAGTTTCGGTAAAGCTTCCGAAAAGATTTTAAATGGTACGGAAAGGAAAGCGTTCAGCGGAACTCAGATTTCTCTGGTCATCAAGAATTATAGTGGCAACATCAGCGTTTCAAAGCTATTTTGCGAAAGTCTCAATGTTCACAAAAAATCATAAGGCTATGTTATTGAATTTGTAAAAAGGCGATTTATTTAGCCAAATCTCACCTGCTGAACATAGTTTATATATTGTTGTTGTTCTTACTTTAGAGCTGCTTTTGTGTCGCGGTTAAAACTCTATGAAAAAACAAATTGCACTGAGAAAAAGTTTTTGATGCAATTATTTCTGTTAAGCTTCTCACTGGTTATCAGAAAAGACTAATTTTTTTGAAAGAACATTGCTTTTTGGGTCATAATCAAAAAAGTTTTTTTAGAGCCTCTTTTCGACCGGTAGAATCGAAGGAGTCAACGAGAGTCTAAAATCAACATACTATTTATTATTTAATTGGAGAAGGTCCATTTTTTTAAAGAAACTTATCAGAAGTACTGTTCATTGATGAGCAAGATCATAAGTGTCAGTATAATAGGAACGCTTTCACTTGGACATAGATGTGCCTAGTGTGGCTAGAAGTATAAACGCGAATTTTTCAACATTTTACCCGTGTGTAAAAGAAGCAGGCCGACAGAGGACTCACCGGGAAAAGCGTTTCAGCTTAAAACATCCCAGTAAACGTCAAAATCTTTGAACAAACAGGCTAAGCAGTTACTCCCGTAAGGGATACAGGGAATCGCAGGTATTTCTTCTGTAGACCGGAGGGCATCGGTCGAAAATGCTGTATGATAGTTTGCAAAGGGAACGAGGCTAGTGACCGAAAATTGGCTGATGCAAGTTTTTTTCTTAAGCGGATATCAGGTTACATTTTCTGCTCCTGGAAATTTTTTCTTTCTTTTAGATCTTTTCCAATTGAATGCAATTTATGGACGTATCGATCTTAGGTTTTATCAAAGGACGTGTCTTACTATTACGAGTTAAGTTTAAGCACATAAGATTGTGCTCTTAGGATATGTTTGCTTCAATCGTATGCTACGAATCTGTAGCTGAGGCACAAGTTTTATATAAGCTCACAAGTAATTTTCCGAAAATGCAGTAAATAGGAACTGCTTTAACTGTACACCGTCCTCACAATGATTTTAATGTTTACAATTTTGAGTACTGGCCCAATTTAATAACATCAAAAAGTAACGATCTGAAGCCTTCTCACATCTGTGTTATTAATTGCTGGGTTGTAACTGAAGAAACTTTCAGAGATTTTAAAAATTCATTACTGACGGTGAGGCCATTACAGCTCGAATAGACCGAACAGAATGACCAGATCGACCTGGGCTCCGGGATACAATTCCATGAAATTGAAGCTATGATAAGCTTTTAAGGCGTTATTTGGACGCTGGCTCAACTGATGATTTGTGGCGCTTTCTCAGGACATAAGTTGCTGATGGTCTACATGCTTTACGATTTGCTTTCTGGATGACCCCGACTTTTTTCGTTAATCTGAAGCATTTTTGTTAAGACTTAGCAAAAAGGGACGTAAGGAACTTCCCCAAGCACTTCAGATGTACCGCTCATCGACATAATTAATTAATCGATGTGTAGGTGATGTTTGTTCGGACGCATTTCTCTCCAAACCACTTTGAACGGGCCGGAAACATAACTCAAACAAATCTTTGCCGATCGATTTTAAATTTTCACAGTATATTTAGAATGGCTTTTTTCCAATGACGTACGTAGGATTTTTGTAAATTTCATAGTGTTTTTTATAAACAATTCTGTGACTGGTTTTTTTCATGAAATTCATAATTTTCCTTTTTTTTTTTTCAATAGTGCACCATTTCGAAAAATCAATATAATGAAAAAATCCTACGTACATCTCTTGTTATTGTTGGAATTGAAAAAATGTTGGTTTTTTCGTTCCAGGTCAAAATTTGCGGTCCTGGACGGACCCCCTTCGAGAAAAACAGCGCCGGCGGGGAAACGCTGCACAGCCGCCATTTTGTTATAAAATTGATTTGGGTGCGAGTAGGTCCGCCCATACCATGAACTTCTCATCACAAACACAAGATTTGCCACCACCATCAAATTCCATTTGGGCTATGAAAACATCATTCAATCCCTAGACAGTCTATTTAAGAACTAAAATTGTTATGTTAATATTCCGCCAAAATAAAATGAAATGAAAATCCCCAGGCAACTGCATTGCAATCAAAAAAATAAAATACTTTTTTTTCAGCTTTGAATCGTTTAAAAAAAGATTTGCTAATTTCATTTTAATTTTTCACACTTTTCTCTCGAAACTACCAAAGTCGCCTTCATCCGCTTTTGAAAGTGGGGATGGGATATACCGATATTTAGGTTCTTCGAGAAAGGGCTTTACATAATTGTTCTTTCTCGATGACAGCATATGTTTCTTTTTGCTCTAGTACACATCTTTGAGTTTAGTCAAAACACCCATAAACGCACTGTTATTGAACAGACCGTTCAAAGGTAGTGCCTCTGGTGTTCAAGTATAGTTGAAGAGACCACATGACATCACCTTGCTTAAACGTTGTTTGATAGCAAATGGGTCGGTAACGTCTTTGACGACCTTAATGGAGCAGTTTGAGTTGTCCATCGTCATCCTGCACAAAAGGACGAGCTTGGCAGGGATGCCAAACAGTGTTGCCAAGTTTTTTCTAAGCCAGAGCACCGTTCCTAATATTTTCAGCGTTAATTTTGAAAATATCATTTTCCAGTTTCCCAAAAAAAAAAGCATGTATTTAGCTCAAGTCGTAAATAACTGTTACCAAGTCTTTGTGCGTCTAATTCTGACCTATGCGAGTGCAGTATGGTGGAATATAGTATAGAGTTTTCGAAAATAAGTGCTTGCGAATTTGCACGCGATTTACAGAAGCGCTCATTCCGACTTCCGGCATCAGCAAAAAACAAAAGACTATTGGATGCTTCCAGTGTGCCTAGGATTGACAACGTTATCCTGGGCTTACTGAGGAATCATTTTGCGTGATCGGCAACTGTTATTGAGAACGAATTCAAATCGGGATTTTTTTTATCCTAACCCGAGATATTTTAAAAAACTCAGTAGAAAAGGGACACATATCACCTCAGGTATTTTGGTATTTAGACGCACATGGCTGCTTGTCGGACTCGAGCAATATTCTCGTCATATACCATGCTGCTAGAATAACAGACAAAAGAGTCCTATAGAGCTTCTGACTGTATTAGCGTATTCGCAAAGCGTATTTGCGAAATTGCATTTAACATCTCCAAACTAATTTTGTTCTTAAGTTTGCTTTTGACTAGGTTTGCTTGACTAAAAACCCTTTCAACATCGCCATTAGAATGTGGCAAACAAAGCAGTTTCAAGGCTAGTTCGCAAATGTTTCCATAAGGATTTTAGTAGGTTTTAGCGTTAAAAAACAGAGTTAATGAAGCACTAAAAATAAAATGAAAGCACTAAAAGAACGCCCGAGCACTAAAATGACATTTTGCGCACTGAAATAATTTTTTGAGCACTGAAATTAACGCTGAAAACACTAAATTGGCAACGCTGATGCCAAATCTAGACATGGCTTCATACATCTCGTCTCTGTGGATGAAACAGAAACTAAAACCAAGATCTGCCGATATGTTAATATTTCGTCTATGGTGGACTTTTCTTGTCGAAATCCACATTGATATGGACCTCTATTATTGGCACAGATTAGATGGTCTTCTTTCTTTAAGATTGGGCAAACAATACTGAGATTCCATTCATCTTTGATGCTTTATTGTGTCATTGCCGCTGACGCTGTTGGCCTGCGTCGTCTTCATCGAATGGTTCAGTCTGCCTGCCAGTGGAATTTTATTCTTCGTTGCCGTAATATAGTCTGCACAAGTGGTTCTTCCATGTCCTCAGCATTTATTGCAATTCTACTATGATTTTTCCATTTTGAACTTCGAAGGCTTTGGTTTGGGTTCTGTAACCATGAGATAATTGTTTTATCTGTTGGTAGAATTTTCGAAACTTTTTCCTGTTTCTTAATCTGTCAACATCGTCGATCGCACGCTTCTCATGCTCTTTCATAGACGTTGCGACCATTGGCAACACTTGAGAATGACCAAGTTCAGTCCAGTTTTCTTTTGAGATTTTGACAGCTGTTTCCTGGCCGATTTCAAGAGATTGTTTATCTCTAATTGATCAAACTTTTGGAATAATGAACGGAAGTGCAAAATTAACACATATTTTTTTATCTAATAAGGTAGTTGAAAACTATAAATTTAATTGAATTTTAACTTTTTTCATTAGAAAACTTAATTGCTTTTAATTGAGGAAGTGAAATTGTCCCTTTTGACAGCTCTTACGTAATAAAATATAAACCACTCTATCAAATTTAACCAAAAGCTTTTCAGCAATTCATTATGCACAAACGCTCCGAACTAATTTGGATTCGATACCTTGACATTTTCTCGAGTTCGGCTTGATGAAAAAATCCTTGCAAATGGACACACACACAGACATCTTTCTAAAAACAATGGAATCCGACTCCTGCGATCTCGAAACGTGGTGAAATATTAAAATTTTGAATTCCAAAATTCGGACCGATTACAAGAACTTCCTGATGGGAAGTTAAAAAAGAATATTTGTGCTTCATAGTTAGTTTTCTAAAAACAATGGAATCCGAGAATATTTGTGCTTCATAGTTAGTTTTGTAAATCCTTTTTTAGAGAATTTCGATTTATCTCTTTCTTGCACACAAACGAAAAATTTCCGAAATAATGTCTATTTTTTCGAACTCTACAGTGTTTATGTTTAAATGTTTAAAAAATGTTCCTCAAAACTGAGGAAAAATAGATATAAATTTAATATTGCCCATCGCTAGCCACATACTTTTCCCATTTTTCTGGCAATTCATGGACACCCGTTCTGAAAAGTTCGACCGTTTTGGCCGCAATCCACGAATCGATCCATGTTTTGACATTATCGAAATGACGGAAGTGCTGGTCAGCCAGGTCATGTTGCATCGATCGGAAGAGATAGTAATCGGATGGCACAAGGTTTGGACTAAACGGCGGGTGGGGTAGGACATCCCATTTGAGCGTTTCAAGGTAAGTTTTGACGACATTTGCAACATGTGGCCGAGCATTGTCATGTTGCAAAATAACTTTATCGTGTCTTGCGACCATTTCCGGCCGTTTTTCCTTCAGTGCTCGGCTCAAACGCATCAATTGTCGTCGGTAGACCTCGCCTGTGATTGTTTCATTCGGTTTTAGCAGCTCATAATACACAACACGCTTCTGGTCCTACCAAATGCACAGCATAACCTTCTGAACGGCCGTCGAAGTTGAGGCATGTCGGGGTATCCATACGTTGCCCGACGTTTTGGATTATCGTAAACTACCTACCCATTTTTCATCACCAGTGACGATTCGATGCAAAAAAGACTTCTTTTTGTGGCGTTCAAGCAGCATTTCGGACATGCAAAATCGGCGTTCGACGTCTCTAGCTTCAATTCATACGGCACCCAATGTCCTACCTTTCGGATCATTCGGATCAATGGTTTGCTGAGCGACGCCAAGTGATTTTGCAAGTTCTTCTTGCGTTTGTGACGGATCTTGATCGAGCAATGCCTCCAATTCATGGTCTTCAAACTTTTTCACCTGGCCGGGACGTTCTTTGTCTTCGGTGTCGAAATCACCGCTGACACATTCTATCGTCTATAGTATAGCCCGGGTAAGCTTCGGTAAGCAATTGATGCGCTTCGGTTGTTTTTTTCTTTAAATGAACGAAGCATATTAAAACTTCCCGCAAATGTTGTTTTGATGGCAAGAATGTAGACATTTTACGGCTTTACAAAAACTCAGTGTGTGACTGAAATAATTAGACAATGACATGAAGTTCCTGATGTGATAGCTTTCATGGTCAAAATTCACCTCAGAGTAATAGATATGAAGTTGTTTGCAATAACGACATTTTCAACCGGTAGTCCTATTAGTTCCGTACATCAATCTTTCTCACAAGGCCCATGTAATGCAGTGGTTTGTTTATAATACAACTTCATTAAAAGGGCGTCCGCTTGAGAGCCGCCCAACTGGCAGTATTCTATGCAGGGGGCTTGACGGAGGACTTGCTAACCGAAATTCATTGATGACAGTTGACATACAAGTCCACATCTCATCGTACTCGAATTAATAAAGCGGTCTAGGGACAGATACTGCAGGCACAAGCCAGTATGTATGTCATATGTTGTATTTTTATCAATTGGGCCTGTGGAAGTTTCTGCGACCATTTGAAGAGCTAGAAAATGAGCTAACGATCGTTAATTTTAAATTTGCAACCGTGACGCCTTGATCATCAGCGCCTTGATCATCAGCGCCATAATCATCAGCTATTTTACCCCTTTTGTCAAGTATGAAATAAACTGATGATCTTCAACCGACTGGATTTCGATTATGTCAGTTTTCAAACACAAAAAACCGCATCAAAATCGATCCATTAGTTTGAGAGCTATCCCCTCTTTTTGCGTCGAGTGTTAAACAACAAGTTTAAATTTACAAAAAAAAAAAAAAACAATTTTCAATGACTGATTTTTCTTTCGGTGTACCTCCCAGAGGCATTGTTCTCAGTCATTCGAAGGCAATCTAATATAATTTGACACGACTTATTAGTTAGCTGTGTACATAATCCATCCCCCATTATAGTGGTAGTACAACACTATTGGAAATCCCATTCGGGGTTGTTTGAAATTGATTTTTGCTCCATAGAATTTTCAAAGGCCATAGAAAGAGCGAGAGTGAGACCGGTGAAGACCTATAACAACGCTTTTCGCTGTTGTTCATGGCCAGAACCCTTGGGCTGTGTAGAATTGAGTGTTGGACAAGTTGATTTTAATTGTTCTATGGCTTATAGCCCCACGAATTGGGTCATGTTTTTGTGACACAAACTTTTGATAAATTGGACCATGCTTGAACAGCATGATTCGACAACGTTTTGAAATGACGCCATACGCCGAAACAATTCAAAGTGGCCCCCCGTGTCTAGTTGTGTTGTGCCTGTGACACCGAATTTGATTTCGAAATGGAACTGATTTGCTTAAATGGATTTGACAGTCGATTTTCTACTAAAACACGCGCGCCATTATATTGAGCGTAACCAGTGGGGTCAGTTTGTCCATGAAGAATGTTCAAAAGGAAACCATAAAGCTACTCTCACTTTAGAAACTTAGCTACAGCGTCTGAATCTTTATCAAAGGTATTTAAATAAAATTTTCATTTTGAAATTGGATAAACTTCTCAGTCGATAAATCTTACTCAAATGTTTTTGCTCATTTAAGCACTTTAAAGTCCTCGGAACGGCTGCACTGATCACTTACGTCATTGTTCGTGCGGAGCTCCATCATATCGATATTAGCGGCCTACAAAAGACTGCGGGGTGCGAAATGTCGGTTCTTAGCCATCCATTGAATGTGATTGCGTCTGAAAAATTCCCCGAATTCCTTTCGAATGTCAAAATTTATTACAACGCCACGGGAATGAGTTCGTGGCTAGGCCACTACCACGCAACATTACGTCCTGACAGGACACCAGACAGTACAACAATCGCCGTAAAATTTATCTTTCCCCATACATTTTGGGAAAAGTTCTTCGATATATTTGTCCTCGTTACGAGAACCATTGGGCTTTGGGCGTGCATTGGAATTCCCGAAAAGAAACGACTTTGTCTCCTGAAATAGAACCAACCACTAGGACCAAGGACTCTAGCTAGATGCTTTTTCAATATCACATGGCTTCCGTATTTCTTCTTCGATATTTCATGCTGGCTGTCACGTGGATGATTTATTACAGACGCAGGCATTTAATTTGATTCCACTGCCATTGGCATTATATACTATATGTATGTATATACGTGTTACTTTTTTCTTGTCGCCCAAAAAATGTTAGAGCTTTGGTGGTGGTTAGGGTCTACCTCGGCTCAGTTTCTCGTGATGGTATATTTTTTTCTGAGACATTTTAAAATACATTCATAAGAAGATGTATTTTGAAGACCAAGGATATGATTTTCTTTGAACTGGAATGAAATCTTCAAATACGCGACTCTGACTCATGTGATTTGTTTGCGCTAAAAAAACTCTCTAAAAACGCTCATGTTTTGATTTAAGGGAGACTTTGTCCTTGGAGTGCTATATTTCAGATGTTTACATTTTATTGTTTTCAAAGGAAACGAGTAAAGCTTTTTGAGTGCGATTTTTTTCCTGCTTTTGTTCATGATATACAGTTCATGTAGAACATAAAATTTTTTTCGAAAAAAAACCAAAATGGCGGCCATTGCAGCTCCGCGAAAACAGGTCCTCAAATCGCGGGAGGTAAACGGCTGACATCACGGCCCCCTCATTGTTGATCTGAAACACAAATTCAAAGCATACTATGAATCTGTGAACCTTTGGTCATGGAATTGGATTTTTCGTTTAGTACAAATTTCGGAAAATGGCGTTAATTTTAAAAAATAAATCGAATATTCCGGGTTTTTTTTTAAATGGAAAATAAAAAATGCAAAAATGTATCTATCGAAAAACGATCCGTCATTCCATAAAGACATACGTAGGCTGCTAGTGTCTGGCCTAGGCTAGACACTAAGTGTTCCCAGGTGCAATCTGACATTTCCATTAGAAAGTTTGACATTTTTTAGCATAACATCACGCAGAACGTGTTGTCATTTAATCGTGAATTGTTTTATTTACAGAGACTTGAAAAATTCAGCTCAGCAAAAAAATGGAATTAACGTGAACACTTTCGTGCGATAATTTTTCACAACTTTCGATGTGGATTATCACCGCAAGAGTGCATTGATGAATCTTTGTATGGCGATGAAGCACCATCCAATAGAACTGTGAAAAACTGGTTCAATGAGTTCAGTCATGGCCGACGCTCGCTCAAAGACGAATTCCGTGAAGGTCGTCCTAGAATGGCCGTTGTGCCAGAGAATATTGATGATAATGCATACCGTGACATACCGTGAGATAGAGGCATACCTGCGTATTTCCCCCACCAGCATGCATTCGATATTGCATGAACACCTGGTAAAAAAAGGTTTGTTCTCGTTGGATCCCTCACAATTTGACAATCGCTCAAATAAAGGCTCGTGTCGATTGGTGCAAAGAAAAGTTAAAAAAATACGACCGCGGTGGTTCAAAAGACGTTTATAAGATTGTCACAGGTGACGAATCATGGATCTATGCGTATGAGCCCGAAACAAAACAACAATCGATCGTGTGGGTCTTCGAAGACGAGCCAAATCCAACAAAAGTTGTTCGTGGAAGAAGCACTTCGAAGCAAATGGTCGCCTGTTTCTTCGGCAAAACTGGTCATGTGGCGACTGTTCCGCTTGAGCAACGTAGGACAGTCAATTCTGAGTGGTACACCACAATTTGGTTGCCTGAAGCCTTCGGAGAAATTCTAAAAAACGAACAAGAGAAGACGAATCATTGTTCACCATGACAATGCGAGCTCTCACACATTGGTTCAAACCAGCTCCTTTTTGACCGGCCAAAACGTCGACTTGTGATTTGACACCCAGTGACTTCTTTTTATTCCCGCAGATTAAGAAAAAAATGCGTGGTCAACGATTTTCGTCGTCAGAACATGCTGTTGAAGCGTTCAAAAACCATGTTTTGGAATAGTATCAATCGGAGTGGAAAAAGGGTTTCGACTCATGCAAAAGTGTATAAATCAGGCTGGAAATACTTTGAAAAACAATAAAACTACTTTTGATGATAAATATTAGCATTTTCATTATAGGGTCAGAAATATATCTAGCAACCTACGTATTTTCTGAGTACGCTCTCAAAATATCAGGTGGATATGTTAATTTGAGCAGTCAGTAGAATGTCAGCGATTTTTTAAAATGTGTTTTCGAGAAAAACGCGTTAAAATTTTTTTAATGTGTTTACACAAATGTGTTCATTATTGCAGCTCTTCGGCAATGCCTTGTCCATAGAGGCATCCCTCCTCTTCTTTTAGCTGCTCATGTTGAGCCGCTAACATCTTCAGCTGCTCAATCCGGGCCTTTTTTTACCGCGTCGACCACCTGCCTCTCCGCGTTCTCGATCCTTGCCTTGTCCAGTGTCAATTTCAAAAGCTTCGAAATCGGAGGAATTCTTCGACAAATTTATTTCTACTTACATGTAGATTAAGAATCCGTAATAAAAAAAATTGATTTTTTGAAAATTTCGAGGACAAAGTCCCCCAAAAGATTTCAATTCCACCAGAAAAAAGTAACGTCTAGACTGCTTTAAGTCTGCTGATTACTGAAATGCTGAATAGTCTCATCATCATATTCATTAGGGTATCTTCTGCAGATGCCACTACATCGGTGGCATGGCAATTTTTGAAGGACCAAAGGTTGTTCCCTATTTGATTTGGAAGATCCAATGGTGAATTTTAAACAAATTTAAAATTGTAGGATTGAATGGATTGCTGTTTCTACTTTTTCATTGATTATAAAGATTTTGGTGTAAAAATCGTTTCAAGTTTGCAGTAAGTTCGCGCATCTTTTCTCTTTTCCATTCCACACAAAACAGAAGAAAAAATCGCATATAACCTCCTTTTAATGTTTACTGCGTGAATTCTCAACGCTGACTGATCATTACTTGAATACGATTGGTTGATAAGGTATACAGAAAATAAAAAGATGCTGTTGCAAAATATGTAAAATGAGTTTAGAGAGAATGTGCGGAGTATGCATTCATTATTCTTTTAGTGAAGTGGGTAATGACAATTTGAGCAAAGAATGCTTAAAGATCTATAGTTCTCAGTTATTGTGTTAAGAAGAAGAATGAATGTTGCGCCAATATGCATTTCGCTTGAAAGTACGGGTAATGGAAATTTAAAAAAATTAAAGCCTGTGTATTTTCATAATATGAATATATATTTATAAGATGTTTTTTTTTATGCAATAGCACTTAATCATCGCCGGTGCCATCATCATTATCCTCGCTTTAACTTTCTATTTCACTAGTATGACTATTCGCCGGGTCTTGTGTCAATTCTTTCGGTGAAGGTTTCCCAACTCTGTTCATATGCCAAATAATTGTCTTCTGTCCTTATGTCTTTATCGCAGGTACTTTTCCACTCCTCGACCGTAATTTTTGCGAATTCTTCTTCTGCTTATTTCCTGACGACATCCAGATAAAACGTAGTATTCCTATCCGCCAGCTATCCAGCAACTGCCTACCTCCAGCCAGCTAGCAACTGACTACCGCCAGCTACCCAGCAACTGCCTACCTCCAGCCAGCTAGCAACTGGCTACCTCCAGCTACCCAGCAAACTGCCCCCACTGCATCCAGCCACCGCAAGCTGCCCAGCAACTGGCTACCTCCAGCTGGCTAGCAACTGGCTACCTCCAGCCAGCTAGCAATTGGCTACCGCCGGCTAAACAGCAACTCGTTACTGCCAGCTACCCAGCAACTGCCTACCTCCAGCCAGCTAGCAACTGGCTACCGCCAGCTACCTAGCAACTGCCTACCTCCAGCCAGCCAGTAACCTGTTCCCACTGCAGCCACCTACCGCCAGCTACCCAGCAACTGGTTACTGCCAGCTACCCAGCAACTGCCTACCTTCAGCCAGCTAGCAACTGGCTACCGCCAGCCACCCAGCAACTGGCTGCCGCCAGCTATCCAGCAACTGCCTACCTCCAGCCAGCCAGTAACCTGTTCCCACTGCAGTCAGCTACCGCCAGCTACCCAGCAACTGGCTACCTCCAGCCAGCTAGCAACTGGCTACTGCCAGCTACCCAGCAACTGGCTGCCTCCAGCCAGCAAGTAACCTGCTCCCACTGCAGCCAGCTACCGCCAGCTACCCAGCAACTGGCTACCTCCAGCCAGCTAGCAACTGGCTACTGCCAGCTACCCAGCAACTGGCTGCCTCAAGCCAGCCAGTAACCTGCTCCCACTGCAGCAAGCTACCGCCAGCTACCCAACAGCCAGCTACCGCCAGCTACCCAGCAACTGGCTTCCTGCAGCCAGCTAGCAACTGGCTGCCGCCAGCTACCCAGCAACTGGTTACTTCCAGCTTCCCAGCAACTGCCTACCTCCAGCCAGCCACCAACTGGCTACCTCCAGCTACCCAGCAAACTGCCCCCACTGCAGCCAGCTACCCAGCAACTGACTACCTCCAGCCAGCCAGTAACCTGCCCCCACTGCAGCCAGCTACCGCCAGCTACCCAGCAACTGGCTACCGCCAGCTACCCAGCAACTGGTTACTGCCAGCTTCCCA
The DNA here is from genome assembly GCA_963555765.1 of Orthonevra nobilis. Classification (NCBI taxonomy): domain Eukaryota; kingdom Metazoa; phylum Arthropoda; class Insecta; order Diptera; family Syrphidae; genus Orthonevra; species Orthonevra nobilis. The sequence goes on along the minus strand of OY743226.1, from coordinate 17,962,080 downwards.
GCAACTGCCTACCTCCAGCCAGCTAGTAACCTGCTCCCACTGCAGCCAGCTACCACCAGCTACCGCCAGCTACCCAGCAACTGGCTGCCTCCAGCCAGCAAGTAACCTGCTCCCACTGCAGTCAGCTACCGCCAGCTACCCAGCAACTGGCTACCTCCAGCCAGCTAGCAACTGGCTGCCGCCAGCTACCCAGCAACTGGTTACTGCCAGCTACCCAGCAACTGCCTACCTCCAGCCAGCCACCAACTGGCTACCTCCAGCTACCCAGCAAACTGCCCCCACTGCAGCCAGCTACCGCCAGCTACCCAACAGCCAGCTACCGCCAGCTACCCAACAGCTGACTGCCGCCAGCTACCCAGCAACTGGCTACCTCCAGCCAGCTAGCACCTTGCTACCGCCAGCTACCCAGCAACTGCCTACCTCCAGCCAGCCAGTAACCTGCTCCAACTGCAGCCAGCTACCGCCAGCTACCGCCAGCTACCCAGCAAACCGCCCCCACTGCAGCCAGCTACCCAGCAACTGACTACCTCCAGCCAGCCAGTAACCTGCCCCCACTGCAGCCAGCTACCGCCAGCTACCCAGCAACTGGCTACCGCCAGCTACCCAGCAACCGGTTACTGCCAGCTTCCTTGCAACTGCCTACCTCCAGCCAGCTAGTAACCTGCTCCCACTGCAGCCAGCTACCACCAGCTACCGCCATCTACCCAGCAACTGGCTACCTCCAGCCAGCTAGCAACTGGCTACTGCCAGCTACCCAGCAACTGGCTGCCTCCAGCCAGCCAGTAACTTGCTCCCACTGCAGCCAGTTACCGCCCGCTACCCAGCAACTGGCTACCTCCAGCCAACCAGTAACCTGCTCCCACTGTAGCCAGCTACCACCAGCTACCCAGCAACTGGCTTCCTCCAACCAGCTAGCAACTGGCTACTGCCAGCTACCCAGCAACTGCCTCCCTCCAGCCAGATAGCAACTGGCTACCGCCAGCTACCTAGCAACTGGCTACCTCCAGCTACCCAGCAAACTGCCCCCACTGCAGCCAGCTACCTCCAGCTACCCAGCAACTGGCTACCTCCAGCCAGCTAGCAACTGGCTACTGCCAGCTACCCAGCAACTGGCTGCCTCCAGCCAGCAAGTAACCTGCTCCCACTGCAGCCAGCTACCGCCAGCTACCCAGCAACTGGCTACCTCCAGCCAGCTAGCAACTGGCTACTGCCAGCTACCCAGCAACTGGCTGCCTCAAGCCAGCTAGTAACCTGCTCCCACTGCAGCAAGCTACCGCCAGCTACCCAGCAACTGGCTTCCTCCAGCCAGCTAGCAACTGGCTGCCGCCAGCTACCCAGCAACTGGTTACTGCCAGCTACCCAGCAACTGCCTACCTCCAGCCAGCCACCAACTGGCTACCTCCAGCTACCCAGCAAACTGCCCCCACTGCAGCCAGCTACCGCCAGCTACCCAACAGCCAGCTACCATCAGCTACCCAACAGCTGACTGCCGCCAGCTACCCAGCAACTGGCTACCTCCAGCCAGCTAGCCAGTAACCTGCTCCCACTGCAGCCAGCTACCGCAAGCTACCCAGCAACTGGCTACCGCCAGCTACCCAGCAACTGGTTACTGCCAGCTTCCCAGCAACTGCCTACCTCCAGCCAGCTAGTAACCTGCTCCCACTGCAGCCAGCTACCACCAGCTACCGCCAGCTACCCAGCAACTGGCTACCTCCAGCCAGCTAGCAACTGGCTACTGCCAGCTACCCAGCAACTGGCTGCCTCCAGCCAGCCAGTAACTTGCTCCCACTGCAGCCAGTTACCGCCCGCTACCCAGCAACTGGCTACCTCCAGCCAGCCAGTAACCTGCTCCCACTGTAGCCAGCTACCGCCAGCTACCTAGCAACTGGCTTCCTCCAACCAGTTAGCAACTGGCTACTGCCAGCTACCCAGCAACTGCCTACCTCCAGCCAGATAGCAACTGGCTACCGCCAGCTAACTAGCAACTGGCTACCTCCAGCTACCCAGCAACTGGCTACCTCCAGCCAGCTAGCAACTAGCTACCGCCAGCTACCCAGTAGCACCTGCCTACCTCCAGCCAGCTAGCAACTGGCTACTGCCAGCTACCCAGCAACTGGCTACTGCCAGCTACCCAGCAACTGGTAACTGCCAGCCAGCCAGAAACCTGCTCCCACTGCAGCCAGCTACCGCCAGCTACACAGCAACTGGCTACCTCCAGCCAGCTAGCAACTGGCTACCGCCATCTACCCAGCAACTGCCTACCTCCAGCCAGCTAGCGACTGGCTACCGCCAGCTACCCAGCAACTGCCTACCTCCAGCCAGCTAGAAACTGGCTACCCAGAAACTGCCTCCCTCAAGCCAGCCAGTAACCTGTTCCCACTGCAGCCAGTTACCGCCCGCTACCCAGCAACTGGCTACCTCCAGCCAGCCAGTAACCTGCTCCCACTGTAGCCAGCTACCGCCAGCTACCTAGCAACTGGCTTCCTCCAACCAGTTAGCAACTGGCTACTGCCAGCTACCCAGCAACTGCCTACCTCCAGCCAGATAGCAACTGGCTACCGCCAGCTAACTAGCAACTGGCTACCTCCAGCTACCCAGCAACTGGCTACCAGCCAGCTAGAAACTGGCTACCCAGAAACTGCCTCCCTCCAGCCAGCCAGTAACCTGTTCCCACTGCAGTCAGCTACCGCCAGCTACCCAGCAACTGGCTACCGCCAGCTACCCTGCAACTGGTTACTGCCAACTTCCCAGCAACTGCCTACCTCCAGCCAGCTAGTAACCTGCCCCACTGCAGCCAGCTACCACCAGCTACCGCCAGCTACCCAGCAACTAGCTACCTCCAGCCAGCTAGCAACTGGCTACCGCCATCTACCCAGCAACTGCCTACCTCCAGCCAGCTAGCGACTGGCTACCGCCAGCTACCCAGCAACTGCCTACCTCCAGCCAGCTAGAAACTGGCTACCCAGAAACTGCCTCCCTCAAGCCAGCCAGTAACCTGTTCCCACTGCAGTCAGCTACCGCCAGCTACCCAGCAACTGGCTACTGCCAGCTACCCAGCAACTGGCTGCCTCCAGCCAGCAAGTAACCTGCTCCCACTACAGCCAGCTACCGCCAGCTACCCAGCAACTGCCTACCTCCAGCCAGCCAGTAACCTGCTTCCACTGCAGCCAGATACCGCCAGCTACCCAGCAACTAGCTACCTCCAACCAGCTAGCAACTGGCTACTGCCAGCTACCCAGCAACTGGCTGCCTCCAGCCAGCAAGTAACCTGCTCCCACTACAGCCAGCTACCGCCAGCTACCCAGCAACTGGCTACCTCCAGCCAGCTAGCACCTTGCTACCGCCAGCTACCCAGCAACTGCCTACCTCCAGCCTGCCAGTAACCTGCTCCCACTGCAGCCAGCTACCGCCAGCTACCCAGCAAACCGCCCCCACTGCAGCCAGCTACCCAGCAACTGACTACCTCCAGCCAGCCAGTAACCTGCCCCCACTGCAGCCAGCTACCGCCAGCTACCCAGCAACTGGCTACCGCCAGCTACCCTGCAACTGGTTGCTGCCAACTTCCCAGCAACTGCCTACCTCCAGCCAGCTAGTAACCTGCCCCACTGCAGCCAGCTACCACCAGCTACCGCCAGCTACCCAGCAACTGGCTACCTCCAGCCAGCTAGCAACTGGCTACTGCCAGCTACCCAGCAACTGGCTGCCTCCAGCCAGCCAGTAACCTGCACCCACTGCTGCCAGTTACCGCCAGCTACCCAGCAACTGGCTACCTCCAGCCAGCCAGTAACCTGCTCCAACTGCAGCCAGCTACCGCCAGCTACCCAGCAACTGGCTTCCTCCAACCAGCTAGCAACTGGCTACTGCCAGCTACCCAGCAACTGCCTACCTCCAGCCAGATAGCTACCTCCAGCCAGCCAGTAACCTGCTCCAACTGCAGCCAGCTACCGCCAGCTACCCAGCTACCCAGCAACTGGCTTCCTCCAACCAGCTAGCAACTGGCTACTGCCAGCTACCCAGCAACTGCCTACCTCCAGCCAGATAGCAACTGGCTACCGCCAGCTACCTAGCAACTGGCTACCTCCAGCTACCCAGCAAACTGCCCCCACTGCAGCCAGCTACCTCCAGCTACGCAGCAACTGGCTACCTCCAGCCAGCTAGCAACTGGCTACTGCCAGCTACCCAGCAACTGGCTGCCTCCAGCCAGCCAGTAACTTGCTCCCACTGCAGCCAGTTACCGCCCGCTACCCAGCAACTGGCTACCTCCAGCCAGCCAGTAACCTGCTCCCACTGTAGCCAGCTACCGCCAGCTACCTAGCAACTGGCTTCCTCCAACCAGTTAGCAACTGGCTACTGCCAGCTACCCAGCAACTGCCTACCTCCAGCCAGATAGCAACTGGCTACCGCCAGCTAACTAGCAACTGGCTACCTCCAGCTACCCAGCAACTGGCTACCTCCAGCCAGCTAGCAACTAGCTACCGCCAGCTACCCAGTAGCACCTGCCTACCTCCAGCCAGCTAGCAACTGTCTACTGCCAGCTACCCAGCAACTGGCTACTGCCAGCTACCCAGCAACTGGTAACTGCCAGCCAGCCAGAAACCTGCTCCCACTGCAGCCAGCTACCGCCAGCTACACAGCAACTGGCTACCTCCAGCCAGCTAGCAACTGGCTACCGCCATCTACCCAGCAACTGCCTACCTCCAGCCAGCTAGCGACTGGCTACCGCCAGCTACCCAGCAACTGCCTACCTCCAGCCAGCTAGAAACTGGCTACCCAGAAACTGCCTCCCTCAAGCCAGCCAGTAACCTGTTCCCACTGCAGCCAGTTACCGCCCGCTACCCAGCAACTGGCTACCTCCAGCCAGCCAGTAACCTGCTCCCACTGTAGCCAGCTACCGCCAGCTACCTAGCAACTGGCTTCCTCCAACCAGTTAGCAACTGGCTACTGCCAGCTACCCAGCAACTGCCTACCTCCAGCCAGATAGCAACTGGCTACCGCCAGCTAACTAGCAACTGGCTACCTCCAGCTACCCAGCAACTGGCTACCAGCCAGCTAGAAACTGGCTACCCAGAAACTGCCTCCCTCCAGCCAGCCAGTAACCTGTTCCCACTGCAGTCAGCTACCGCCAGCTACCCAGCAACTGGCTACCGCCAGCTACCCTGCAACTGGTTACTGCCAACTTCCCAGCAACTGCCTACCTCCAGCCAGCTAGTAACCTGCCCCACTGCAGCCAGCTACCACCAGCTACCCAGCAACTAGCTACCTCCAACCAGCTAGCAACTGGCTACTGCCAGCTACCCAGCAACTGGCTGCCTCCAGCCAGCAAGTAACCTGCTCCCACTACAGCCAGCTACCGCCAGCTACCCAGCAACTGGCTACCTCCAGCCAGCTAGCACCTTGCTACCGCCAGCTACCCAGCAACTGCCTACCTCCAGCCTGCCAGTAACCTGCTCCCACTGCAGCCAGCTACCGCCAGCTACCCAGCAAACCGCCCCCACTGCAGCCAGCTACCCAGCAACTGACTACCTCCAGCCAGCCAGTAACCTGTTCACACAGCAGCCAGCTACCGCCAGCTACCAAGCAACTGGCTACCTCCAGCCAGCTAGCAACTGGCTACCGCCAGCTACCCAGCAATTGCCTACCTCCAGCCAGCTAGCAACTGGCTACTGCCAGCTACCCAGCAACTGGCTGCCTCCTGCCAGCAAGTAACCTGCTCCCACTGCAGTCAGCTACCGCCAGCTACCCAGCAACTGGCTACCTCCAGCCAGCTAGCAACTGGGTACTGCCCGCTACCCAGCAACTGGCGGCCTCAAGCCAGCCAGTAACCTGCTCCCACTGCAGCAAGCTACCGCCAGCTACCCTGCAACTGGCTTCCTCCAGCCAGCTAAGAACTGGCTACCCAGAAACTGCCTACCTCCAGCCAGCCAGTAACCTGCTCCCACTGCAGCCAGCTACCGCCAGCTACCCAGCAACTAGCTACCTCCAGCCAGCTAGCAACTGGCTACCGCCATCTACCCAGCAACTGCCTACCTCCAGCCAGCTAGCGACTGGCTACCGCCAGCTACCCAGCAACTGCCTACCTCCAGCCAGCTAGCAACTGGCTACCCAGAAACTGCCTTCCTCTAGCCAGCCAGTAACCTGTTCCCACTGCAGTCAGCTACCGCCAGCTACCCAGCAACTGGCTGCCTCCAGCCAGCAAGTAACCTGCTCCCACTACAGCCAGCTACCGCCAGCTACCCAGCAACTGGCTACCTCCAGCCAGCTAGCAACTGGCTACTGCCAGCTACCTAGCAACTGGCTGCCTCAAGCCAGCCAGTAACCTGCTCCCACTGCAGCAAGCTACCGCCAGCTACCGCCAGCTACCCAGCAACTGGCTGCCGCCAGCTACCCAGCAACTGGTTACTGCCAGCTACCCAGCAACTGCCTACCTCCAGCCAGCCAGCAACTGGCTACCTCCAGCTACCCAGCAAACTGCCCCCACTGCAGCCAGCTACCTAACAGCCAGCTACCCAACATCCAGCTACCCAACAGCTGACTGCCGCCAGCTACCCAGCAACTGGCTACCTCCAGCCAGCTAGCACCTTGCTACCGCCAGCTACCCAGCAACTGCCTACCTCCAGCCTGCCAGTAACCTGCTCCCACAGCAACCAGCTACCGCCAGCTACCCAGCAAATCGCCCCCACTGCAGCCAGCTACCCAGCAACTGACTACCTCCAGCCAGCCAGTAACCTGCCCCCACTGCAGCCAGCTACCGCCAGCTACCCAGCAACTGGCTACCGCCAGCTACCCAGCAACTGGTTACTGCCAGCTTCCCAGCAACTGCCTACCTCCAGCCAGCTAGTAACCTGCTCCCACTGCAGCCAGCTACCACCAGCTACCGCCAGCTACCCAGCAACTGGCTACCTCCAGCCAGCTAGCAACTGGCTATTGCCAGCTACCCAGCAACTGGCTGCCTCCAGCCAGCCAGTAACCTGCCCCCACTGCAGCCAGTTACCGCCAGCTACCCAGCAACTGGCTGCCTCCAGCCAGCCAGTAACCTGCTCCAACTGCAGCCAGCTACCGCCAGCTACCCAGCTACCCAGCAACTGGCTTCCTCCAACCAGCTAGCAACTGGCTACTGCCAGCTACCCAGCAACTGCCTACCTCCAGCCAGATAGCAACTGGCTACCGCCAGCTACCTAGCAACTGGCTACCTCCAGCTACCCAGCAAACTGCCCCCACTGCAGCCAGCTACCTCCAGCTACCCAGCAACTGGCTACCAGCAGCCAGCTAGCAACTGGCTACCAACAGCCAGCTAGCAAATGGCTCCCTCCAGCCAGCTAGCAACTGGCTACCTCCAGCCTCCAGCCAGCCAGTAACCTGCTCCCACTGCAGCCAGCTACCGCCAGCTACCCAGCTACTGGCTACCTCCAGCCAGCCAGTAACCTGTTCACACTGCAGCCAGCTACCGCCAGCTACCAAGCAACTGGCTACCTCCAGCCAGCTAGCAACTGGCTACCGCCAGCTACCCAGTAGCACCAGTAGCACTGCAGCCAGTTACCGCCAGCTACCCAGCAACTGGCTACCTCCAGCCAGCCAGTAACCTGCTCCAACTGCAGCCAGCTACCGCCAGCTACCCAGCTACCCAGCAACTGGCTTCCTCCAACCAGCTAGCAACTGGCTACTGCCAGATACCGCCAGCTACCCAGCAACTGGCTACCTCCAGCCAGCCAGTAATTTGCTCCCACTGCAGCCAGCTACCCAGCAACAGCAGCTGGTTGCTGGTTGCTGGTTAAAAATATTCTTTCCTTTCACCTCTCTCATTCCCCAAATACCTAGTTATAAGTTAGAATTAAGTTAGAATTAAGCATCGCTTGTAATAAGCTGAGTCCGGGGCATGCCCCCGGGCACTAAATAAAATAAATAAATAAAAGAATTGCCGCCAGCTACCCAGGAACTGCCTACCTCCAGCCAGCTAGCAACTGGCTACCTCCAGCTAGCCAGCAACTGGCTGCCTCCAGCCATCCAGTAACCTGCTCCCACTGCAGCCAGCTACCGCCAGCTACCCAACTACTGGCTACCTCCAGCCAGCCAGTAACCTGTTCACACTGCAGCCAGCTACCGCCAGCTACCCAGCAACTGGCCACCTCCAGCCAGCTAGCAACTGGCTACCGCCAGCTACCCAGTGGCACCTGCCTACCTCCAGCCAGCTAGCAACTGGCTACTGCCAACTACCCAGCAACTGGTAACTGCCAGCCAGCCAGAAACCTGCTCCCACTGCAGCCAGCTACCGCCAGCTACCCAGCAACTGGCTACCTCCAGCCAGCTAGCAACTGGCTACCGCCATCTACCCAGCAACTGCCTACCTCCAGCCAGCTAGCGACTGGCTACCGCCAGCTACCCAGCAACTGCCTACCTCCAGCCAGCCAGTAACCTGCTCCCACTGCAGCCAGCTACCGCCAGCTACCCAGCAACTGGCTACCTCCAGCCAGCTAGCAACTGGCTACCGCCATCTACCCAGCAACTGCCTACCTCCAGCCAGCTAGCGACTGGCTACCGCCAGCTACCCAGCAACTGCCTACCTCCAGCCTGCCAGTAACCTGCTCCCACTGCAGCCAGCTACCGCCAGCTACCCAGCAAACCGCCCCCACTGCAGCCAGCTACCCAGCAACTGACTACCTCCAGCCAGCCAGTAACCTGCCCCCACTGCAGCCAGCTACCGCCAGCTACCCAGCAACTGGCTACCGCCAGCTACCCAGCAACTGGTTACTGCCAGCTTCCCAGGAACTGTCTACCTCCAGCCAGCTAGTAACCTGCTCCCACTGCAGCCAGCTACCACCAGCTACCGCCAGCTACCCAGCAACTGGCTGCCTCCAGCCAGCCAGTAACCTGCCCCCACTGCTGCCAGTTACCGCCAGCTACCCAGCAACTGGCTACCTCCAGCCAGCCAGTAACCTGCTCCAACTGCAGCCAGCTACCGCCAGCTACCCAGCTACCCATCAACTGGCTTCCTCCAATCAGCTAGCAACTGGCTACTGCCAGCTACCCAGCAACTGCCTACCTCCAGCCAGATAGCAACTGGCTACCGCCAGCTACCTAGCAACTGGCTACCTCCAGCTACCCAGCAAACTGCCCCCACTGCAGCCAGCTACCTCCAGCTACCCAGCAACTGGCTACCTCCAGCCAGCTAGCAACTGGCTGCCTCCAGCCAGCCAGTAACCCGCTCCCACTGCAGCCAGCTACCGCCAACTACCCAGCTACTGGCTATCTCCAGCCAGCCGGTAACCTGTTCACACAGCAGCCAGCTACCGCCAGCTACCAAGCAACTGGCTACCTCCAGCCAGCTAGCAACTGGCTACCGCCAGCTACCCAGCAATTGCCTACCTCCAGCCAGCTAGCAACTGGCTACTGCCAGCTACCCAGCAACTGGCTGCCTCCAGCCAGCAAGTAACCTGCTCCCACTGCAGTCAGCTACCGCCAGCTACCCAGCAACTGGCTACCTCCAGCCAGCTAGCAACTGGCCACTGCCCGCTACCCAGCAACTGGCGGCCTCAAGCCAGCCAGTAACCTGCTCCCACTGCAGCAAGCTACTGCCAGCTACCCTGCAACTGGCTTCCTCCAGCCAGCTAAGAACTGGCTACCGCCAGCTACCCAGCAACTGGTTACTGCCAGCTACCCAGCAACTGCCTACCTCCAGCCAGCCAGCTACTGGCTACCTCCAGCTACCCAGCAAACTGCCCCCACTGCAGCCAGCTACCGCCAGCTACCCAACAGCTGGCTGCCGCCAGCTCCCCAGCAACTGGCTACCTCCAGCCAGCTAGCAACTTGCTACCGCCAGCAACCCAGCAACTGCCTACCTCCAGCCAG